>CM051244.1:22743995-23128995 GCA_027917425.1 Gastrophryne carolinensis
GCAATGAGCGACGCCCTTCACTGGCTGCAATGAGCGACGCCCTTCACTGGCTGCAATGAGCGACGCCCTTCACTGGCTGCAATGAGCGACGCCCTTCACTGGCTGCAATGAGCGACGCCCTTCACTGGCTGCAATGAGCGACGCCCTTCACTGGCTGCAATGAGCGACGCCCTTCACTGGCTGCAATGAGCGACGCCCTTCACTGGCTGCAATGAGCGACGCCCTTCACTGGCTGCAATGAGCGACGCCCTTCACTGGCTGCAATGAGCGACGCCCTTCACTGGCTGCAATGAGCGACGCCCTTCACTGGCTGCAATGAGCGACGCCCTTCACTGGCTGCAATGAGCGACGCCCTTCACTGGCTGCAATGAGCGACGCCCTTCACTGGCTGCAATGAGCGACGCCCTTCACTGGCTGCAATGAGCGACGCCCTTCACTGGCTGCAATGAGCGACGCCCTTCACTGGCTGCAATGAGCGACGCCCTTCACTGGCTGCAATGAGCGACGCCCTTCACTGGCTGCAATGAGGGACGCCCTTCACTGGCTGCAATGAGGGACGCCCTTCACTGGCTGCAATGAGGGACGCCCTTCACTGGCTGCAATGAGGGACGCCCTTCACTGGCTGCAATGAGGGACGCCCTTCACTGGCTGCAATGAGGGACGCCCTTCACTGGCTGCAATGAGGGACGCCCTTCACTGGCTGCAATGAGGGACGCCCTTCACTGGCTGCAATGAGGGACGCCCTTCACTGGCTGCAATGAGGGACGCCCTTCACTGGCTGCAATGAGGGACGCCCTTCACTGGCTGCAATGAGGGACGCCCTTCACTGGCTGCAATGAGGGACGCCCTTCACTGGCTGCAATGAGGGACGCCCTTCACTGGCTGCAATGAGGGACGCCCTTCACTGGCTGCAATGAGGGACGCCCTTCACTGGCTGCAATGAGGGACGCCCTTCACTGGCTTCAATGAGGGACGCCCTTCACTGGCTGCAATGAGGGATGCCCTTCACTGGCTGCAATGAGGGATGCCCTTCACTGGCTGCAATGAGGGATGCCCTTCACTGGCTGCAATGAGGGATGCCCCTCACTGGCTGCAATGAGGGATGCCCTTCACTGGCTGCAATGAGGGATGCCCCTCACTGGCTGCAATGAGGGATGCCCCTCACTGGCTGCAATGAGGGATGCCCCTCACTGGCTGCAATGAGGGATGCCCCTCACTGGCTGCAATGAGGGATGCCCCTCACTGGCTGCAATGAGGGATGCCCCTCACTGGCTGCAATGAGGGATGCCTCTAACTGGTTGTATTGGAGGGATTCCCATCACTGGCTGAAATGGAGGGTTGTCCCTCTCACTACAGCCCTTCGCTGTAATGTGTTCCCTGAGGCCTCGTCTGTATTATTATTATTTTATTTTTAGGTGGTGTTTTCCTTTAAGGGTGTGGCTGGGGGCGTGGCTTAATAGTTTAAAAATATCTTCTCGTGTGCCTCTTTACTGCTTTCAAAATTTGGGAGGTATGGCATTTCAGCTTTGAGTTTATGCAGGAGCCAATGTAAGTGCGGACAATGATTCAGTATCCAAGATGGAGGTAAAACCTTCATTTTTACCCGAACGCAAATTGCAGAACAGTATTCCCAACCCGGAGAAGATTTGCTAGTAGGTTCCATAGGACAAAAAGACTTAAACATATCTAGGAAGATGGATGAACCCCAAGGGCTGAGCACCCCTTATTCCCAAGCTACTCCATGAACTTACGGATCAGGGCAGAACCAGAGGAGGGGTCACTTATACATCATATCTCCTAACTACCCGATTTGGAGAGACTGTCCCTCTTCAGTCCCTGTCCCCTTGACCCTCGTTGTTCTCGTTTGTCCCTCTTTGAGGTGTAACACGCATATCTGTATCTATAAATGATTCGTTTGCCTATTCAAAATGTTTATATCGTTGTAGCTGTTACAATGTATCTCCTATCCATCAATCTATGAGGGGGCATGGCTTCATCATCCCTCAATTAGGAGGCGTGGCTTCACCCATCCCTTAATAAGAGGGCGTGGTTTAATTTACATAATGTCCCTCTTTGAGGTGTAACACGCAGATCTGTATCTATAAATGATTCGTTTGCCTATTCAAAGTGTTTATATCGTTGTAGCTGTTACAATGTATCTCCTATCCATCCCTCAATGAGGGGGTGTGGCCTCATCCATGCCTCAATGAGGGGGCGTGGCTTCATTTACATATTGTCCCACTTTGAGGTGTAACATGCAGATCTGTATCTATAAATGATTCGGCTGCCTATTCAAAGTGTTCATTTAGTTGTAACTATCCCTATCCATCCTCAATGAGGGGGCGTGGCCGAATTTAACAATTGTCCCTCTTTCCCACCCTGAAAAGTTGGGAGGTATGTTTTTAGTGTAGCGGGATGGATAGGAGATGGATGTAACAGTTACAACTAAACACTTTGAATAGACAAATGAATCAGTTATTGATGCAGATCTGCATGTTACACCTCAAAGAGGGACAGAGAACAACTAGGGATAGGAGGACATAGACCCCAAAGAGGGACAGTCCCTCCAAATCAGGGACACTTGGGAGGTATGCACCCTGCGTAAAAAAATCCAACCAGGGCTGTTACTTTATTTTAATAGGAGGAGGACGAATCAAGGGCGACAGGTTCTTTTCCATATTGCTTTTACGGGAGAGATCTGCTCAACTCAATGACCCGTCTTCTAAGTCAGCATGTGCTGGAATATCTGCTTACTGATACTGCCAATCTTCTGCTGTGTGGAATTGCTTTTACCCATCATGCAATGCTTTGGGCAGATATTTAGAGTGGTGAATGCTACTGCTCACCGTAGCCTGGCTCAGGAGACAGATCACCCCTATAAAAGTGGATTGGTGAACTCAAAAATCCCTGTTTTTTTGACCAGGAGAAGAAAACCACAATTCTAACAGGAAGTTTCAGTTGTGGCGAATAGTGGACCCCTCCCTTCACTGAGCAGCTTCTTAGTTTCTATGGTTTTTCAATATTACATCTTGCAATAGAGCTCCTTAAAGTGGACCAAAACCCAGCTCGATCGGCCCGGGAATCTATAAGATTACCAGGCCAATCGATTCCCTCCCCCCTGGGGCATCCAAAATTGGGATGCCCCGCTGTGTGAAACCCCCCAGGTCACCCCATTCACTTACCTTGCTTCCCGGTCCAACGGCCCATGTGCGGGCCGTGGCCGCATCCCCGCTGTCCCTCGCCAGCCATTTGTGAATGGAGCCGTTGGCCTTAGACGCTGATGGCGTGATGTCAGCAGCTACTAGCGCGCCGATTGGACGAGCGGCCGCGCATGCCCCATAGGACCGAGAAGAGGTGAGTTTCTTCGGGTGGTCTGGGGGGGTTTCACACCTATCAGGGGTGCCCCGGGAGAAAGGACCAAAACCCAGGATAGTCAAAATCCTGGGTTTTGGTCCACTTTAAAGCGGAACTTGAGTCAAAGTTACAAAAAAAAACCCCTTACCTTCCAACTTTTCAGAGTGGGAAAGAGGGACAATGTGTAAATTAAGCCACGCCCCCTCGTTGAGGGATGGATAGGAGATACATTGTAACAGTGACAACAATACAAACATTTTAAATAGGCAAATTAATGATTTATTTATTATGTTACACCTCAAAGAGGGACAACTGGGAACGAGGGGCAGGGGGAAATGGGCTCAAAAGAGGGATAGTCCCTCCAAATCAGGAACAGTTGAGATGTATGCCTTACCTTATCCAGGGCCCGAGACGCTCCCCTGGTCTCTGTGCGGGCGCCGTAGGAAAAAATACAAAGCAGCATCACCCTGGGGAGCGCGCACGGGGCCATGGTGGCGGTGCGGGTCCCTGGATAAAGCATACGTTTTTTTTCTTTGTAACCCCCCCATTCTGACTAAAGTTCCGCTTTAAGTTGAGGTTCCAAAGTCCGTTAGCTTTGCAGTCAAGCTTCCCCTGGCACAGCCTCCAAAAACACCCTCTAAACCTGTCTCTGGGTGTCACTAGAGAAGCAGACAAGAGAATTTCGCCTGGGGGGGGGGGGGGGGTCTTATTTACAGAGATGAGCAACATTTAGCTCCCTCTGCCCTAAATAATTTACTGGACAGACACGGCCGGCATCATCTTACCACAACACTTCTAACACAGTTTATTACAAAAGGGACAGTAGAAGAGGGGGGGGCAACCTCCCCACCTGCAGTCTCGATCCCTCTGCTTTTCCTTTTCTGTTTGGTTTGAGGGAGCAGCTAAAAGAGACAAGTGTAGACTCCAAAAAACGATCAACGCAGCAGAAAGAATAATTGGGAGCCCCCTTACCATCCCTGCAGGACCTGCATAGACTCAGAACAATGTCACCGGCAGAAAAGATCCTTCGAGACCCCTCCCACCCTGGACACGCCCTTTTCCAGTATCTACCATCTGGGCGACGTCTTGCGGTACCAGCTTGCAGGACTTCTAGCTCTAGGAATGTTTTTTTTTTTCCTTTGGCTGTCCGCACCCTTAACAAGGGCCAGGCGTCATAAGCCCGAGCTCAAAGGGCTTGCAGGGCCGGATTATGAGGGGGCACAAGGGGCGCGAGCCCCGGGGCCTCCACCAACCTTTGCGTCTGGTCCAGGAGGCTTTTCAGTCTTTGGTCTGCCACGGGGCCAGCAACAAAGCTATGGGTGGCAGTGTGGGCGCGCCTGGGCAAGCCTTTTTTTGTTTTTTCAAACCTGCAGCCAAAGCCACCACAGGGCAGGACGGAGAGTCTAGAGCAGGAAATCCGCCTTCAGTAACGCTACAGTGATGGGTGCAGAGCTGTCACTGCACATAAGCCATCAAGCACAGCCGCTGGCAGCTCAATGCAGGGAACCAGCCGGGAGACTACACCACCCCCCACCCAGAATGGCAAAGCAGCAGCACCCGCACAAGGGGGACACAAGAGACTCGATCTGACCTTCCAGTAAGTAGGCGGGTGCCAGACAACCACCAATCAGTTACTTGGCTGGACTATTATTTTAAAAGAAAAAAAATACTGTATCTGGGGCCTCTACCAGATTTTGTGCCAATGGGCCTCCACCACACTTAAAGCGGACCTTCACCCTGAATAAGAATCTATCTTATATGTTTCCCCCGCCCTGTACATACAGATTGCGCACATTAATCCGGACCTTCACCCTGAATAAGAGCCTATCTTATATGTTTCCCACACCCTGTACATACAGATTGCGCACATTAATCCAGTCCTTCACCCTGAATAAGAGCCTATCTTATATGTTTCCCACACCCTGTACATACAGATTGCGCACATTAATCCAGTCCTTCACCCTGAATAAGAGCCTATCTTATATGTTTCCCACACCCTGTACATACAGATTGCTCATATTAAAAATCATCCTACCAGCATCTACTGCATGTTATGAGCCTTTAAACATCCAAGATGGCGGCTCATGGAACATCAGGCAGCCTGCAAACAGGAAGTGTCTTCTGACTGTGCTGCTCTGCATTCTGGGATTGCTGACCTTTTCATGACCCCAGCTCTGCTCTGTCTGAGCAAAGCACAGCTATAACCCGCCCCCCTGTATTTTATCCCACTCTCCTTTCCTCAGTAAGTGTGATGCTTCTGAGTCAAGATGGCGGCGCCCGTATCCTAAAGTCCTGAACAGAGTTGCAGCCCAGTGGGGGAAAGAATAAGTAAATGACTAAAAACTTGAAATATATTACTTTTAGACACGTTGGGGAATCGTTTTCTAAGGGTTTGGGCTTTTCAATAAATCACAGTGAAGGTCCAGTTTAACAAGAGCCAGGCGTCATAAGCCCGAGCTCAAAGGGCTTGTATTAGTTGGTATCGAATACGAATACTTTATTGAGCGCCAAGTAAGTACAGGATACATACAAGGAATGCTTCTTGGAAGGGAGGTCCCCCGCTAGAGCTATAACATTTAATATAAAAATTTAACATTTTAACATATTATACATATAATTTGCACTATGGAAGAACCCCTGTATCTCTTGCTCAGGACTATACACAATGTAGTTTGTATCTGTGTTTCACTTTCTATGTACCTGTAATTATCTGTTGCACTGTGCATATGCCAAAAATAATTCCTTATTCATCTTGCAATGTACTTGGCGAACAATACATTGAATTGAATTGAGCCCAGCAGCAGTAACGTTTTGGGATCTATTAGCTTTGAAGCCGACTGTGGGCTCCTTCACATATGTGTTTCCACTGAGTATCAGCAGTGGGCGCTCGCATGGTTAGGGCCCTGTGGCCAATCAACCAAGGAGCCCGATACCTAGTGACTGGCAGCAGGAATGCGCACAAAGGTCAGCCTGGGGGAGCACCAGAGCAGACAGCCCTAAGACCAGTCCAGATTTACCCTGTTCGGAGCTGAAGTGATGCCCCTATCATCATACCTCCCAAGTGTCCCTGATTTGGATGGACTGTCCCTCTTTTCAATCTATGTCCCCCGGCTCTCGTTCTTATTTGTCCCTCTTTGAGGTGTAAGATCTGCATCAATAAATGATTAATTTGCTTATTCAATAACTGTAACATCCTATCTCCTAACCATCCCCCAATGAGGGGGCGTGGCTTCAGCCATCCCTCAATGAGGGGCGTGGCTTAACCCATCCCTAAACGAGGGACGTGGCTTCATTTACAAATGGTCCTTCTTAGAGGTGTAACATGCAGATCTGCATCAATAAAATGATTCATTTGCCTATTCAAAGTGTTTATATTGTTGTAACTGTTACATCTTATCTCCTATCCTTCCCTCATTGAGGGGGTGTGGCTTCATCCATCCCTAAATGAGGGGCATGGCTCCATCCATCTCTAAATGAGGGGGCGTGGCTTCATCCCTAAACGAGGAGCGTGGCTTCACCCATCCCTAAACGAGGGGCGTGGCTTCACCCATCCCTCAACGAGGGGCGTGGCTTCACCCATCCCTCAACGAGGGGCGTGGCTTCACCCATCCCTCAACGAGGGGCGTGGCTTCACCCATCCCTCAACGAGGGGCGTGGCTTCACCCATCCCTCAACGAGGGGCGTGGCTTCACCCATCCCTCAACGAGGGGCGTGGCTTCACCCATCCCTCAACGAGGGGCGTGGCTTCACCCATCCCTCAACGAGGGGCGTGGCTTCACCCATCCCTCAACGAGGGGCGTGGCTTCACCCATCCCTCAACGAGGGGCGTGGCTTCACCCATCCCTCAACGAGGGGCGTGGCTTCACCCATCCCTCAACGAGGGGCGTGGCTTCACCCATCCCTCAACGAGGGGCGTGGCTTCACCCATCCCTCAATGAGGGGCGTGGCCTCATCCACCCCTCAATGAGGGGCGTGGCTTCACCCATCCCTCAATGAGGGGCGTGGCCTCATCAATCCCTCAATGAGGGGCGTGGCCTCATCCATCCCTCAATGAGGGGCGTGGCATCACCCATCCCTCAATGAGGGGCGTGGCATCATCCATCCCTCAATGAGGGGCGTGGCATCATCCATCCCTAAATGAGGGGCGTGGCTTCATCCATCCCTAAATGAGGGGCGTGGCTTCATCCATCCCTAAATGAGGGGCGTGGCTTCATCCATCCCTAAATGAGGGGCGTGGCTTCATCCATCCCTAAATGAGGGGCGTGGCTTCATCCATCCCTAAATGAGGGGCGTGGCTTCATCCATCCCTAAATGAGGGGCGTGGCTTCATCCATCCCTAAATGAGGGGCGTGGCTCCATCCATCCCTAAATGAGGGGGCGTGGCTCCATCCATCCCTAAATGAGGGGGGCGTGGCCCCATCCATCCCTAAATGAGGGGCGTGGCTTCATCCATCCCTAAATGAGGGGCGTGGCTTCATCCATCCCTAAATGAGGGGCGTGGCTTCATCCATCCCTAAATGAGGGGCGTGGCTTCATCCATCCCTAAATGAGGGGCGTGGCTTCATCCATCCTTAAATGAGGGGCGTGGCTTCATCCATCCCTAAATGAGGGGCGTGGCTCCATCCATCCCTAAATGAGGGGGCATGGCTCCATCCATCCCTAAATGAGGGGGCGTGGCTTCATTTACAAATGGTCCTTTTTTGAGGTGTAACATGCAGATCTGCATCAATAAAATGATTCATTTGCCTATTCAAAGTGTTTCTATTGTTGTAACTGTTATCTCCTATCCATCACTCAATGAGGGGGTGTGGCTTAATTTAACAATTGTCCCCCTTTCCTACCCTAAAAAGTTTGGAGGTATGCCCATCATGCCTAGTGCAAGCTATTGTACCAGCCCCCGGGGGGGGGGGGGGGGGGATTGGGCTATGCAGTTGGTCAGGTCTAGGTTTAGCAATGTTATGTGCCCAAAGAATTGTTGCAGAGTGTGAGTGCAGAGTCGTCATAATCCAGAAAGGCATAAGTGGTGTAACAAGAACTGGCTTTACTAGAACATGGTGCATAACACAGCAGACGGGAAAAAGAAAAGGTATCATAGAGCAACTGAATGCACAGGAAATACAACACATCAGTAAGATGCATAGAGAAACTACAGTTAAACCGGACCGTCACCATGATTTATTGAAAAGCCCAAACCCTTAAAAAACGATTCCCCAGCATCTAGTTTTTACTCACTTACTTATTATTATTTCCCCCACTGGGCTGCAACTCTGTTAAGGACTTTAAAATACGGGCGCCACCATCTTGACTCAGAAGCATCACACTTACTGAGGAGAGGAGAGTGGGATAAAATACAGGGGGACGGGTTATAGCTGTGCTTTGCTCAGACAGAGCAGAGCTGGGGTCATGAAAAGGTCAGCAGTCCCAGAATGCAGAGCAGCACAGTCAGAAGGCGCTTCCTGTTTGCAGGCTGCCTGATGTTCCATGAGCCGCCATCTTGAATGTTTAAAGGCTCATAACATGCAGTAGATGCAGGTAGGATGATTTTTTTATGTGAGCAATCTGTATGTACAGGGTGTGGGAAACATATAAGATAGGCTCTTATTCAGGGTGAGGGTCTGGATTAATGTGGGCAATCTGTATGTACAGGGTGTGGGAAACATATAAGATAGGCTCTTATTCAGGGTGAGGGTCTGGATTAATGTGGGCAATCTGTATGTACAGGGTGTGGGAAACATATAAGATAGGCTCTTATTCAGGGTGACGGTCTGGATTAATGTGGGCAATCTTTATGTACAGGGTGTGGGAAACATATAAGATAGGCTCTTATTCAGGGTGAGGGTCTGGATTAATGTGGGCAATCTGTATGTACAGGGTGTGGGAAACATATAAGATAGGCTCTTATTCAGGGTGAGGGTCCGGATTAATGTGGGCAATCTGTATGTACAGGGTGTGGGAAACATATAAGATAGGCTCTTATTCAGGGTGAGGGTCCGGATTAATGTGGGCAATCTGTATGTACAGGGGGAAAACATATAAGATAGGCTCTTATTCAGGGTGAGGGTCTGGATTAATGTGGGCAATCTGTATGTACAGGGTGTGGGAAACATATAAGATAGGCTCTTATTCAGGGTGAGGGTCTGGATTAATGTGGGCAATCTGTATGTACAGGGTGTGGGAAACATATAAGATAGGCTCTTATTCAGGGTGAGGGTCCGGATTAATGTGGGCAATCTGTATGTACAGGGGGGAAACATATAAGATAGGCTCTTATTCAGGGTGAGGGTCTGGATTAATGTGGGCAATCTGTATGTACAGGGTGTGGGAAACATATAAGATAGGCTCTTATTCAGGGTGAGGGTCTGGATTAATGTGGGCAATCTGTATGTACAGGGTGTGGGAAACATATAAGATAGGCTCTTATTCAGGGTGAGGGTCTGGATTAATGTGGGCAATCTGTATGTACAGGGTGTGGGAAACATATAAGATAGGCTCTTATTCAGGGTGAGGGTCTGGATTAATGTGGGCAATCTGTATGTACAGGGTGTGGGAAACATATAAGATAGGCTCTTATTCAGGGTGAGGGTCTGGATTAATGTGGGCAATCTGTATGTACAGGGTGTGGGAAACATATTATAGACTATTCATAGTGAAGGGCCGCTTTAAAGCGGACCAAACCCCACATTTTTAACTAGCATCCCCTTAATTTCTCCCCCCATGAGCAGTACCTTTTGGCAATTTTTACTGCTCCTGCTTCACTCTAATCCCAGATAATGGCGCCTGTTTTAGCTGTAAAGCTCCGCCTCCTCCATTCATTGCCATTGTTGTGTGTGGCAATGATGTCATTGCCACCCTGAGAGACGGCAACAAAAATCAGTGTTCCTGGACAAACTTGAAAAGCAATACACCCCAAAGAAGAGTATTGACAGGGACTTTGGCCGAATGTATTTTACAACTTCAGTGTGTTTTGGTCTGCTTTAAGCATTGGTCACAGCAGAGGTGTAGCTAGGCTTTCTGGCACCCAGGGTAAAGATTCAAAATGGTGCCCCCTACCTGTTTTCAGGCCCCCCTGTGGTGCCCCCCCCTGACCTGCTGCACCCAGGGCAAGTGCTCCTCCCAGCTCCCCACTAGCTTTATGTGACGGGTAGGTAGAGTGGTCAACACTACAGCTAGGAAAGATTAGAGCCCTGTCAGTGGGGTAAGCCCTGATAATGATAGTGACTTCAATAAATAGTAGTTAAATGTGGTACTTAGGTGCCATTGCGTCATGAATCCACATGATGGCAGTGTTGCCTAAGGAATAGCAGTAGATAATATTAATTAGCCTAGCGTACCCCTTAAAGTAGGTAAATAGAGACTCAGACAGATGGCATTGGCAACATCACCTGCCCTGCCATTGGTTGAGCCTCACAATATAGTTGGGAGGGGCAACATTTCAGAGGTTATATAAGGGAGGACCCAACCTTTCTAGAGTGTTCTTAGTTCCAAGCTCAAGAGGGGGACACTGTTTATGTAGAGGAGGAGTTGAGTAACAGTGAGGGGAGAAGCCTGTGCATAGTAGTTGGAAGCTGTGAAGCCTGTTTTCTGTAACTTCTAAGGAATATTGCCTGTACTGAATATGCTGTTGACATGGATGGAAGCCGTCAAATAAAGACCCTGTTGTTTGCACCAAGGAGTGTCATGATTGGAGACCAGCAACGTCTGGAACAGTAAGTGCCCCTCCACCCCACACACGCCACACCAACCTGAGTCACCCTACCCTAGGTCCAAGAACCCCCCCTCGCTCCTCAGAGTGTGTGCCATTGGCCAGGCACGTGCCCGCTATATACGCCCCTGGGTCACAGCGGCATCTAGTGTCATAACTTGTCATTGCTGTAAACTGGAGTAAATCTAATCACGCCAGCAATAGACTAAGCTGGAAGTCTGTTGTATATCCAACAAGAATGAGGTCAGCTGACTACCTGAATATACGGAGCAATGGATTGTCCCTTCCCTGTTGGTGCATTGGGCAGGTTTCAAGATGACAAGGCCAGGGTGAATCATCAGGGTCACATAGTGAAAGAGATGTTCAGGGAGCAGGAGATATAATCAGGGCCGGATTATGAGGGGGGCACAAGGGGCATGCACCCCGGGGGTCTCCACCAACCTTTGGGTTATGGTCTGGTCCAGGAGGCTTTTCTGTCTTTGCGCCTGCAAAGAAGCTATTTGCGGCAGTGGGGCCCCCTACACCTGGTCAAGCCTTCTTTTGTCTTTGCAAACCTGCAGCCAAAGCCACCACAGGGCAGGATGGAGAATCTAGAGCAGCAAAGCCGCCGCCAGCAGCGCTACAGTGATGGCTGCAGAGCTGTCACTGCACATAAGCCACCAAGCACAGCCGCTGGCAGCTCAATGCAGGGAACCAGCCGGGTGACTACACTACCCCCCACCCAGAATGGCAAAGCAGGAGTTCCCGAGCAGCACACACCCGCACAAGGGGGGCACAAGGCACCTGATCTGACGTTCCAGTAAGTGGGTGGGTGGCAGACAACCACCAAACAGTTACTTGGCAGGACAATTATTTGAAAGGGAAAAAATTCTGTATCTAGGACCTCCAACAGATTTTGTGCCCAGGGGCCTACACCGCACCTAAAGTGGACCAACACCCTGCTGGATCGGCCCAGGAATCTATAAGATTCCCAGGCCGATCTGATCCCTCCCCGCGGGGCATCCAAAATCAGGATGCCCCGCTGTGTGAAACCCCCCAGGACACCCGCTAACCTTCCCTTACTCCCAGTCCAACGGCGCATGCGCGGGCCGCGGTCGCATCTCGCGCTTCTCTCTAGCTGGGCCTGTTCCCGCACCAGCCATTTGTGAATGGCCGGCGCGGATGCGCTCCCTGTTAGAGGGAAGCGCGAGATGCAGCCGCCAGCGTGATCGGAGCCCCTGAAGACGCTTTGACGCGCATATCACAGCGGCTCCGAGCGCGCTGATTGGACGAGCGGCCGCGCATGCGCCGTAGGAGCGGGGTGAGGTGAGTTTTATCCGGAAATCTGGGGGGTTTCACATAGCGGGGCACTCCCGATCGGGGTGCCCCGGGGAAGTGGAACAAAACCCAGGATAGTCAAAATCCTGGATGTTGGTCCACTCTAAACCGGCCCTGGATATAATTGTCACACATGGAGCTGCCACCACAGCGTCCAGACCTGAACCCCATTAAGAATCTTTGGGATGTGCTGGAGAAGACTTGGTACACTGCTGCAAATCTCTCATCATGCAAAAGGAGACCTCGGGAAAAAATGAATGCAACCCTGGACAGAAATACATGTGACATTGCAGAAGCTTGTGGAAACCATGCCGCAGTCTATGCGTGCCGGAACCAAAGCTAAAAGTGCTCCAATGAAACATTACATATATACAGCTATAAATACATACCTCCCAAGTGTCTCTGATTTGGAGGGACTGTCCCTCCTCTTTAGAGTCCATGTCCCTGTGTTCCTCGTTGTTCTCATTTGTTCCTCTTTGAGGTGTAACATGCAGATCTGCAGCAATAAATGATTCATTTTCATATTTAAAGTGTTTCTATTGTTGTAACTGTTACATCCTATCTCCTATCCATCCCTCAATGAGGGGGTGTGGCCTAATTTGACAAATGCCCCCCTTTCCCACCCTGAAAAGTTGGAAGGTATGCCAATGCTGCTGTCCATCATGACCATCACTCTGCTTCGTTCCTTTCACGGTAAGTACTTACTGGGGGCTTATTATATAAGATCACATGGGAAGCAGAGGGTTAAAGTGGACTTCCAAAAAAAGACCTGTAGCCCCAAATTTTGACCCACCCAAGTGTCCCTGATTTGGAGGGACTGTCCCTCTTTTAAACCCATGTCCCACGGCCCCTTGTTCTCATTTGTCCTTCTTTGAGGTGTAACATGCAGATCTTCATCAATAAATGTTTTATTTGCCTATTCAAATTGTTTATGTTGTTGTAACTGTTACATCCTATATCCTATTCATCAATGAGGGGGCGTGGCCTCATTTAACAATTGTTCCTCTTTCCCACCCTGAAAAGTTGAAAGGTATGGCAACCTTATCCTGCTGTCCATCATGACCATCACTTTCATCATCTGCTCCATTCCCTTCACAGTAAGTGCTTACTATGGGCTTATTATATCAAATCACATGGGAAGTAGAGGGTTAAAGCGGACTTTCAGTCTAAAAATTACCTGTAGCCCCGAATTTTGACCAACCCAAGTGTCCCTGATTTGGAGGTACTGTCCCTCTTTGTAGTCCATGTCCCTTGTTGTTCTCATTTGTTCCTCTTTGAGGTGTAACATGCAGATCTGCAGCAATAAATGATTCATTTGCATAGTTAAAGTGTTTCTATTGTTGTAACTGTTACACCCTATCTCCTATCCATCCCTCAATGAGGGGGTGTGGCTTAATTTAACAAATGCCCCTCTTTCCCACCCTAGAACATTGGTAGGTATATACATATATATATATACATATATATATATATATATATATATATATCTCTGCATAGTCATACAGTATATGTAATGTACCAATTCCCCCCCCTTTACAGAAACAGAAACGCTTGGCATTTGTGGTTACACATCTTGCAATTGTGCCTGGTCTTTTTGAAACAAAGCGAGCGCCAAGCAAACCACAAGCGCCGTGCAGGTGTAAAATCCGAGAGGGTTTCAGGGTTGCCGCCGACTCTTAAGACCGTTTCCCCCCTCCCTCCCCAAGTCTTAAAGGGTAAGTCCACTTTCGATGACATTTCTGAAGATGGTTATTCATTTTGTGGCGAAAGGATGTGCTCGTGGTAGACTGGGGGCAAAAATCAGCCCTGGATCTTACCGGCCCCTGGCAGGCCCTGCTGAGCTCCCCCCCCCCCCCCACAACCATGATGCCGGGGCTATGGCATTGGGGCTGGGGTTCCTTGGCTTATGGGTATAGTGGGTCTGGGTACAGGGAGCTAAGAGGGTGACTAAGGGGTCAGGGGCCTCTATGATCACGCTGGATTTTGCCAAGAGAGCAGGGTCAGTTTAGGGCATTTTGAAACGCAGCAAAGTTGAAAAGAAGGGACAGGAAAGGACACAGTGGAACACTGGTGTGTGCTGTCTGCACTGAGATCTGCAGGTCATTGTGGTCCACCCTGTAAAGTCTGAAAACTTCAGTGAGGATTGTATTTTTTTTTTCCTCCTGTTAGAAAATTTTTTTTTTTAGAAAAGTTTTATGGAAGCAGTTTTCACTATCTGCAATCAGTTGCTACTGACAACCGTACACCAAGTCTGTACACCAATAAAAGAGAAAGGAGTCCTGTACACACAGAACACTGCTGCTATGGCCGCTGCCGAGGTGCAGTAGCTCACTCAACATTACACATGCCCTGTAGCAACTATCTGCAATCTGATGCTATTGGCAGCGTACACCTAGTCTTCACTTGATGTGCGTTGCCAATAGCAACAGATTGCTTCCATAAACACACACATTTACTAACATCAGAACAAATTAAAAATGCCAAATCAGCTCAGCACCTTTAAGACATCATTTCGCCACACAAAAAAAGTCACTTTCAAAAACTCCATCGAAAGTGGACTTATTAAAGTGGACCAAAACCTAGGATTTTGACTATCCTGGATTTTGGTCTTTTCCACCCCCGATCGGGGGTGCCCCTCTGTGTGAAACCCCCCAGATCGCCTGAAGACACTCACCTCTTCCCGGTCCTATGGCGCATGCGTGGGCGCTGGTCCAATCAACGCACTGGGAGCCGCTGACGTCACTCCATCTAAGACAGCGTCTAAGGCCAGCGGCTCCAAACTCACTGGCGGCCGCATCCCACGCTTCCCTCTAACAGGGAGCGTGCCCATGCCGGCCATTCACAAATGGCTGGCGGGGGAAGCGCCCTGCTAGAGGGATAGCGGGGATGCGGTCGCGGCCTGCGCATGCGCCGTTGGACCAGGAAGCAAGGTAAGTGAACAGGGTGACCTGGGGGGGTTTCACACAGGGGGGGCATCCTGATTTTGGATGGCCCGGGGGGAGGGAATCAATCTATAGGACTCCCGGGACGATCAAGCTGGGTTTTGGTCCAGTTTAGGTGACAAATGAGAGAAGTTTTGAAACTCTGAAAGGCTCTTTTGAAAATCGTTACTAAATTTCCAAGTTATTAAAAAACAATTGCCACATTTTCCCCTTCAGACACGTCACAGAGTTAGGGCCAGGGCAGAGCATCCAAGACTCCAGTATGGGGCCCAGCTGTAAAAAGCATGCCCCAGCCCAGTGGCCCTGACCTGAGACCTACTAGCTGCTACAGGATTTCCAGTGCTCATTATAATCTGCCACCCCCCCCACCCCCCAAATAACTTATATGTGATGGCTGGGCCCCTAGTTTAAAGCAGAACAAAACCCAGGGTGGCTGACCCTGGAATCTAAAAAGATTCCAGGGCGAGCCGCTGACCTTCCATCCTGAATAGGGATTCCCCTCTGTGTGAAACCCCACAGATCACCGGTATAAGTTTACCTTTCTCCAGCCCAACGATGCATGCACGGGCTTACGTCCAATCAGAGCCATTTGCCGTGACTATGTAATTCGGCAAATGGCTCTGATTGTTTACAATAGAGAGTGAGGTCGGCCGCATCCCCTGCATCTTCAGGCTGTGTACGCGCTCCCACTCCAGCCATTCAGATATTGCACTCCCCAAAGAAGATCATCAGAGCCATTTGTGTGACTGGCATTCGGCCAACGGCTCTGAAGTTCTTAATCTCTGATGTTCTTGTTCTGTTAGACCGGAAAGAGGTGAGTTTTACAGGGTGTTCTGTGGATGCCCCAGAGGCACGGAACAAAACTGGGTTTTGTTCTGCTTGAAACTGGGCCTCAATGCAACCAGACTGCTTTGCCTTGGGGTCCAGCCATTGCATATAGACATATAGATAGGTATAGACTCTCTGCAGTCTATATTGCTTCTGGATACATAAATTAAAAACGGGCCCACACTCATTTTCTACCTAATGGGTGTGGGGCTGCATTTTGGAATGCCCCACTGTGTGAACCCCCCAGGTCACCCAGTCTAACGCACCTTTTCCCAGTCCTCCTGCGCATATGCACGGCCTCTCAGTCAGCACGTTCGGATCCACTCACGTCAAGACTTGGCTCCAGCCGAGTATAACTGGCCGGTGGCTGCACAAGGCCTGAACTATCCAGGCCCATGGTTTCCATGGCGGACACATGCAAGCCCTGAAATATCCAGCCCATGATTTTCATGGCGGCCACAGGCCTGAAATATATGCACCATGGGAATGGGGAAAATGTGAGGTTTACAGGGTTAATTGAACAGTGCGGCTGGTAGCTGTTGTACTTGGCTAATACAAGGCCTAAAATATACAGGCCCATTTCCATGGCAGCCACATACAAGCCCTGAAATATCCAGGCCCATGATTTCCATGGCAGCCACATACAAGGCCTGAAATATACAGGCCCATTTCCATGGCAGCCACATACAAGGCCTGAAATATCCAGGCCCATGATTTCCATGGAGGCCACATACAAGGCCTGAAATATACAGGCCCATGATTTCCATGGAGGCCACATACAAGGCCTGAAATATACAGGCCCATGATTTCCATGGCAGCCACATACAAGGCCTGAAATATACAGGCCCATGATTTCCATGGCAGCCACATACAAGGCCTGAAATATCCAGGCCCATTTCCATGGCAGCCACATACAAGCCCTGAAATATACAGGCCCATGATTTCCATGGAGGCCACATACAAGGCCTGAAATATACAGGCCCATGATTTCCATGGAGGCCACATACATGGCCTGAAATATCCAGGCCCATTTCCATGGCAGCCACATACAAGCCCTGAAATATACAGGCCCATTTCCATGGAGGCCACATACAAGGCCTGAAATATCCAGGCCCATTTCCATGGCAGCCACATACAAGCCCTGAAATATACAGGCCCATTTCCATAGTGGACACATACAAGGCCTGAAATATACAGGCCCGTGATTTCCTTGGTGACCATTTACAAGGCCTAAAATATATGCACCATGGGAACGAGGAAAAGGTGACGTTTACAGGGTAAAGTCAACAGTGCGGCTGGGAGTTGTTGTACTTACCTAATACAAGGCCTGAAATATACAGGCCCATTTCCATGGCAGCCACATACAAGGCCTGGCATATACAGGCCCATTTCCATGGCAGCCACATACAAGGCCTGACATTTACAGGCCCATTTCCATGACAGCCACATACAAGGCCTGACATATACAGGCCCAATTCTCATGGCAGCCACATACAAGGCCTGACATATACAGGCCCATTTCCATGGCGGCCACATATAATGCCTGAAATTTACAGGCCCATTTCCATGGCGGCCACATATAATGCCTGAAATTTACAGGCCCATTTCCATGGCGGCCACATATAATGCCTGAAATTTACAGGCCCATTTCCATGGCGGCCCCATATAATGCCTGAAATTTACAGGCCCATTTCCATGGCGGCCCCATATAATGCCTGAAATTTACAGGCCCATTTCCATGGCGGCCCCATATAATGCCTGAAATTTACAGGCCCATTTCCATGGCGGCCACATATAATGCCTGAAATTTACAGGCCCATTTCCATGGCTGCCACATATAATGCCTGAAATTTACAGGCCCATTTCCATGGCGGCCACATATAATGCCTGAAATTTACAGGCCCATTTCCATGGCGGCCACATACAAGGCCTGAAATATACAGGCCCATGATTTCCATGGAGGCCACATACAAGGCCTGAAATATCCAGGCCCATTTCCATGGCAGCCACATACAAGCCCTGAAATATACAGGCCCATGATTTCCATGGAGGCCACATACAAGGCCTGAAATATCCAGGCCCATTTCCATGGCAGCCACATACAAGCCCTGAAATATACAGGCCCGTTTCCATGGAGGCCACATACAAGGCCTGAAATATCCAGGCCCATTTCCATGGCAGCCACATACAAGCCCTGAAATATACAGGCCCATTTCCATGGTGGACACATACAAGGCCTGAAATATACAGGCCCGTGATTTCCTTGGTGACCATATACAAGGCCTAAAATATATGCACCATGGGAACGAGGAAAAGGTGACGTTTACAGGGTAAAATCAACAGTGCGGCTGGGAGTTGTTGTACTTACCTAATACAAGGCCTGAAATATACAGGCCCATTTCCATGGCAGCCACATACAAGGCCTGGCATATACAGGCCCATTTCCATGGCGGCCACATACAAGGCCTGACATATACAGGCCCAATTCTCATGGCAGCCACATACAAGGCCTGAAATATACAGGCCCATTTCCATGGCGGCCACATACAAGGCCTGACATATACAGGCCCATTTCCATGGCGGCCACATACAAGGCCTGACATATACAGGCCCAATTCTCATGGCGGCCACATACAAGGCCTGACATATACAGGCCCAATTCTCATGGCAGCCACATACAAGGCCTGACATATACAGGCCCAATTCTCATGGCAGCCACATACAAGGCCTGAAATATACAGGCCCATTTCCATGGCGGCCACATACAAGGCCTGACATTTACAGGCCCATTTCCATGACAGCCACATACAAGGCCTGACATATACAGGCCCATTTCCATGGCGGCCACATATAATGCCTGAAATTTACAGGCCCATTTCCATGGCGGCCACATATAATGCCTGAAATTTACAGGCCCATTTCCATGGCGGCCACATATAATGCCTGAAATTTACAGGCCCATTTCCATGGCGGCCACATATAATGCCTGAAATTTACAGGCCCATTTCCATGGCGGCCACATATAATGCCTGAAATATATAGGCCCTTTTCCATGTTGCCACATATAAGGTCTGAAATATACAGGCCCATTTCTATGGCGGCCGCATACAAGGCCTGAAATATACAGGCCCATTTCCATGGAGGCCACATATAATCTATCTATCAGTAACAGATAGTTCTCCTACCTGTCTGGATCTGTGCCGGCCATGATGTCTCCCTCCTGATAGAGCAGCTGCTTCCCCTAATCAGTGAAGCAGACACCTCACCTCGCCTCTCATAGACAGAAACACATACAGACCCAGACACACTTTAAACTTTACTAAAACATAAAAAATACAAACCTCTGAGGGGAGATATTTTTTTTTTATAGTAAAAAATATATATATATATATAACATAAATTCTAACTGACACAACATTGTTTGCTTTTGTGAGGTAAATAACACAAGCAGAATTGCTGCCATTTTACATGTGACAATGTTGCTAATCATTTACCTCAGGGAAAAATATATACAGATGTGTGTTACTGTTAGATATGTATCTTCTTGTGAGGTAAAATATTTTTTAAAGTGGACCGAAACCCAGGATTTTGACTATCCTGGGTTTCGGTCCTTTTCCCCCGCCGAAAGTAACTCACCTCTTCCCGGTCGTCGTCTAAGGGCCTTATTCATCAAAGGATAGCGCCAGGTAGTGCCTGTACAGCGGCAGGTGAACGCCGGACACGGCAGCAATTACACATTTATGAAGCCGAATCTGGTGAGCGACTAGAACAACGCCATGTAGCGTCCGATTCATCATTATCCCAGGCTCAGTGTACAGCGCCAGCGTTCAGCCTTGCAGAGCTCCACGTCTAACCTGTTGCTACCTGGCGCTCTCCCATACATTTCTATGGACGATCCTTAAATCCCTTTCCTGATCCCAATTTTTTTTTTCCCTAAAAAAAACAAACCTTCTGACATGTATTCTGGGCAAGAAAATTACGTTTTTGAAAACAAAAATTTTTTTGCAGAATTGTCCTTACATGTCTGGTATTAAAGTGTTCATTTTACAATGTGATAACAACGTCACTCCATATGTTTTCGCTTTGTTACTACTGGATACATGTTCAAAAACAGACTTTAATCACACAGCCTCTGGCGCTATGCTGATTTTGAGCGCCGGCGATGTTTGTGGCTGTTTTTTTGATGAATGTGGTGTGAGTCAGTCGCACTGAGTTGTCAGTATGGTTCGCTCACATACAGCGTAGTATAGCAAATCACACATCATATTCATCAATGTCGTACAGCGACTAAGGCGCTCTGAAACAATGATCCATGGCCGAGCACAGCGACTACTAGCGGGCACTTTGAAATCCGCTCTACAGACACTCATCTGTCGCTACCTGGCGTTAGTAATGAATCAGCCTGCCCGCCTTCGGCTAAGGCCAGCGGCTCCAAGCACACTGGCGGCTGCATCCCCCGCTTCCCTCTAACGCAGGCACGCGCCCTGCTAGAGGGATAGTGGGGATGCGCCCGTGGCTCGCGCATGCCACGTTGGACCAGGAAGCAAGGTAAGTATATGGGGCGACCTGCGGGGTCTCACACAGCGGGGCATCCCAATTTTGGATGCACCGGGGGGAGGGAATCAATCGCGGTGGGATTTGGTCCACTTTAAATGTTTTTTTTTTTGTAATACAACCGCACAATGGTTAAAGTGGAGTGAAACCGTGCTAAGATTCCCAGGCTGATCCATTCCCTCCCCCCAGGTCACCCCATACACGTATTTTACTTCTCGGTCCAACGACGCGCGGGCCGTGGTCGCATCCCCGCTATCCCTCTGGCAGAGCATTCACAAATGGCCGGCGTGGGAATGCACCCTGTTAGAGGGAAGCAGGGGATGCGCCCGCCAGCGCGCTTGGAGCCGCTATGCTAAATCGTTGGCGTAGACGTCCATAGCTCAGCAGCTCCGAGTGCGCTGATTGGACAAGCGGCCGCGCATGCGCCGTAGGACCGGGATGATGTGAGTTGATGTGGGAGATCTGGAGGGTTTCACGTAGCGGGGCATCCCCGATCGGAGTGCCTCGGGGGAAAGGACCAAAACCCAGGATTTTGACTATCCTGGGTTTTGGTCCACTTTAATATTCAAACTCAGGCCCAGTTCAAACTGTAGCATTACGATTTGATTGTGGGCAGTCTCAAGTAAATTGCCGCCCATGTAAGGCTATGGACCCTTTCAGATATGCGATTGCACTCCCCCGCATAAGTCCTGCTCGCAGAGATTTTTGAGTGACGCAATGGCGAACCAAGTCCATTAAACCGGACCTTCACCATGATTTATTGAAAAGCCCAAACCCTTAGAAAACGATTCCCCAGCATCTAAAGGTAATACATTTTAGGTTTTTAGTCACTTACTTATTATTCTTTCCCCCACTGGGCTGCAACTCTGTTCAGGACTCTAGGATACGGGTGCCGCCATCTTGACTCAAAAGCATCACACTTACTGAGGAGAGGAGAGTGGGATAAAGTACAGGGGGTGGGGTCATAGCTGTGCTTTGCTCAGACAGAGCATAGCTAGGGTCAGGAAAAGGTCAGCAATCCCAGAATGCAGAGCAGCACAGTCAGAAGGCACTTCCTGTTTGCAGGCTGCCTGATGTTCCATGAGCCGCCATCTTGGATGTTTAAAGGCTCATAACTTGCAGTAGAAGCAGGTAGGATGATTTTTAATGTGGGCAATCTGTATGTACAGGGTGTGGGAAACATATAAGATAGGTTCTTATTCAGGGTGAAGGTCCGGATTAATGTGGACAATCTGTATGTACAGGGTGTGGGAAACATATAAGATAGGTTCTTATTCAGGGTGAAGGTCCGGATTAATGTGAGCAATCTGTATGTACAGGGTGTGGGAAACATATAAGATAGGTTCTTATTCAGGGTGAAGGTCCGGATTAATGTGGGCAATCTGTATGTACAGGGGGGAAACATATAAGATAGGCTGTTATTCAGGGTGAAGGTACGGATTAATGTGGGCAATCTGTATGTACAGGGGGGGAAATATATAAGATAGGCTCTTATTCAGGGTGATGGTCCGGATTAATGTGAGCAATCTGTATGTACAGGGGGGGAAATATATAAGATAGGCTCTTATTCAGGGTGAAGGTACGGATTAATGTGGGCAATCTGTATGTACAGGGGGGAAATATATAAGATAGGCTCTTATTCAGAGTGAAGGTCTGCTTTAAAGGGCAATTGCAAAGTTTAAAGCGTACAAACACCCTCCGTGGCGAGGGTGTTGGAGGCTGTGGGTGCAGCCGTTATAGGACCCCCAGGATGCCTGTAATCTTTACCTTATTGTCGCTTGCCCTGCCGGGAATTGCAATTGGCTGCATTTGGCGGCTGGGCCGGCGGTCCCATGATGCATGCACAGGCTCACCGACAGATAGCGTGGCCGTATCTCCATTCATGTTTCCTAGCTGCACTTGCATAAGAGCATTCATCCCTCTTATTCCCAGCTCTGCCCCATCCATCCCTCTTATTCCCAGCTCTGCCCCATCCATCCCTCTTATTCCTAGCTCTGCCCCATCCATCCCTCTTATTTCCAGCTCTAACCCAATCTATCCCTCTTATTCCCAGCTTTGTCCCAACCATCCCTCTTATTCCTAGCTCTGCCCCATCCATCCCTCTTATTCCCAGCTCTGCCCCATCCATCCCTCTTATTCCTAGCTCTGCCCCATCCATCCCTCTTATTTCCAGCTCTAACCCAATCTATCCCTCTTATTCCCAGCTTTGTCCCAACCATCCCTCTTATTCCCAGCTCTGCCCCATCCATCCCTCTTATTCCCAGCTCTGCCCCATCCATCCCTCTTATTCCTAGCTCTGCCCCATCCATCCCTCTTATTTCCAGCTCTAACCCAATCTATCCCTCTTATTCCCAGCTTTGTCCCAACCATCCCTCTTATTCCTAGCTCTGCCCCATCCATCCCTCTTATTCCCAGCTCTGGCCCCATTCATCCCTTTTATTCTCAGCTCTGCCCCATCCATCCCTCTTATTCCTAGCTCTGCCCCATCCATCCCTCTTATTCCTAGCTCTGCCCCATCCATCCTGCTTAGCCCCACCTCTGTCCCATCCATCTCTCTTATTCCCATATTTGTCCCCATTCATCCCTCTTATTACCAGCTCTAGCCCTATCCATCCCTCTTATTCCCAGCTCTGCCCCATCCATCCCTGTTATTCCCAACTCTGGCCCCATCCACCCCTCTTATTCCCAGCGCTGCCCCATCCATCCCTCTTATTCCCAACTCTGGCCCCATCCATCCCTCTTAATCCCAGCTCTGTCTCATCCCTCTTATTCCCAGCTCTGGCCCCATCCATCCCTCTTATTCCTAGCTCTGCCTCATCCACACGTCTTATCCCCAGCCCTGTCCCATTCATCCCTCTTATTCCCAGCTCTGGCCCAATCTATCCCTCTTATTCCCAGCTTTGTCCCATCCATTCCTCTTATTCCTAGCTCTGCCCCATCCATCCCTCTTATTCCCAGCTCTGGGCCCATTCACCCGTCTTATTCCTAGCTCTGCCTCATCCATCCCTCTTATTCCTAGCTCTGCCCCATCCACCCCTCTTATTCCCAACTCTGGCCCCATCCACCCCTCTTATTCCCAACTCTGGGCCCATCCATCCCTCTTATTCCCAACTCTGGGCCCATCCATCCCTATTATTCCTAGCTCTGCCCCATTCATCCCTCTTATTCCTAGTTCTGCCCCATCCATCCCTCTTATTCCCAACTCTGGCCCCATCCATCCCTCTTATTCCCAACTCTGGCCCCATCCATCCCTCGTATTCCTAGTTCTTCCCCATCCACACATCTTATCCCCAACTCTCTTCCATCCATCCCTCCTATTCCCAGCTCTAGCCCTATCCATCCCTCTTATTACCAGCTCTGGCCCCATCCATCCCTCTTATTCCCAACTCTGGCCCCATCCATCCCTCTTATTCACAGCTCTGGCCCCATCCATCCCTCTTATTCCCAGCTCTGCCACATCCATCTCTCTTATCCCCAGCTCTGGCCACATCCATCCCTCTTATCCCCAGCTCTTGCCACATCCATCCCTCTTATTCCCAGCTCTGCCCCATCCATCCCTCTTATTCCCAGCTCTGCCCCATCCATCCCTCTTATTCACACCTCTGTGCCCATCCATCACTTGTATTCCCAGCTCTGACCTAACCTTTACTCTTCTTCCAGCTCTGCCCCATCCATCCCTCTTATTCCCAGCTCTGTCCCAACCTTTCCTCTTCTTCCGGCGCTGTCCCATACATCCCTCTTATCCCCAGCTCTGGCCTCATCCATTCCTCTTATTCCTAGCTCTGCCCCATCCATCCCTCTCATTCCAAGCTCTAACCCAATCCATCCCTCTTATTCCCAGCTTTGTCCCCTCCATCCCTCTTATTCCCAGATCTAACCCAATCTATCCCTCTTATTCCCAGCTCTGCCCCATCCACCCCTCTTATTCCCAGCTCTGCCCCATCCATCCATCCCTCTTATTCCCAGTTCTGGGCCCGTCCACCCCTCTTATTCCCAGCTCTGACCCCAGCCATCCCTCTTATTCCCACCTCTGGCCCCATCCATCCCTCTAATTCCTAGCTCTGACCTATCCATCCCTCTTATTCCCAGGTCTGAGTCTGCCCCATACATCCCTCTTATTCCCAACTCTGGCCCCATCTATCCCTCTTATTCACAGTTCTGGCCCCATCCACCCATCTTATTACCAGCTCTGTCCCATCCATCCCTCTTATTCCCAGCTCTGGCCCCATCCATCCCCCTTATTCCCAGCCTTGGCCCCATCCATCCCTCTTATTCTCAGCTCTGCCCCATCCATCCCTCTTATTCCCAGCCCCGTTCTCATCCATCACACGTATTCCCAGCATTAGCCCATTTCCCCTTATCCAGCTCTGCCCGATCCATCCCTCTTATTTCCAGCTCTGGCCCCATTCATCCCTCTTATTCCTAGCTCTGCCCTGTCCATCCCTCTTAATTCCCAGCTCTAGCCCCATCCATCCCTCTTATTCCCAGCTCTGGGCTCATCCATTCCTCTTATTCCTAGCTCTGTCCCATCCATCCCTCTTATTCCCAGCTCTGTCCCACCCATCCCTCTTATTCCCATCTCTGGCCCCATCCATCCCTCTTATTCCCATCTCTGGCCCCATCCATCCCTCTTATTCCAAGCTCTGGCCCCATCCATCCCTCTTATTCCCAGCTCTGGCCCCATCCATCCCTCTTATTTCCAGCTTTGGCCCCATCCATCCCTCTTATTTCCAGCTCTGGCCCCATCCATCCCTCTTATTCCCAGCTCTGGCCCCATCCATCCCTCTTATTCCTATTTCTGGCCCCATCCATTCCTCTTATTCCCAGCTCTAGCCCCATCCATTCCTTATTCCCAGCTCTAGCCCCATCCATCCCTCTTATTCCCAGCTCTGGTCCCATCCATTCCTCTTATTCCCAGCTCTGGTCCCATCCATTCCTCTTATTCCCAGCTCTGCCCCATCCATCCCTCTTATTCCCAGCTCTCTCCCAGAAACTTTCCTCTTCTTCCATCTCTGCCCCATTCATCCCTCTTATTCCTAGCTCTGCCCCATCCATCCATTTAATTCACATCTCCAGCCCCATCCATCCCTCTTATTCCTAGCTCTGCCTCATCCATCCCTCTTATTCCCAGCTGTGCCCCATCCATCCCTCTTGATCCCAGCTCTGGCCCCGTCCACCCTCTTATTCCTAGCTCTGTCCCAACCTTTCCTCTTCTTCCAGCGCTGCTCCATCCATCTCTGCTACCAATGTAGGGTCCACATTGCCCACATTAATCCGGATCTTCACCCTGAATAAGAGCCTATCTTATATGTTCCCCCCCCCCCACCCCGTACATACAGATTACTCACATAAAAAATCATCCTACCTGCACCTAGTGCATTTTCTGAGCTTTTAAACATCCAAGATGGCAGCTCATGGAGTCACAGGCTGCCTGGAGACAGGAAGTCTCTTCAAACTATGCCACTCTGCATTCTGGGATTGTTGTCCTTTTCCTGATCCCAGCTCTGCTCTGTTCGTGCAAAGCACAACTATGTCCCGCCCCCCTGCACTTTTAACCTCCCTCTCCCCTGCTCAATATGTAATGCCTCTGAGGCAAGATGGCAGCGCCCATATCCTAGAGTCCTGAAAAGAGTTGTAACCCAGCAGGGGGAAAGAATAATAAGTGACTTAAAACTTTAAAAAATATATATTAATTTTAGATGCTGGAGAATAGTTTTTTTTAAAGGGTTCTGGCTTTTCATTAAATGATGCTGAAGGTCCGGTTTAAAGTTCTTGAGTAGCCCTGCACTAGAGATTGGTGATATTTTGTTACACATTTGATATTTTTTTGCATTTTTATTTTTAATGACTAGTTTCGATGGCACAGAAACACTACAACACGGCTGCAGGTCTTTCAAGATAATAATTTAATAGTTATATGACATACAGCGACGCAGTTTCCATATCACAACACGGCCAGGATACTTCTGGAACATTCCAGTATCCAGGAGAACATAAAAAAATAAAATTCTCAGCACGCTCCCACATTCACAGCGCGGCACCACTCCACTCATTTTTCTTTTTACATTTTTTTTTTTTTATTTTTTGCTGAAGGCTGAGCTTTTTCGTATTTTGGCTTGAACCTTAAAATGAGCACCAATTAGAGGAGGCCCCTAATGAATAAAGTAACTAAAATAATAAAACAAGTTCTTGCTAACATAAAGAACGAGCGCATTTCAAAACTCCCCTCCAATTCTTCCATTTTAGCTCTGTGATATAGATGTATTTTTGTTTTCTTAGTGGTTTGTTTTCCCGTTTTGGCTAGTGCTACCACCTGGGCTGTATTTCCCATTAGGCAACCCTAGGCCTGTAGAAAGAAAAAGCCCTGTTGTCCTCAGATGAATGCCCCCTAATGAGTACGCCCCAGCCAAGAAGGATGTATGTAGAGGGGGGAGAGGACGCAAAGGGTTAAACAATTTTCAGGAGGAGCTCACTTGGTCATGTGACTCCCTTGTATCAGAATACAGTCAAATCTAATATGCTCGTTGGCTGCTCTGCATTTAATTCCTTGCACCCTCTCCCCACACACACTGCACTTCTAGCGGCCCCACACCTTGCTGGGTGGGTTGGGACTACTGCTCGTGTATGGGGAAGGCCTCCCCCCCCCCCAGAACCCCCAAAACCTATGCCCCCTAAAAACTCACCTCTTCTGGTCGGACAGACCTGGACCCAGGTGACTGCTGACAGCAATTGCCCACTAGTGGTAATGGAACCCAGAATGAGAGGGCAGGAGAGGCGAGTTCCGGGGTCCTAATGTGGGGGTCTGCAGTGGGCATCACGATTTAGGAGGCCCTGCCCATCACAAGCAGCCACATTGTCCCCGATTTAAAGCAATCCCACAATATGGGCTGGCTTTAACCTCTTGCACCCTCTGACCACCCCACACACACTCTGAATTTCACCCCTTGCACCCTCTGCCCCCTCCACACACATGCTCTGCATTAAACACATTGCACCCTTTGCCCCTTTCACACACACTGCATTTAACCCCTTGCACCCTCTACCTCTACTGATTTCTGCACAAGCCCGGAATCCCAAACAACTCTTCAACACTTTCAGTTCCTTACTCCGCCCACCACCTCCTCCTCCAACCTCCCAAATAACAGCAGAAGAATTTTCTACACTCTTCAAAGAAAAAATTGACAACATTCGACTTGGCTTTGCCCCTCAGAATCCCTCACCACTTCAAACATTCCCCCTGCCTTACTCTCTTACGTTCTTCACTCCAATAACTGAGCCTGGACTAACCTCTCTCATATCTAGGGCCCACCTGACTACCTGCTCCCTTGATCTTATTCCATCCCACCTTATTCCTCAACTGTCTCCATCCCTCACTCCAGCCTTAACCTGCATATTCAACCTTTCTCTCTCCACTGGTACCTTTCCTTCTTCCTACAAACATGCAGTTATTACTCCGATACTCAAGAAACCCTCTCTCGACCCCTCTGCCCTCTCCAGCTATCGCCCTATCTCACTCCTCCCTTTCTCCTCCAAACTTCTTGAACAACATGTCCACTCAGAACTGTCACAATACTTAACCACTAACAACTTATTTGACCCCTTACAATCAGGATTACGCCGTAACCACTCCACTGAAACTGCCCTCACCAAAGTCACCAATGATCTGCTCACTGCCAAAAGCAAAGGTCACTACTCCATCCTCATCCTTCTTGACCTCTCCTCAGCCTTTGACACTGTCGACCACTCTCTGCTTCTTGATATTCTCTCCTCTCTTGGGATTCAAGGTCTTGCACTCTCTTGGCTCACCTCTTACCTCTCTGATAGATCATTCAGTGTATTCTATTCTAACACGGTCTCATCCTCACGTTCCCTTTCTGTTGGTGTGCCGCAAGGTTCTGGCCTAGGCTCCCTACTTTTCTCAGTCTACACCTATGGCCTTGGCAAACGTATAACTTCACTAGGCTTCCAATACCACTTCAATGCGGATGACACTCAGATATATCTCTGAGGCCCCAATCTCTCCTCCCCAACTGCCTTGCAGCTATTTCTTCATTAAAGTGGACCAACACCCAGGATTTTGACTATCCTGGGTCTTGGTCCACTTCGGTGGGGCACCCCCGATCGGGGTGCCCCGCTTTGTGAAACCCCCCAATCACCCTAAAAACTCACCTCTCCCCGCGCCGACGGACAAGCGATTTGACAGCCGCTTGTCCGTGGCTCCTCCGCCGCCGCCTCCCGCGCGTCCCTCTTGACGCGCGCGCCCCCGCGCCGGCCATTCACAGACGGCCGGCGCGGGCACGCCTAGAGGGGCGCGAGGGAAGCTAAGGTATGGGGGTTTTGGGGAGGTTTCACCCCGCGGGACATCCCGATCTCGGATGTCCCGCGGGGAGGGAGGTGATCGGCCCGGGAATCTTATAGATTCCCGGGCCGATCACCCGAGGGTGATGGTCCACTTTAACGTCAACTCGCTACCTCAAGCTAAACATGGACAAGACAGAACTGGTCATTTTCCCACCCTCTAACTCCCCTCCCCTCTCTAACACGTCTATTTCTGTCAACAATTACACAATAACAGCAACTCCCCAAGCTCTGTGCCTGGGAGTCATTCTGGTCTCTGCCCTCTCTTTCAAACCACATATTCACTCCCTGGCCACCTCCTGTCGCCTCCAACTTAAAAACATCTCCCGCATCCGTCCTTTCCTATCACCTGACACTACTAAAATGCTAGTGCACGCCCTGGTCATATCCCGACTGGATTACTGCAACATCCTTCTTTGTGGCTTACCAACTAACAGACTGGCACCCCTCCAATCTATCCTGAACTCTGCTGCTCGCCTCATCCATCTCTCCTCTCGCTCCTCCAGTTCTGCTCCTCTCTGCCAATCCCTACACTGGCTGCCAGTCCCACAGCTAATCCTGTTCAAAACTCTAACTCATACATACAAAGCTCTCTCTAACCAGGCCCCTCCCTACATCTCATCTCTAATCCGACAATATCAACCTAGACACAGTCTTCGCTCTGCTGCCGACCTCCTCCTGTCCTCCACCCTGGTCACCTCCTCTCACGTCCAGGACTTCTCACGTGCAACTCCAATCTTCTGGAATGCCCTCCCGCACCCAATCCGCCACTCCACAACCCTCAAAACCTTCAAAGGCGCCCTTAAAACTCACTTATTCAGACAAGCATATAATCTGGCCTAACCAATCTTCTAAAGGGCACAAAGCTCAATACTGACTGTTTGTGATCCTTCCCCCTCGTCTTCACCCCTCTTCCTTTAGACTGTAAGCTCGCAAAGGCAGGGCTCTCTCTCCTATTGTATCTTGTACTCAGAATAGCCACTGTCAAATCATTTAAAATAGTATATGTACCGTATGTTTCTACCCTGTCTGTAATTTCTACTTTGTAAAGCGCTACGGAAGATGATGGCGCTATATGAATAACCAATAACAATAATAATAAAGCAGAGAGCTGTAAACTGTGGTCTGATCACTAGGGGGGCACTAGCTTAGATAAGGAAACAAAATGACATTGTCTTACTAGCTCAGAATGGAAAGGTGGAGGCTTCATTCTAACTGCAGTTCTTTAATGCAGCCTTGCTTTTCCTTCAGACATAATAATGGAGGTAACCTGGCTGATGTAGGGAGACGCTTTGATAAATAAGTACAAATCCAGATTCAGGGTCAGCACAGGTTGAATATACATTGCAGGAAGCATTATGAAGAGAAATTGGAACCAAATTTGTAAATCATGCTCAGCCATAGAGGTTCCATTGTTATCCAGAATTCCACATAGAAATGATAAGCATCTCCTAAAACTTCAGGAATTAAAGAGGAACTATAGTCCAGCAATGAACTATAATCCATACTATAGTATGATGGAGTTATGAATTTCTGTATTGGCGATAATTTTTACATTTTAAAAGCTTGGATTAACAACTGTAAAGTTTTATTTAAGAGATGATGCTGACATTTCTCTTGTTTCTATAGTCCAGTAAGGCTTTACATCCTGTAGATTTAGGATGTCCTACTAACTTACAAGTCTTTTATAAGTCCAAAAATAGGCTTACTCATGTGCTTAGTCCACGTTACAGTGCTGATCTGGGGCCCACATGACTGTCAGCGGCCAACTGGGTTTTTCGGATGTGCATGCACACCCGTCCACCGAACCTGATTGGCCACAGAGGAAATGGCTGCAATGTAAGATCCCTGAAAGGCCGAGTATTGAAAGCCGATTTCCAGACTTCCTAAGAGTCTTTAGGGAACAGGTCAACACATGTTAGCAGTAATCTCATAATTTGGTGAAAACATCTCAGGAAACCTCTCCCCTCTTAATACCCAATTAGACATGAGCGTTGAGGTGTAGAGTTCACCAAATCTTAGTGTATACTGGCAAATTGCCCCAAATCCACTCACAGATAATAAAAATACAAGAAATTAACCATTTGTTGGTCTACCATAATAAAGATTTTGACTTTGCTTCCACTTGGGACAGCGTCAAGGAATGTGCTGTGGTCGAGCCTAGGATCTGGTTTGAGATTTGCCTCCATATTTGGCCAAAGTAATGAAGACTTGTATACCAGTTTCCCCCCAACACAGCAATGCTGACCTTCTGTAAGGCTAAACCAAGAAGACAAGGCTAGGAGGCAACTTTTAGTGCAAGGACTTGAGCGTTGAGGTGTAGAGTTCACCACCTTTTTGTTAAATGACCCCCTAAATGGCCAAAATCCAGTCACAGATAACAATACAAAGACAAGAAATTAACCATTTGCTGGTCTACCATAATGAAGACTTGGCTTCCACTTTAGACACCACCAAGGACAGGTTTCTCCTCTAACACAGCCACACTAACCTTCTATAAGGCTCAACCAAGCAGACAAGGGTAGTAGGCAACTTTTGGTGCAAGGACATGAGCGTTGAGGTGTAGAGTTCACCAAATCTTAGTTAATACTGGCCAAATGAGACATTAAGCTTGCCATTGAAGGCTACAAGCTCATCCACATTGTTGGAGAGTTGGGGAGCTTACCACATTTTGTTAAATGACCCCTTAAATGGCTGGTCTACCATAATGAAGACTTGGCTTCCACTTTGGACACCGCCAAGGAATGTGTTGAGGTCAAGCCAAGGACCAGATTGGAGATAAGACTCCATATATAGCCACAATACTCTTATGCTCCTCAGGTTGGCCATGAATACTTGCATACAATTTTCTCCCCTAAAACAGCCATGTCGACCTTATATAAGGCTCAATCAAGAAGACAAGCGTAGGAGACAAGTTTTACTGCAAATATAGGCTCTGACACATGATGCTCAAGGTGGTTAAAAGCTACGATTAAGTCTTAACTCTTCAAGCTTTAGTTTTTGATAACAAATCCATAGCAAGGTCACAAGAGGAGAAACAACCCAAGCCACCTAGACAGGGTCTACTGCATTCTCTTTTGTAAGCTAGTAATGGACAAACTAGACCGTAGAAAAGGGTCTTGCAAGTTCACTCTCATTTTTTGAGTTCTTTGACTCAATTTTGGCCACTTATTTTTACCCTTCAACAGACTAGGAAAAGGCACAGGGACAATGCTCTTCACTTGACACTATGCACATGTCCCATTGGTTGGACATTTTTGTAACAGAACCGTGTCACGACAATTTGACTCCAATGTTGGCTGCCAATGGACATTTGATGAAATGGGCAGTGCAGGCACCGGTGGCACAGCAGAAGCACAAATAAAATGTGACCACCTCCAAGCTTGTGATGGTGGAACCATGATTCCAAGTCTTGGAAATACTTGGAAACATAGAACAAACAGAGTAGGGATGACTATCCACTGCCATTCGGAGAAGGTAGGTTGTGATAATAGCACCATGATTTCAAGTTTTGGAAACCCCTGGAAAAGTAGAACAAATAGAAGAGCTTGCCACCAACTGCCATTTGGGAAGGTAGGCTGTGATAATAGCACCATGATTACAAGTCTTGGAAACACCTAAGAAAAGTAGAACAGAAAAACATTGCCACTCACTGCCAGTTGGGAGGGTGGTTTGTGCTGGTAGTGCCATGAATTCAAGTCTTGAAAAGAAGTAGTGTGATGGTGTCACCATGATTCCTTGGAAATACCTGGTCTTAGAGAAGATAAAAGATTGGTATCCATTGCCAGCTGGAGAAGGTAGGCTGTGATGGGGCTGTGATGGGGACCCCAAGAAAACACTTTGGGAACATAAAACAAATAGAGGAGATTGCTACCCACTGCGAGTAGAAGAGGGTAGGGATGTGATGGTAGCACCATGATTCCAAGTCTTGGAAACACTTGGCAACATAGAATAAATAGAACAGTTTGCCACCCACTGCCAGCTTGAGAAGGTAGGCTATGATGGTAGCACCATGATTCCAAGTCTTGAAAACACCTGGGAACATAGAACAAATAGAAGAGACTTCTACCCACTGCCAGCTGACTGGAAAAGGTAAGCTGTGATGGTGATGCCATTATTCCAAGTTTGGGAAACAAATAGAAGAAATTGCTACCTAACTGGACGAGGAAGAAAAGTAGCCTCTGGAAAGGTCGCGTCATAGACTGCAATTCATTGCCTAGCAGCCGACCCTCATTCCTAACTAGAATACAAGAAAGAAAAATAAACCACTGCTGGCTTTTGTAACTGTATTTTTTTTTTATAGTAACTAAATCTGACATGATCACTGTAAATGACCAACAGGGATATCAAGAGGTTAATGTGGACCTCCGGTTTTAAGGGCAGCCACAATAGAATCCCACTTGGCATGGATTTTGTGACTGCCTTTACTTAAAATGGACCTTAAACCGGACCAACAGCCTGGCATATTGGAAAAGAAAACCACTCAAAACTCACTTGCCCCATCTGCATGCATGATACTGAATCATTGTCAGCGCTTACATTTGCTCCTGCATCCATTAAAAGCTAAAACACTGCCTAACCGATTTTCTAGTGGCAGCAGTAATTTTTAAGCTTCCTTTCCCAGCATCTCAGCCATGCTGCTGCCTGGATTCAACTGACAACACAACTAAAAACATAACTGACAATACACATCAACAGGAAACCCAGCAGAACTTCCTGTTTCTCCAGGAGGCACAATATTTTAGTAAATACCAAGGCAGGCGTTAGAAAAAATTACATTCATTTTATGTGCAGCAATCTGAATTGCCCTGGGGAGGGATACATATAAGAACTGTTTGTTGTTAGGGTGTTGGTCCGGTTTAAGTTAAAAAAAAATACATACATCTGTGAACCTCTCCCCCTGAGCCATTAAAGAGCCCCATTCGTCTATGCCATGGTAGACCTATAGTAACAAGTCCAAAACAGATGGACTTGCTGTGTTTTTCGTGATCAAATTTGACCAGTCCTTTATCAATTCATTCATTCATCACATATATATCTACCTATCTATCCATCCATCTCTATCTATTAATTCATCACATATCTATCTATCCATTCTATATCTGTCAATCCATTCATTCAACTATCACATATCTATCTATTCTATATCTATCAACCCATTCATTTATCTCATATCTATATCTATCTATTCCTTATCTTTAAATCCATTGATTGATCTTGTATCTATATCTATCCATTCCAAATCTATCAATCCATTCATTCTATCTATCTTTCAATTCCATATCTAACTATATATCTATCTATCTATTCCATATATATCATTCATTTATCACATATCTATGTATTTATCTATCTATTCCATATCTATCAATCCATCCATCAACCCCATGTCTATATTTATCTCTTCCATATCTATCAATCCATGCATTTGTGCATCCCATATCTTTATCTTTCTATCTAACTATCCCATTCATCTATCCTTTCCCCTCTCATTATCTATCTATTCCATTCACCTCCTATCTATTTATCCATCCAATATCGATCTATCTATCCCATGTCATATTCAAAAAAAGCTTTATTGGCAGGTCCAAAAAACTGGCAGAATAGGGGGTATAGTCCATGGTGGCTCAATAAAGGGTTAAGGAAAGTTATAGGGGCAGTGTAGGGGTATAAAAGTTCATGGTGTCATGATTTCAAATATCTATCCATCCATCCCATATATCTATCTAATCAATTTATCTATCTAATCAATTTATCTATCTATATAATCAATCTAATCTATCTATCTATCTATCTATCTATCTATCTATCTACCCAATATCTATCTACCCAATATCTATCTATCTATAGTGAATTGAGAAAGCCATGCTGATGAAAAAAAAAACAGCAAGTCCCATCGCTTTGCCCTATTACTACAGGTATTGCTAGATCAAAGGGCACTATGGTACAATGAATCCAACTCCCACAATATTCTACAGTACATCCGCCTCATCCCATTATAATAAAATAGCCCCACCAAGTTCTGAAAATAAACTCATTTTATGCTGTAGATATCTTTATATAGTCTGTGTATGTCTTAATATAGATCATCTGCTCACATACAAAAATACTCGGCATGCTTCACACAATAGATATATTGGAAATATAAACTGTGAACAATAGAAAAATAAAATAAAATCTTTTACATGACTATTACTTTTAATAATACTTTTATATTAGTATACCCCCCCCCCAAGCCTGTCTTCATGTGCCTGGATTAATGTAATGTACACTGAAATTTAAAGGGCAAGTTCACAGTTGCCTCTTAAATAAAAAAAAAAAGTTTCACAACCTGTTTTAAATTGTTGCACTTAGGGGTCACCTACTTTCTGTATTGGGGTCACCTATTTCCCAAATAGTCACATTATAAAAGGGATAAGTATCCCTCCTGAAATAAGCATCTGAAAATGCTTTAGTCAAGTAAAGGTACCTGAAATGAGGGACATGGCCCCACCCCTCCATGTCAGCCTGTTATTGGGGAATATATAAAAATGGAAAGACTCACTCTCCAGCTATAGCAGATAATAGGTAATAGGGTGCCCGATCTGGTTAGTCCACAACCATGATAAATCCAAAATATAATGATGCCAGTCTGCACTCCCATAAAACTTCCATTTATTGCCAAAAATCATTAAAAGCAGCCCATCAATGCAAATGCAGGGGTAAAATCAAACGCGTTTCGGGCGCGACCGCATCCTTTTTCAAATGTATCACAAGGTCAACAAGCACTCACTATAAAGTTACTTCAATTTAGGTTAATTATAATCACATGGTCATGTGCATGGCCATGTGATTATAAGTAACCTAAATTGAAGTATACTCTATAGTAACTTATATGTCCAACTCTGTTTACTGCAATGAAGGGGGTGAGCTGGGCACTGACTTTACACGCTCCCTCAGTAGGGGGGGGGAAGCACAACACGACTCTGGGGACCCAACCTCAGAAACAGTTTGTTTTGGAGCACCTGACCAGGGGCAAGCTTTGGGGGAGAAAAGGGGAGTAGTAGTATTTTGATAAGTCCCTGTCCATGCAAAAAAAACATTAATACTCAACTTTTCTCCCCCCCACCCCTTTTCCAAGTCAGGTTGAATAAAATAAACTAAGCCCTGGGAAAAACAGGAACGTAACTAGGGGGGAGCAGGGGGGGGCACTTGCCCCGGCGCATCAGGTCAGGGGGCGCCAAAGGGAGGCCTGGGCACGGATGGGGGGGCGCCATTTTGATTTTTTGCCCCGAGTGCCAGAAAGCCTAACTACACCTCTGAGGACAGAGTCCCAGAGAACGGCATGCCAAACAGCTGCTCTTACTCCATCACTTCCAGTGGCTGGTCATTGCAGTGAATGAAGTGGGCGTGCTGGAGTTACTTTGTGTAACACAAGGTTAATTGTACAACACAGTGGTTGGTGCTGAATGGTAGAATGGGGCCTGTGTGTTGCAGGACTCCATCTCAGAACCTAGAATTTTTTTTTAACTAGACTTGAACAGAACAGACGCAAGGTTACGAAAAAGCTAGTATGTTTTTTTTTTCTTTGCTTGAACTGTCCCTTTAATGCATGGACCTTTTAAAGAAGAGCTTAAAAGGAATCATGGACTTTCCCATAGGATCTCAGACCTGATGTGCCAACAGACACGAGGGGACACGCTTACCTGCTACATGCTCCTGCACATTTGGTCTGGGGTCTTTGGGGAAAGTCTTTCCATTTAAAGCAAACCTAAATAAAAAAAACATCTATCATAGGCCCACTTTCGCCCCCCCCAGGACAGATTGGATCTCAGGACTCGATAAGTTTTATTTAATCGGACTAGAACAGAACCTTTGGGGGTAGAAATGTTAGTATCAATGTCTTTTTTTACTTTTTGCCAGGCCTGTCCCTTTAAAACAGGGCAGACCAGTGAGTATTCTTCCTAGTTTGTGGGCTTTGTATGGCCTGTCACTTGGTTGAGTATCCCGTATTAGAGATGCCTGCCTGAGAAAAACCCCACAGGACATTTGCATTCTTGCAGCCACCATGTCTGTGCGTTCACCGCCCCACCGGCAACCACTTTGGTAAACCCCATTGGCCATCGCCAGTCACATGGGAGGCACGCATAGACTGAGTATGAATGCCTACATTTTGTAGTTCTAAAGAGGCACTAAGCTGGCGGGCATCTCCTCTGCAGCAGATTTTTTTGGTACCAGATCACAGATTTGGGATGCCCCTCTGCATGTTTTCTAGAGGATCACCCATAAAAGCATACCTTTCGGGGATCCCACGGCACAAGCCTTCATAGCTTCCTTAGCTGACCTGATGTCAGATCAGCTAGGATTTTAGAATGAAGCGAGGACCACTGGCCACACCCCTGCTGCTTTGCATACCCGCTACAACCATTCACAAATAGAGGTATAGCAGGGATGCAGCCATGGGATCAATGACTACGTGGGTGTAATCAGCCATCCCGGGGGTCTCCCACAGTGGGGCATACCAATCCGGATGTCCCCGGGGATGACGACATTGGTCTCCCTGGAGTCTTTTAGCAGGCAAACGGTTGTTGGTCCGCTTTAATGGAGCGTAAGCCAGTGATTGCAGGCGAACTATGTCATTTTACACAGCAGGGCATTCCAAATCTGAATGTCTGGTGTGAGTACACGTAGGCGTACTCACCACTCTCACTCACAGTTTAAAACAGCATAGGTAAAAGCTGAATGGAGCGCGAGCCAGTGTTTATGGGCGAAAACAGGGGTTTAACACAGAGAAGTGGAACAAAATCCAGGATAGTTAAAATCACAGGTTTTGTTCCTCTTTAAAGTATCCATACAGCACAGTCAGATGGTGATATCCTATTCCAAGTCACTGTAAAATGTGACAAGAAACCAATTTACCTACCTGTATTTATACTGCGCTAGAACTATTACTGCAGCATATTATGGAGCACATAATCGAGCACATAAAAGCATTGATGTTTGTCCCTCAGAAGAGCCCATTATCTAAGGTTTTGGGTTGTGAGAGGAAAGACAGAGCTGGTACTAATTACAAGTACTATGCTCCTTAAATCAGTGGGTGCAATTCTCCTGCAAGCCAGAAACCACTTTACCACCAAATGTCCTACTGTGTCTAAACAAATCTAAACCTAAAACTTGAGATCATGGTTGGGTTAGTTCAAAGAAATCAATGTGCGAGATCATGTCCGAAAGATATCAATAAAGAGAGAAATCAAGGCTAGAAATCATGGCTCAGATGTTTCAAAGAACTCAAGATTGGAGGTCATGGCTGAAACTAATCAAAGCTTGAGATCATGGATTAGATTGTTCAAAAATCAAGGATAGACATCATTTCTGTAGGAAATCAAGAATAGACATCATGGCTGTAAGAAAACAAGGATGGACATCATGGCTGTAAGAATTCAAGGATGGACATCATGGCTGTAAGAAATCAAGGATGGACATCATTGCTGTATGAAATCAAGGATGGACATCATTGCTGTATGAAATCAAGGATGGACATAATGGCTGTATGAAATTAAGGATGGACATCATGGCTGTAAGAAAACATAGATAGACATCATGGCTGTAAGAAAACAAGGATGGACATCATGGCTGTAAGAAAACAAGGATAGACATCATGGCTGTAAGAAAACAAGAATGGACATCATGGCTGTAAGAAATCAAGGATGGACATCATGGCTGTAAGAAATCAAGGATGGACATCATGGCTGTAAGAAAACAAGGATAGACATCATGGCTGTAAGAAAACAAGGATAGACATCATGGCTGTAAGAAAACAAGGATGGACATCATGGCTGTATGAAATCAAGGATATACATCATGGCTGTATGGAATCAAGAATGGACATCGTGGCTGTAAGAAAACAAGGATGGGCATCATGGCTGTAAGAAAACAAGAATGGACATCATGGCTGTAAGAAAACAAGAATGGACATCATGGCTGTAAAAAAACAAGGATATACATCATGGCTGTATGAAATCAAGAATGGACATCATGGCTGTATGAAATCAAGAATGGACATTATGGCTGTAAGAAAACAAGGATGGACAATGGCTGTAAGAAATCAAGGATGAACTTCATGGCTGTATGAAATCAAGAATGGATATCATGGCTATAAGAAATCAAGGAAATACATCATTGTTGTATGAAATCAAGAATGGACATCATGGCTGTAAGAAAACAAGGATGGACATCATGGCTGTAAGAAGTCAAGGATAGACATCATGGCTGTATGAAATCAAGGTAGAAGATCATGGTTGAGAGTGTTCAAAAAATCAAGGCTTGAGGTCATATATCAATACTAGGGATCATGGTTAAAAGTGGACCAACAGTCAAAAATGAACTAAATCAGACCAACACAACAAACAGTGCTCATATGCATCCATCCCTGGGGCAATTTATATTGCTGCACATAAAAAAGAATTTACCTTTTTCTAACACCTATTGGGATAAAGTTTGAAAACAAGATGGCCTAGTGATCATGGCTGAAAGAAATGAAACCAGAATAACACCCTAAAATGCAAACCTCTGATAGTGCAACAGCGCTATCCAGATCGGTGCTCAAAAATTGTCTCACCTTTTTACTTCTTTTAAAAGCCCATTTTATTGACCCTAATCGACGGCCTGTAACCACAAAACTGGAAGTGGAAGTGCTGCTACGCTCTGCCAGATGCAGAGGTTTGCATTTTAGGGTCTTATTCCAATTAAAAAAGTCCTGGGCTGGGTGGCTTTTGTTCCACTTTAAAGAAATAATCAAGACTGAAACAAAAAAAATGAAGGCTTGGGGTTATAGTTGAGATGGTTCAAATATTTTAAAGCTTAGGATCATGGCTGAGATAGCAGAAATCAGGTTTGAGATGATTCACATTAATCAAGGCTTGAAAGTAGGTAGAGAGGAAAATGGAAGGGAGTAGAGAGATAGTTGAATGAACTCAATGAGTGAGATCACAGTTGAAATGGATTAAAGAAATCAATTCTTGATTCTATACGAAATCTAGGATTAACTTTGACCAAAGTAGACATTTTGGGGTAACTTCAGGGCCAAGAGACAAAGCTCACTCCTTTTATAGGAGTGAATACCGCCATTCACTTTTATTGTCTACCTTGGGGCTGATTCAACAACTGGATGTAAAATTTCACCTGGTGTTAAATTAGGTGGACAATGAAAGTGAATGGCAGGTTTCTCTCCTAAAAATTGAGTTTTCTCACCTGGCTCTGAATTGCCCCCTTTGAGTAGCAGCACAGCAGAACCTCGTATATGTAATTTTACTAGCTTTGTCATACAATTGTAGGGTAACCCTACTAGAATTCACTGTTCCTCTGTTCAAAGCGTAGAGTTCCAAGTGATGTGAAAGGTATCTCTATAAGCAACCTATGACTAAAATGACCATTTCTGGGGTCCTCAAAGTGGGACAGTGTAAACCAGTTTGTGGGTGATGGGCCTGGCGTGTGGCCTGGTTTCAGCTCACATGCTCTAGGAATATTTGGTCTATTAAAGATGTTGGTGATTGAGCCAATGCTCAGAAGTCCATGCACTCCACTGCCACCATTCAACCAAAGAGTCAAAGCAGTTGTAAAGCACCCAGACATCCAGCATTGTGCATTTGGTGGGACAGTCTTCCCCATGTCAGCAAAGTGGGCCATTTAGGTGTTTCCAGAGGGACAGGGGGCCTAAAAGTGGGGCTATCCCAACAAAAGTGGGACATCTGGTCAGTTTACCCATCCCCTGTGTTTCTACACAGGTCATAGGTTGCTTATAGAGATACCTTTAAATGTCCCACCAGGTTACTACTGGTAAAAAGACAATTCTGTGAGTACTCACCTGTAGAATTGCTTTTACTATGCATGGCACGGCCTGCTTCCAGAAGTCCTTACGTATGGGTTATTTCGCCACAAGGTGGCGCAGTGTACTGCAGAAGAGTTGTGGCTCCTCCCGGTACCATATAAAAACGGAATCACCATAGACTTATCCAGTGTTGCCATGCAGTTATTCTAGAAACTGGGAGATAATAAAAGTAAAAAAGGTACCTAACGCCAACTAACTTGGAACAATCACCATAAAGAGGCAACCAAGAATAACGATAACAAGGGTGGGGTGAAGCAGGCCGTGCCATGCATAGTAAAAGCAATTCTACAGGTGAGTACTCACAGAATTGTCTTTTTCCTATTGCATGGCACGGCCTGCTTCCAGAAGTCCTTACGTATGGGACTCCAGCAGTGTCCGTAAGGTAGGGTGGGATCCCCAAAAGAGTAACAACAGGCAGTTCAAACCACTACCGCCTGAAGTACCTTGTGGCCAAAAGCAGCATCAGCTGAGGCCTTAACATCAACCTTGTAGAACTTGGAAAAAGTATGAACAGAAGACCAAGTTGCGGCCTTACAAACTTGTTCAACAGAAGCTTGGTGCTGAAAAGCCCAAGAGGCACCAATAGCACGAGTGGAATGAGCAGTAACCCTAAAAGGAGGAACCTTCCCCCTGACAGAATAGGCCTGCTCCACCGCCTGACGGATCCACTTGCTGATAGTGGATTTAGCCGGAGGCAAACCCTTCCTAGGTCCAGCAGGAAGAACAAAAAGAGCGTCAGATTTACTGGGCTTTTCATTAAATCACACTGAAGGTCCGGTTTAAGAGTCAGAATGGGCAAAGCAGCCCCACGCATAGGCTCAAAGGGAGGACCCTGCAGAGCAGACAACACCAGATTCAAGTCCCAAACCGGAAGCATAGGCTTATGTGGCGGACGCACATGCGTGACTCCCTGGAAAAAAGTCTTAACCAACCGGTGATTGGCAAAGGATCTTTGGAAAAAAATTGCCAGAGCTGACACCTGTCCCTTGAGGGTACTAAGTTAAAGGCCCGAATCCAAACCATGTTGCAAAAATTCCAGAATCCTGGAGATAGAAAACACCCGACAAGGAAGAGACTTGGACTCACACCAGGCAATGTAAGCATGCCAGATCCCGTAGTAGATAAAGGTTGAGGACTTCTTCCTAGCCCGAATCATAGTATCAACAACAGAAGCCGGCAAGCTCTTATCCATCAAGATGGAGGTCTCAGCAGCCAAGCCGTTAAAGCCAGCGTTTGTAAATTGGGATGGCACAGTTGTCCCTGAGTGAGAAGATCTGGATCCTTGGGCAGGGCATACTGATCTACTGCCAACTGCACAACGTCTGCGAACCACACCCTCCTTGGCCAACAGGGGGCCACCAGAATGGCTAGTACCCCTTCCTGGGCTATCTTGCGCAGCACCCTGCCCAGGAGAGGAAAGGGAGGGAACGCATAGAGGAGCCGAAACTCTGTCCAAGGCATTGCTAGCGCATCCGTGGCGAAGGCCAGAGGATCCTGTGACAGGGAGACAAACCTGGGAAGCTTGTGATTGTGGCGGGACGCAAACAGGTCCACATCCGGCTGACCCCAGCGGTGACACAGGGAGTGAAACACCTTGTTGCTGAGGGACCATTCCCCCAGCCGAGACGTCCCCCCTGCTCAGGGAGTCTGCCTCCTGGTTCTCCACCCCCGGAATGTAAACCGCCGAGATGCAAGGGACATTCTCTTCCGCCCAGGACAGTGGGACACTTCCTTGAGGGCTCACTTGCTCCGAATCCCTCCCTGATGATTGATGTAGGCAACCGCCGTCTGGTTGTCCGAGCGGATCTGACCAGCCCGACCCCGAAGGTGTGTGGTCAACTGAGAAAGAACCAACCTGATCGCCCTGAGTTCCAGGACATTGATGGGAGCATGGGCCTCCTGGGGGCCCCACCGACCCTGGAACTTCAGAGACTTCCAAAAGCCCCCCAACCGGTCCAACTGGCATCCGTGGTGACAGTCTCCCAGCACAAGGGCAGAAAGGTCCTGCCCACTAGAAGGTTCCCTGAGTCCAGCCACCACAAGAGGGACTGTCTGGCCAGGGGGGACAAAACAAATTCCTGATCCAGGGACACAGGGTCCCGATCCCAAACTGACAAGAGCTGCAACTGAAGAGGTCTCATGTGAAACTGAGCAAAGGGGACCGCCTCGAAACAGGACACGATCAGACCCACTAACTGCATCCCTTGCCGGATGGAAGGATGGGGACACAATAGAGTCCATGCCTGCTTCTGAAGGCCCTCCACTTTCTGCTGAGGCAGGAATACCTTGACCTGAGAGGTATCCAGAGTCATGCCCAGAAAGGACCTCACCAAAGATGGAGACAGTGAAGACTTGGGACAGTTGATCACCCAGCCGAAGGACTCGAGAGTGAAGGTCACCACCAGAGTATCCCTCTCGCCCTGATGAAGAGACTGAGCCGCAATCAGAATGTCGTCCAGGTAAGGGAGGATGCGAAAGCCCTGATTCCGCAGCAGAGCCATCACGCCCACCAGCACCTTGGTGAACACCCGAGGCGCTGAGGTGATACCGAACGGTAAAGCGACAAATTGGTAATGCTGATCCTTTAGAGCGAACCTGAGAAATCTCTGATGACCTGGAAAGATTGGCACGTGAAGGTAGGCATCCTTGATGTCCACGGATGTCATGAAGTCGCCCGGGCGCAGGGTACTGACAGCCGAGCGTAGAGTCTCCATGCGAAAGTGCTTGAACCTGACAAACATGTTGAGACCCTTCAAGTCCAGGATGGGCCTCAAGGGCCCGTCTTTTTTGGGGACCTTGAACAGATTGGAGTTGAATCCTCGACCCCATTCCTGGGAAGGCACCAGGCAAATGACTCCTGACTCCCACAGATGTTGAACCGCAAGGCGCAGACCCTGAGCTGACAGAGGGTTTTGAGACATCCAGGATCTGATGAATCTTGGGGGCGGCCAGGCTGAAACTCTATCTTGTAACCGGAGGACACCACCTCCTGAATCCACCGGTCTGAGACACAGAGCCTCCAGACGTGAGCAAAGAGCCGAAGCCGTCCCCCCACTCGGATGGGTGAGGGCTCCTCCTCATGCCTGAGGGGGCTTGGGAGAAGGTTTGGGCTTGGGAGAAGGTTTGGGCTTGGGACCGTGAGAGACCGGGACGACCACGTGATCTGCCATGGCCCCAAGAATCTCTGCGGGTACCCGAAAAGAGGAAGCCACGACCTCCTCTGGGAGCACGAAAAGAGGGGAGGGAAGCGGAGTGCCCCCAAAAAGGCAGAGGCTGCCTCCTACGCTGAGGCAGCCTACCATCCTTGGCTAGAGCATCCAGACGCTCACCAAAGAGCCGCAGCCCCGTAAAGGGGAGACCAGTGAGAGCCTTCTTAGCAGCAGCGTCAGCTGCCCACTGACGCAGCCAAACAGAGCGGAGCATAGCCACCAAAAGGACAGAGGCCCTACCACTCAGCCGTACCACATCATCCATGGCAGTAAGGACAAAGGCAACAAAATCAGAGCAAAGCAAAAGGGCCCTATAATCCTCCCCCCTCCTACCAGCCGTAGCACCATCAAGGAGACGCTTAAGCTGTTTCTTAAGGGCAATAGCTGTAATGGCAGCGGTGCAGACCGGACGTAGCCCAGCCCCCACAAATGTAAAAGCATGGCAGGCCAGCTGATCCATGCGCCGGTCCTCACCGTCCCGCAGTGTAGTAGTGTCAGGGGAAGGCATGACCAAGGTGTTGGACGGCTCTACAATGGGAGCGTCCACCTCAGGGGGACACGACCATCGCTTGACCAGGTCAGTAGGGAAGGGTACCTCTTATCCAACCCTTTGGGCACCGCGGGCAATCTACTAGGACGTTCCCACTCCTTGAGCACCATATTAGTGAAATAGCTCTGCTCAGGGAACTCCAGACGCTGTTTATCAGGACGAATGAGCTCACCCTGCTTCCTCTTAGCCACCTCAGGGGGGACAATGTGCAAGACTTCAAAAATGTGAGCCAACAGGTTATCAGTGTCCTCAGGGAACCATGAGTCCTCCCCAGACGCAGACCCAGGGTCACTGTCGTAACCCTCCTGCTGGTCCCCAGAGGAGTCAGAGTCCTGGAAGAGTTCCCCCTCCTCTAGAGGGTAAAGCCCCCCAAAAACATCAGGTCCCTCATCCTCGTCAGGAAAGAGGGAGGGCGCGGGAGCCAGGTGCTGCTTCTTGCCAGAGGCCTTACGTGGAACAGGCATGGCAAGCTGACTTTCAATGCTGGCCACACAAAGTGCCAGATTGTGACCCCCTGCTAGTATCCCCCTCACTGGGGGCTAAATGCAGGTGCGGGGGGGTAGGCGATGCCAAAGGGGGCACAGAGCTGGGAAGCGAAGTGGGTAGCCCAGCCTGGGCCGCAATGATACCTTGGGCACACGGCACGCACACCGTGACAGTTACTCACAGGGGATACCCCGCACATGGAACACAGCCGGGATTGCCCCGAAGGACCCCCGAGCACGCTATCCCCAGAAGCCTCCATATGGTGATTAACACAGGCACAACAGGCCAGCACAGGGTAAGAGCTAATAAAAAGCCACCCGGGATGCCCCCCCAAGGGATGCCCCCAGAAGCCAGGAAGGAGAGATGAGGGAGGGTAAGGGCTAGGACCGGGAGGAACCACAACCCACAGTTGTTCCACCTGAAAAACATAAGTAAAGACACATAAGCATCCCACAGCACATGCCCCAAGGAAACCAAAAAACCCCAAAGGGGACTCACGGACCAAGCAAGCCAAAATCACCAAGCCGCCAGACCACAGGAGGAAGCGACACAGGGAGAGATCACCGCCACAGCTCCGGGAGAAAGAAGGGCCCCAGACGCGCAAAAGAATCAAAATGGTGCCGGCAGATACGCGTCATCCTCCGGCCCCGCCCCCCGAAGAGCGTGAAAACGGCGCTCACGTGACGGCGCCGGCGTCATCACACAGCAAAAAAACGCCTCACAGTTATAGTGCCACCCGCCGCAGAGCGTAGTACAAAGCGGCGGCAAAAACTGTTAAAAAACAGTTTAAAAGACAACTAAAAGCACTCGCCGCTACCACCCGCCCCGAACACACGTCGGGGAGGGGGGGAGGAGAGCGAGCAGACAGCGGCGAGAGCCCCGGCCAGGATGGGGGGGGGACCCCAAAACACTAGTACAAGTCACGTAGTCCCCAAAACACTCACCCCCTCAGAAGCTAGGACAGGAACTCCGCATCCCTAGTAGCCTCACCATAAAGCCTATGGCCGGCTACCCTTTGTGGTACAGGGTCTGCGGCTTGGAGCAGCGCTCCCCGAGCACCTGACCCCAGTGCTCCTCTACCTTCCCCCGATCCGTCAGCTGAGGCTGGGAGGCACAGAGGGTCCGGAAACGGGTGGAAATAGCCATGCAGGGCCGCAGGCTTGGTTGCCCCGCTCACCTGCGCAATAGAATGAGCCATCTTCTAACTTTGCAGAATCACTGCAGAGGAAACACTGGATAAGTCTATGGTGATCCTGTTTTTATATGGTACCGGGAGGAGCCACAACTCTTCTGCAGTGCACTGCGCCACCTTGTGGCGGAATATCCCATACGTAAGGACTTCTGGAAGCAGGCCGTGCCATGCAATAGAAAAAATAGTTGCTGAATCCCCCTATAATCTAAAACTTCACATTTTGGTCGTGGTTATGGTTTGGTCATTGGAGACATGAAGGTCAGGCAACAGAAAAGCCATGGATGTTAAAGCAACTACAGCTCTGTCATGGGTACATGAACCTCATACTTTAAGTCTGACACTTTTCTGCTAAATTAACTACCAGTAACCGTATAGAAACTACCAGATCTTCTTAAAGGGATGGAAGACAGCAAACGTAATAATAAATGTAACTTTAAATACAGCTGATTTTTTGATCAGACTCACCACTACCAAACGATGTTCCTACACCTACCTGCCAATGCTTCTGCACAACATCCCCCCCCCCCCATAGTGGCAACCAAAGCTGCTATATTCTGTCCAGGTTTTTTTGGCCTTGTATATTGAGGCACTTGAAAGGAATAACTAGCACCTTAAGATAGTTTAGGGCAAAAAAACAAAAGTTCGGGACCTGTTCAGAAGTCGGGCGAACCAGTGTTTGATGGAGCAGCAGCAGGTAAGTACAGGTGTCTTGCTCGATGCGAACCTGATGAGAAAACTCAGAAAGTGGAGTTCTACTTTAACAAACCCTCTAAAGAGGAACATGGAATAAATAAAACCTTGGCCTGTCTGGGTCACATGTACACACAAAAGAATAAAGGTTATATAATAAACAGGTTTGATTGATTAATAGGCTATAAAGAACATGAATATGCAGTAATATGTTATATGCCACCAAAAGGGTTCACTTAAAATTCTGATTATTTTTATTTATTTCATAACTTTAAATCAGGATCAAATAAACTGACCAGGATGTTCCACTTTCGGTGAGACGGTCCCATTTTGAGGCCCTCTTCCAACCAGGAATAAAAACTGGCAGCCCAGGACCCAGAGGCCAAACGACCAAGTCCCTGTCGACTTACCGGCCCCTATGACTTTCAGTATAGGTTTGGTGCTTTTCCAAGGGTGCTAGGGATCCAGCGACGAGTCTTGGGGCTTCCTCCAGGTCTGACAGCAGTGTCCTCCTCTCTTCTTAGTACCTACCCCACTGACTTCTAGAGTCCAGGAAGAGCAAGTTTCTCCATCCTTACATCAGTGAGGGTTAGCCTGCCGACGGGGTAAGAGACTGTTATAGACCTGGTCTCTGGCGACACTTTTTTCCCGGGTCACTGTGCATGGAAGGTCTACGCCTCTGGTGCAACAGCAAGGCATCCCCCCTGGTGAAATGACAGGATGTACAGAAGGGCCCCCTGGAATTTCACATGCTGGCAGGGCGACTACTCCAGCTGCTGGAGCCGACAGAAGACACCGCCGCCGCTGTACAAGGGACCCTCAGACATGTGGTTGGAGTCAGGTATGTGGGAGACACACGGCACAACACAAAGTATTGTCAGCCAAAAGCGTTTCCTCATTAAAATCCAAAAACTTTTATTCCAATTCAGTAGTAAAAAGCATGGTGCAGACACAGATCCCCCAGTAAAATACATGTATGTCTACGCGTTTCGAACCCCTCGGGTTCTTACTCATGAGCCGCGTAGACATACGTGTATTTTACTGGGGGGATTTGTATCTGCACCATGCTTTTTACTACTGAATTGGAATAAAAGTTTGGGGATTTTAATGAGGAATCGCTTTTGGCTGGCAATACTTTGTGTTGTGCCTGATGTTGGAGTGGAGCGCTCCTGCCGAGCCGATTTGGATTTTCTACTTGGATTGTGACTCCCTAATCAAGGTAGGGCTGACTTTTTTTCATGCTATGATCCATGTGGGAGACATACCCCTTATGTGATTACCCGCACCCTCTCCTAGGTACCAGGTGTGCCAAAGAGCCTGGCGGCCATTGGTATGGGCCCTGAGCACATCACCTTTACTGAAGTGCATAGGAGCTGGCAAGTCATCAGGACCGGCTGCTTTGTCTTAGAGACACCGGCTACCAGCCCTTGTAACCACATTGTGCAGGGGGGGGGGGGGGGGCTGAACAATTTGACTCAAATATTGCTGCTATTTGGGTCTGAACTGAACAGGGGAAAGGCCACTTTCCATGGAATTTTTGAAAGTGTATATTTTTGTGTGGCAAAATAATGCTGAGCTGATCCAGTATTTTTTTTTCAGGTAAAGCAGTTATCAATATCTGCAATGACTGCCTGAAGTCTGTTGCCATTGGAACCAAGAAGAAAGAAGTGAGTCCTGTACACACAGAACACTGCTGCTACAGCAGCTGCTGAGGTGAGGGAGCTCACTTAAAGCGGACCTTCACCCTGAATAAGAGCCTATCATATATTTCCCACACCCCGTACATACAGATTGCCCACATTAATCCGGACCTTCACCCTGAATAAGAGCCTATCTTATATGTTTCCCCACCCTGTACATACAGATTGCCCACATTAATCCGGACCTTCACCCTGAATAAGAGCCTATCTTATATGTTTCCCCACCCTGTACATACAGATTGCTCACATTAATCCCCTTCACCCTGAATAAGAGCCTATCTTATATGTTTCCCACACCCTGTACATACAGATTGCTCACATTAATCCAGACCTTCACCCTGAATAAGAGCATATCTTATGTTTCCCCTCCCTGTACATACAGATTGCTCACATAAATCCGGACCTTCACCATGAATAAGAGCATATCTTATATGTTTCCCCCACCCTGTACATACAGATTGCTCACATTAATCCGGACCTTCACCCTGAATAAGAGTCTACCTTATATGCTTCCCCACCCTGTACATGCAGATTGCCCACATTAATCCGGACCTTCACCCTGAATAAGAGCCTATCTTATATGTTTCCCCACCCTGTACATACAGATTGCCCACATTAATCCAGACCCTCACCCTGAATAAGAGCCTCTTATATGTTTCCCCCACCCTGTACATACAGATTCCCCACATTAAAAATCACCCTACCTGCATCTACTGCATTTTATGAGCCTTTAAACATCCAAGATGGCGGCTCATGGAGCGTCAGGCAGCCTGCAAACAGGAAGTGTCTTCTGACTGTGTTGCTATGCATTCTGGGATTGCTGACCTTTCCCTGACCCCAGCTCTGCTCTGTCTGTGCAAAGCACAGCTGAAGGTCCGGTTTAACTATGGGAGGACAGCCCCTGCCAGGTTTACCTTTTCTGACCATTTCTTCAATACAAGAGCCCAAAGCCCTTTTCCTTTCCCCATCTTCCCGCCAACGGGTGAGCTGCGATTTCTTTCTTTACTCATTACTAATAAAATGTATATATTTTTGTATGTGGTTGTTGAGGAGCCACAGTGTTAGCTGTGTATTTCTCATTGTCTTATGGTGGTTGGCTCACTATTTGGATTATTTGGGACGACAGGCCAAGGTTTTATGTATTTCCTGTTCATTGTATCCGGTTCTAGAAGGTGTGACCCCGATGGTCTTACTCTTTTGACATCTCTAGGATAAGGGGGTCGCCAAACCTTTATTCGCCAAATACCGCCTGGGTAGTGGGATTGGGTTGTCCCATAACCGCTATTTAAAGAGGACTAAATCTGTTGAGCACAGTCCTAAAGTGTAAAAGAATTTAAGGTTGGGCCAGGGCTGTTTCTAAAGGAGGAGAGCACCAAAGCCATTGGGGGGGGGGGGACGAGCACCCGCCTTTGTCCCAGCCATCCTGCTTTTTGCAGACGAGTCAGGGTCATGGTGACGAGGCCATAAAACAGGCCCCTTATCCCTCCATATTGGGCTCAGTCATATAAAGGGGTTTTATCTGCTGCCATGGAACAGCACCATAGAATAGGTGAGGGGTGGATTTTTTTTTTCCCTTCCCGCACGAACTGCCATTGGCTATTGTTGGGCTATTCCCTGCTCTGGAAGCATCCTGATTTGGAAAGCCCTACTGTATGAAACCTGCAGATTCCTCTGTATACTCCCTTCATGCTTCTAACCCATGGCACATGTGCGGGGAGAACATGTATCCACCTCACCAATGCCCTTTAAAACATAACTTTTACTAATGCATTTAAAAAGATTGTGCAAGATATATGTGAAAGGCTACTTGCCCGTGGCTGAGTTGAGTGACGCGTTTCGGGGTTGTGGGCCCCTTAGTCTTGCGCACGCATGACAGAGGTAGTAGGGGACGCTGCAATGTGCACATCTAAGGTTAACCACATCTATGGGCCAAACCAAATTGACAGGGGTCATAAGAAAGGGGCACAACTCCACAAGTATCACTTATCAAGTGAGTAATTAGAAATATATAAAAATTATTTTTTTGGGCTATTTGTGGAGCTATTTAATACTGATTTCTATTTGTCCTTTTTGATACCTTGCGGTCTTCTATAATATGGATTGCTAAGTATTTTAGCATCACAGGAATAGTGGATGAATTGATTTTAACAGTGTATTTGTGTTGCATGTGTGTTTTTATTTTTGCTATAGTGTAACATTTAATAAAATATTAATATTTTATGGTATTTGTGGAGTTGTGCCCCTTTTTTATGACCCTTGTCAATTTGGTTTGGCCCATGTAGTAGCTTGACGGGTCGGGTAACACGCTCATTTATCAATATTAAAAGCTGTGCCCACTATTTTGTATAAGTAGTTAACCACATCTAATTATTTTTGCTTATTTAGTGTTGCAGCCATTTTTTTGAAGGTTTCGCTTGAGCGACCGGCTGGTCCTCACTGCAACCGCGGCTAGCACTGCCATACGCTTGTGCGCCCGCAGACATTCGAGGCTGCCGGGCGCAGTGAGGGCACAGAGTAAGGATCAGGAGTAAAGAATAGGAGTGTGTATACAGGGAAACCAGGTGGCTTTACACAGTGGGGCCTCCTGAATTGGGATGCCCCAATGGAGACCTCAAGACTGGGGGTGGTGGGTGGATGGCCTAATGGGTCTGCTATATTAGTGTAACAGTAAAACATTATTCCTTCTTGCTTTAAAAGTGCTACGAGGCCTGTGACCCACTTATTTCAGTAAGATTTATAATTGATCCCCTCTTCGCAGGTACTTCATTGGAACCCCTTGTCTCTAGGGAGTACTTGGCGAAAATTGTTTAAAGTGGACTAAAACCAAGGCTTTTGACTATCCTGGGTTTTCGACCTTTCCCCTGGGGCACCCCGATCGGTGCTCCGCTGCGTTAAACCCCCCAGATCACCAAAGCCAACTTACCTCTTCCCAGACCTACGGCGCATGTGTGGCCGCTCGTCCAATCAGCGCGTTCGGAGCCACTGACGTCACGTCATCTAAGCCTTCGTCTAAGGCCAGCGGCTTCGAGCGCGCCGACAGGCGCATCCCCCGCTTCCCTCTAACAGGCAGCATGCCCGCGCCAGCCATTCACAAATGCCTGACGCGGGCAGCGCCCTGATAGAGGGATCGTGAGGATGCAGCCGTGGCGTGTACATGCGCTGTTGGACCGGGAAACAAGGTAAGTGTATGGGGCGACCTGGGGGGTTTCACACAGTGGGGCATCCCGATTTTGGATGGGGGGAGGGAATTGATCGTGCCGGAAATCTTATAAATTCCTGGGCCGATCGCCGTGGGTTTTGGATCACTTTAAGAACCACTGGTCTAAAAGTACTCCAGGGCCTGTGTGATAATGCTCCCTTTTTGGGATGCCCCTGTACATGAAAGCCCCTGATTCACAGTATACTCGCCTCAAACTGAGCACGCACCCACTCCACTGGCAGCACCTCCATCTACCAACGCCAGGGCTTATCCGAATGGTTGGCCCTGGAGGAAACAGCCACTCGGAGGCCTGCGGCAATAATAATTTTCATTAGTGCAGGCCCCCGGACATGCGCCGCGAGAGCGTAGGCCGAGATGAGTTACTGTGCCATCTGTGGGCTCTCATACACAAGGGCATCCCAGATTTGGATGCCCCTGTTTAGCTGCCCAAAGCGGATAAAAAAAACATGTTTTGGTCTGCTTTAAAGTGAATGAAACGCACAAAGGTGCACATGAATAATTGTGGTCTTTTGGAGCAGCTCAGTATTGATGGCTTGGGTAAGGATTGGATGGCAGCAGAACAAGATGGGGCCTGAAAATATCAGTGATACACATACTGCTCTAGGAATCCCCTGCAGCAGCTAAATATAAAAAAATAAATAAAAGGGTACTCACCTTTTGTCCCCTGCAGCTGATCAGTTCTAGTCCTAGTTCTAGTCAGCAACTCCCCTAATCACTGGACCCGAGTCCCCACATCCTGCACAGTCAGGGGCACAAACATGGGGTCGGTATTAATGGCGGGTCTGGTTTGCGACTTATCAGTCACTAAGCACTGTGGGGGACAAAAGGTGAGTACTCTTGTATTATTTTTTTTTTGTCAGCTTGTAGTGCTTTCAGATGTAAAGCAGACCAAAACCCACCAAACTTGTGAAATACATTTAGCTATAGCCCCTGCCAATACTCCCCCTTCTTAGGGTGTAGAACTAGAAATGGATATTTCCATTTTTCTTATCGGCCTGGAACACTGCTTTTTTGCTGTTCCTCTCTGTGAGATGGCAGGTGATCAGTCATTGCATAGGTGTGGCCAGGACATAATTGCCACACACAACAGTGGCACTGAATGGAGGAGGCGGAGCTTTACGGCTAAAACAAGGGCCATTATCTAGGATTAGATTGAAACAGGAGCACTAAAAATAGGCAAAAGGTTCTCTACATGGGGGGAGAAATTCAGGGGATGCTGGTTGAAAATGTGGGTTTTGGTCAGCTTTAATGCAGTTAATATTAGGCTGTAACTGAATCATCGCTAGAGAACACCAGGGGGCGCTGCTGCACAGCCAGGGATCCAAACACCCGCCATTCGAACATCATACTGCACCCAATTTGTGTTTACATGAATATTGGGCAAAGGCTTAAGTCAAAAATGAAACACAGGATGTTTTGTGGCACTGGGCTGGGGATGGAAGGTAACAACATTCTGGGTATTGGATCACTTTAAAGTGGAACAAAATCCACGAGCAGCCGGCCTGGAATAAAATTGGAATTCCCTGCTGTCTGAAACGAGTGCCAGCCTGGAATCTAAAATTGGGATGCCCCGTTGTGTGATCTCCCAGTTCCCCCAAAAACCCTCACCCTTACCCACTCCAACGGCGCATGTGAGCGCTCTTATCCAATGAGAGCCGTCCCCTATGACTACGTCATTCAGCAAACGGCTCTTATTTACAATGGAGATCGCGCGCTGCTGCATCCTCTGCGTTGTGCGGCCACCCCAGCCATTGAAATAGTCTCCAGTGGTGCATGCGCGGACTCTTGCCCAAAGGGAGCTGCCCCGCTGTGACTACGTCACTCGTCAGGTGGCTCTCATTGAGTTGAATAGGGAGCGCGTGCAAGGCCGGGGATGCGTCCGTGCACGCTCCTCATTCAACTCAATGAGAGCCTCCTGCTGAGTGACATAGTCACAGCAGGAGGCTCTCATTGGACGAGAGCCCGTGCATGCGCCATTGGAGCCTGGACAGGTGAGTTTACAGGGTGAACAGGATTCCACCAGGGCCGGCGTCAGCACCCGGCAAGGCAGGGCAGCTGCCGGGGGCCCCAACTCTCTGGGGGGGCCTTAGAGGTGTGCGACGGCGCTTGATCGGCGGCGGACTGGGAGGGCACCGCCACAGCTGGTGCCCACATCTCCTCGAATGGCGGGGTTCCACACAACGGGGTATCATCGATTTAGATTCCTAGGGAGGAAGTGCTGGGTTTTGTTTTGCATTTAAGTTGCCCAGCTGATTTCCTATCCCTGGAGCATCCCAATCTGTGATACCCAAATGTGTGAAATCCCCTGGGATCTCTGGCATACCCACTATGCAAGCAATTCCACCCCTGAGTTCTGATCCACTTTATAGGGGCATCTCAATTTGGGATTCCCCTGTTTGTGATAGAACCCCCCTCGTTTGGCTGTTAACTCAAACTGGCGACCCCACAGTGCATTCACCAGTTCCAGGAAAGTAATGAACAAAGGGGGAGGGGTCACACACAGGGGCATCCAAAATCAGGAGGAGCTAGATTCGCTCAGACTCTGAGGTCAGGTTTAAAGAGGTTTGGTGCGCTTCAAAGTAGACCAAAACTAGAGCTTTGGTCCAAAAAGCCTGATCCCTAGGGGGCATCCAGATTTGGGAGGTCCCTCGGTGATGTGACGGGACTCTTCACCAAAAAGGGGCCCACTGAGACCATGCTGCCTAAGGGCCCACATAAACCTGAAGCCAGCCCAGGATTCCACACAGAGTGGCACCCCAATCCAGGATGCCCCAGGGCATGGAACGAAACCTGGGAAAGTCAAATTCCCAGGCTTTGTTCTGCTTTACCAGACTGTTGGCACCACGCGGATTTTTGCGGCACGCCGATACTAACAAGCTCTTTCCCACTGTTCCGGTATCTCATATAGATCGTTTTTATGGGGATATGAATTTTGCTGTGGAATGTTTTAATACTAAATAAAAACAAATGAAAGGAAAATGGCAACATGAATCTGCAGATATAGGCGACCAAACCTCTGTCTTTCCACATAGCTAGACATGTTTGGTGCTTAATACTTAGATGAGACTGATGGGTGGGCTTACATTGGGGCTCCCACACTAACTATTTAATTCTCAGAGCAGCTTGCCATTTCCTTTCATTTGTATATAGCCAGGTGCACACGCATGGGGGCTACTAGCAGGCTGTGACCCTTCCCACATGTAGTGCACCGAATGGTAGTCGGCAGCTCCCGGTGAGTATCTCTGTATTTTACTAGCTGCAGTACAAGTCCCTATTATGGGGCTCATATACATAGAGTAGGGACCACGCTAAACACAGAGTGCCTTGTCGGGGCAGTGTGGCTTCCACATGTATCTGCAGATATATGCAACCAAATCTCTGTCTTTCCACACAGCTAGACATGTTTGGAGCCTACAGTGGACTGAAACCTAGCAGAATCGTCCCGGGAATCTATAAGACTCCCGGGCCGATCCATTCCCTCCCCCCGGGGGCATTCAAAATCAGGATGCCCCGCTGTGTAAAAACCCCCAGGTCGCCTGCTACACTTACCTTACTTCCTGGTCCAACGACACATGCGCGGGCCACGGACGCATCCCCGCTATCCCTCTAGCAGGGCGCAGGCACAATACCACACAGGACATATAAGCATACAGGATGGGTAAGCGGTGGGGAGAAAATTGATGCCTGATCTCCCCACCTGTATGTTTGTATGTCCTGTGTGGTGTTGTCTTATGTTTTTTAATGTGTTTTTAATATGTCCATTGTATAGGTTGTGGTTGTAAACATTTAATAAAGTTTGATTTTTTTGATTTTGAGTCGGAGTGCCTCCCCTGTTGTGTTTTTGAGGTATCCTATATATGGCCGTTTGAGCCTGGGAGTAGCACCCTTTATTACACTTTGTGGGTTGTGCAAGCCCCCCTTTTTTGGATTTACTTTGGGGCCTCCCACACACATTACCTATTTTATTCTCAGAGCAGCTTGCCATTTCTTTCACAAATAAAAACAGTTCGAATAAAAAAATAAATCCCAATTTTCATCCAACCCGGCATCTGTGTTGGCAGAGGAGCTCAGAAGGGACAGGGACCCACCTGAATGCTTGTATGTGCTCAGCGCTATAGACAAATACAAAATAAATAACATATAAAAAGCAAAATAAATTAGGCAAAGCGATGGCGCGCCGGCGGCTGAATGATTTTTGGATGCGCGGTGAGAAACTAAAGATGAATTTATTGAGAACCTGACGAGTTCCGGCGCAGCGATGCCCTAGTTTAGGGTGATATGGTGAAAGGCCAGTCCATGATGCACAGCATCCAAGAATGATCCGGATATGGAATAAGTGGTGGTCACGTCATAACCTGACGACATGAGGTCGGATTGACATTTCAAAAGTGAAATATTACAAACGATGAAGCGCTTTGTCCTCTCTGACCCGCGGAGTAGCTGCGGAGAAGCCGCTGCGTGTCAGAAAGGAAGGAAGTCCTTTTGTATTTACCGGCAACAAAAAACTAGAACAGAAAATAAAACCAAAACTTGTCGATGGCGGCGACCACAATGGAGAAATGAAAAAATAAAAAAACATGGCCGATGGTCCTCATGCAAGCGCTTGCTCGGGCGTCGCTTATCGTTCTACAGCAGACCTGGGCATTGTACGGCCCTTTGATTGGCTCTGACCAGCCCGGGCTGAGCTGGCTGGCGGAGTCCCTCCCCTCGTGATTCGGGGGCGTCCCCTCCGCTCGTGCTGCCTGTGAGGTGCCTGCCCGTCCCTCTTCGCAGCGGGTCGGCGCCTCCCGCACTGTACACAGACGATCACTTAAGCAGCAGACGATCGGCTGCTCGGCTCGAGGAAGGGAGAACGCGCCAGACCCAACGAGCTGAGCGGCCGATCGGCTGCTGGTTAAGTGATCGACTGTATACAGTGCGGGAGGCGCCGACCCGCTGCGAAGAGGGACAGGCGGGCGCCATGCAGTGCAGAAGAGCCCAACCAGGGGAGGAGAAGAAGGTAGGCTCTGGCGCCATCTTGCCTGGGTGGTGGGGCGAGAAATACAATTAATATAAAACAATACAATTAATATTATGCAGAATTGAGTTCAGCCTTTTGGCCCGGCCCTCCACAATATTTTTAGTTTCTCATGTGGCCCCATGAAAAAAAATAATTGCCCACCCCTGTTCTACAGGATACACTCACTATAAAGAGGACCAAAAACCACCCTGGAGTCTACGAGACTCCAGGGCAAGCATATTCTCTCCCCCCAGGGAACCCTGATCAGATGTGTGAAACCCCCCAGGTCGCCCGAAAACTCACCTTCTTTCCCGGTCCAACAGCGCATGTGTGAGCAGCAGCCGCATCCCCGCTATCCCTGCCCGTGGCCGGAATTTGTGAATGGCCAGCGCAGGGTGTAGAGTGTAGCAGGGATGCAGCCGCCAGTGCGCTCGGATCCGCTCATATTAGATGAGCTCCTGGACAAAGGGGCTTGAGCGGATTCGAGCGTGCTGATTGGACGAGCGGCCGCACATGCGTTGTAGGACCGGGACCTGGGGGGGTTACACAGTGCGGCATCCCCGATCGGCAAGGACGAAAACTTACGATAGTCAAAATCCAGGGTTTTGGTCCACTTAAAAGTGGACCAATCACCTGTATTTCCTCTATCCTGGTGATCGGTCCCTGCTCCGGGATCACCCAGATTTTTGCTCTCCCGCTATGTGAAACCCCCCAGATCGCCCACTCAACTCACCTTACCGCCAGTTCCCCCCTCAGCTGGTTGTCCAATGAGTGATTTATAAATATATATATATATATATATATATATATATATATATATATATATATGTTTTAATACTACACTAATGTTTTGACTGAGCGTTGGCATAGGGTGCCGAAGTGGTGGCATCCCTGGTTTCCCTGCGGAGTGCGCACACCCCAGCGTCTACCTATCTATAATGCTGGGCGTGGGAGCACACACAGCTGCAAGGATGCAGACCGCGGCGAGGGAGCAGCGGAAAGGTAAGGCGATTTTGGGCAATCTGGGGGGAGAGGGGATATCCCGAATAGGGATTCTCCAGGGGGACCTAGTCAGGCCAGCCCTGGAGACTTTTAGACCGTGATTGGTCCACTTTAAAGAAAGGTGAAGGAGAGTTTTCAGGATACATCCATAGCAACAACACTCAAGAAAGTCAATTGGAGATCTATTGGGGGGGGGGGGGGCGGGGGCTCATACAAGTCAATGGGGCGGCAGCTGCAGTAATCCCACTATGGCTGCTCCCATGAACCACAAGAGTTATTTAGACTGGACTGTCCCTTTAAAAACTGATCTTGGCAAGGTGATTGGTTGACATTGCAGCCAGGTCACCGGGCTTTTCTCTCTCTCTCATCCTGTGAGCCTCTCTGTGCAAAAGGTTTTGACCAGCTAATATGACAACATACGCGGGGGCGTATAGTGGAAGGGCTGAGAGTCAATGTAAACATTTTGTAATGCAGTACAGGCCGTTTTTATACAGTCTCCTCGACTTCCACTTTCATTGTTTAAAGGGATCCTATCAGGAAGTTTATGTGGTCACCTTCCACCCCCAGCCCAGTGCCCCAAAACAGCCTGTGTTTCCTTTTATTAACTAAAGCCTTTGCCCAATGTTCATAACAACACGAACCGGATGCAGTCCGATGTTCGTATGGCTTCCTGGCTGCACAGCAGCGCCAAAGGAGTAGCTAGGCTTTCTCGAACCCAGGGGCAAATATTCAAAATTGCGCCCCCCCACCTATTCTTATGCCCCCCTTTGGCAACCCCCTGACCTGCTGCATCCGGGGCAAGTGCCCCCTTTGCTCCCCCCTAGCTACGCCCCTGAGCAGCGTCCCCTGGTTCTCTCCAGCTCTCTGGCAGTTTAGCTTGTAGTGCTTTTAGATTTATTGCAGTTATTATAAACTGAATGAATCATCGCTGGTGCATGTCCAGGGAGCCATACGGCAGTCATTCGAACGTCAGACAGCATCTGGTTAGTGTTTTTATGAATATTGGGCAAAGGCTAAAAAAAAAAAACAGGCACTGGGCTGGGGATATAAGGTGACAACTTCCTTTCTGGGTATAGGATCACAAGCCTGTGGCAAACGTGGTAGGAACCATTAGAACTAGGCACATTGAAGCAGGCCCGTCATTGGTGCCTGATCCCAACCGGCCCAGCAGAGCACCACAATGGCCGGCAGCTCCAGGGCTGGCTCTGTAGACCCGGCCAAGCCTGTGCGTGTTGGGCACATGGGCATTTTTGCATATTTTGGGGGGCTTTGAACAACATTATGCAGCACCTTTAAAAAGGATGTTAAACCATTCATACCGCCCCTGTCCCTCAAAGGAGCTCACAATCTAATATCAATCTAATATCCCTACAACAACATGGACCATTTAGTCCGGCAACAATTATTCTACCAGTATGTTCCAAGGGGAGAACGTACAAGCTCAATGCAGACCCCCATTATTTTTTGTTTAATTGATCCTATACCCAGAAAAATATAATTCTGTGATTACTCACCTGTAGAATTGTTTTTACTATGCATGGCACGGCCTGCTTCAAGAAGTCCTTACGTATGGGATATTCCGCCACAAGGCGGTGCAGTGTACTGCAGAAGAGTTGTGGCTCCTCCCAGCACCATATAAAAACAGGATCACCAATAGACCTCCCCAGTGTTGACAAGCAGTTATACAAGAAGCCGGGAGATAATAAAGGCAAAAAAGGTAACAACCCCAACTAACTTGGAACAATCACCATAAAGAGGCAACCAAGAATAACGATAACGGGGTAAAGCAGGCCGTACCATGCATAGTAAAAACAATTCTACAGGTGAGTACTCACAGAATTGTTATTTTCCTATTGCATGGCACGGCCTGCTTCAAGAAGTCCTTACGTATGGGACATCCAACAGCAGTGTCCGTAAGGTAGGGTGGGATCCCCAAAAAGTAGCAGCAGGCAGTTCAAACCACCACCGCCTGAAGTACTCTGCGACCAAAGGCAGCATCAGCCGAGGCCTTAACATCAACCTTGTAAAACTTGGAAAAGGTATGAACAGGAGACCAAGTAGCGGCCTTACAAACTTGTTCAACAGAAGCTTGGTGCTGAAAGGCCCAAGAAGCACCAATAGCACGAGTGGAATGAGCAGTAACCTAGAAAGGAGGAACCTTCCCTTTAGCAGAATAGGCTTGTACCACCGCCTGGCGAATCCACTTGCTGATAGTGGATTTAGCCGGAGGCAAACCCTTCCTAGGTCCCGCAGGAAGAACAAAAAGAGCATCAGATTTCCTGAAAGACTCCGTAGCAACCAAGTAAAATTTTAGAGCCCTGACAACATCCAGAGAATGCAGGGTCCGTTCCTTGGAATTAGCAGGGTTAGGACACAAGGAAGGTAAGACAATGTCCTGATTGAGATGAAAAGCAGACACAACCTTGGGCAAGAAATCCGGCTTAAGCCTAAACACCACCTTATCCTGATGCCGCTCAAAATAAGGAGGTTTAACGGAAAGCACCGCCAGCTCAGAGACTTGCCTGACTGAAGTAATAGCCACCAAAAAGGCCACCTTAAGAGTCAGAATGGGCAACGCCGCCCCACGGATAGGCTCAAAGGGAGGACCCTGCAGAGCAGACAACACCAGATTCAAGTCCCAAACCGTAGCATAGGCTTACGTGGCGGACGCACATGAGTAACTCCCTGGAAAAAAGTCTTAACCAGAGGGTGATTAGCAAAGGATCTTTGGAAAAAAATTGCCAGAGCTGACACCTGTCCCTTGAGGGTACTAAGTTGAAGGCCCGAATCCAAACTAACAAGGAAGAGACTTGGACTCACACCAGGCAATGTAAGCATGCGAAACCCTGTAGTAGATAAAGGACGAGGACTTCTTCCTAGCCCGAATCATAGTATCAACAACAGAGGTTGGCAACCCCTTATCCGTCAAGATGGAGGTTTCAGCAGTCGTTAAAGCCAGCGTTTGTAAATTGGGATGGCGCAGCTGTCCCTGAGTGAGAAGATCTGGATCCTTGGGCAAAATGTACCGATCTACTGCCAACTGCACGACGTCTGCGAACCACAACCTCCTTGGCCAACAGGGGGCCACCAGAATGGCTGGGCTATCTTGCGCAGCACCCTGCCCAGCAGAGGAAAGGGAGGGAACACATAGAGGAGCCGAAACACCGACCAAGGAATCGCTAGCGCATCCGTGGCGAAGGCCAGAGGATCCTGTTACAGGGAGACAAACCTGGGAAGCTTGTGATTGTGGCGGGACGCAAACAGGTCCACATCCAGCTGACCCCAGCGGTGACACAGGGATAGAAACACCTGGTTGTTGAGGGACCATTCCCCCAGATGAGACGTCCCCCTGCTCAGGGAGTCTGCCTCCTGGTTCTCCACCCCCAGAATGTAGACAGCCGAGATGCAAGGGACATTCTCTTCTGCCCAAGACAGTATCAGGGAACCGTCTGGTTGTCCGAGCGGATCTGAACAGCCCGACCCCGAAGCTGTGTGGTCAGCTGAGAAAGAACCAACCTGATCGCCCTCAGTTCCAGGACATTTATGGGAGCATGGGCATCCTGGGGGCCCCATTGACCCTGGAACCTCAGAGACTTCCAAAAGCCCCCCTCAGACTGGCATCTGTGGTGACAGTCTTCCAGCACGGAGGCAGAAAGGTCCTGCCCACTAGAAGGTTCCTTGAGTCCAGCCACCATGAGAGGGACTGTCTCGCCGGGGGGGGGGGGACAGAGCAAATTCCTGATCCAGGGACACAGGGTCCCGATCCCAAACTGACAAGAGGTGCAACCAAAGAGGTCTCGTGAAACTGAGCAAAGGGGACCGCCTCAAAGCAGGACACCATCAGGCCCACTAACTGCATCCCTTGCGGATGGCGGGATGGGGACACAAGAGCAGAGTCCGTGCCTGCTTCTGAAGGCCCTCTACTTTCTGCTGAGGCAGGAATACCTTGACCTGAGAGGTATCCAGAGTCATGCCCAGAAAGGACCTCACCAAAGACGGAGACAGTGAAGACTTGGGAAAGTTGATCACCCAGCCGAAGGACTCGAGAGTGGAGGTCACCACCCGAGTATCCTTCTCGGCCTGATAAAGATACTGAGCCGCAATCAGAATGTCGTCCAGGTAAGGGAGGATGCGAATGCCCTGGTTCCGCAACAGAGCCATCATGCCCGCCAGCACCTTGGTGAACACCCGAGGCGCCGAGGTGATACCGAACGGTAAAGCCACAAACTGGTAATGCTGATCCTCTAGAGAGAACCTCAGGAATCTCTGATGACCTGGGAAGATTGGCTCCCCCTCCTCTAGAGAGTAACGGCCACCAAAGGCATCAATTCCCTCATCCTCCTCAGCAAAGAGGGAGCCAGGTGCCGCTTCTTGCCAGAGGCCTTACCTGGAACTGGCCTGGCAAGCTGCCTTTCAATGCTGGCCACACGAAGTGCCAGATCAGATTGTGACCCCCTGCTAGTATCCCCCTCACTGAGGGCTAAATGCTGGAGCGGGGGGGTAGGCGATGCCGAAGGGAGCGCAGAACTGGGAAGAGAAGCGCTCAACCCAGCCTGGGCCGCAATGATACCTTGGGCGCACAGCACGCGCACCGCACCACTACCACTCAAAGGAGATGCCCCGCACATGGCACACAGCCGGGATTGCCCCGAAGGACCCCCGAGCACGCTATCCCCAGAAGCCTCGATATGGTGATTAACACAGGCGCAATAGGCCAGCATAGGGTAAGGGCTAATAAAAAGCCACCCGGGATGCCCCCAGAAGAGCTAGAAAGGGGGAGATGAGGGAAAGGTAAGGAGCAGAACCGGGAGAAACCACAATCCACAGTTAAAAACCACTCGCCGCTACCAAAAGCCCTCCCCCCCGAACACATGCCGGGGAGGGGGGGAGAGGAGAGCGAGCAGGCAGCGGCAGGAGCCAGGCAAGGGTGGGGGGGGACCCCAGAAACCAGGCAAAACAAGGGGATGACCAGAACACAGTACCAAAAACACTCACCCCCTCAGAAGCTAGGACAGGAACTCCGCATCCCTCAGTAGGCACACCCTAAAGCCTATAACCGGCTCCCCTTTGTGGTACAGGGTCTGCGGCTTGGAGCAGCGCTCCTTGAGCACCTGACCCTAGTGTCCTCTACCCTCACCCGATCCGTCAGCCGAGGCTGGGAGGCACAGAGGGTCCGGAAGCGGGTGGAAATAGACTTGCAGGGCTGCAGGCTTGGTTGCCCCGCTCACCTGCGCAATATAGAGAGCCATCTTCTATCTTCGCAGTATCACTGCAGAGGAAACACTGGGGAGGTCTATTGGTGATCCGTTTTTATATGGTGCCGGGAGGAGCCACAACTCTTCTGCAGTGCACTGCGCCACCTTGTGGCAGAATATCCCATACGTAAGGACTTCTTGAAGCAGGCCGTGCCATGCAATAGGAAAAGGATGTTTATGTCGTCACCTTCCATCCCCAGCCCAGTGCCCCAAAACAGACTGCACTTTTTTTTTTCTAAAGCCTTTCTGCTAGTTTCGGCGGATATATGCACACCACACCACATTTGCAAATAAAAAGAGCTTTATATCAGAATTTCACAGGTTAATGAATAACAGTGCGGCTAGAGTATTCAGCAAAAAAAAAAGGATACAATAGGAACATTCACATTCGTAAGTCATAAGTCTATGAGGGGTTCCCATACAGGTCCTGAGAAGTAAGGTAATGAGGAATAATGAGGATACAATGGGTTAAGTAGAATACCGATCAATGAATAACCAGTAACAATGGTACAAATCAATTCCTGGTCAGTTGCCTGCTTTGAAGTTTATCTATCATACCAAGAAAAGGAGAGACTAGTAACCACATACATATGAATAATCAATCAGCAATATTGATGACTGGTAAATGACATGTCTATTTGTTCTGTATGATGCACGTCATGATTAATATTGCTGATTGATTAGCAATTTTAATCAATCAGCAATATTGATGACTGGTAAATGACATGTCTATTTGTTCTGTATGATGCACGTCATGATTAATATTGCTGATTGATTAGCAATATTAATCAATCAGCAATATTGATGACTGGTAAATGACATGTCTATTTGTTCTGTATGATGCACATCGTGATTAATATTGCTGATTGATTATTCATATGTATGTGGTTACTAGTCTCGCCTTTTCTTGGTATGATAGATAAACTTCAAAGCAGGCAACTGACCAGGAATTGATTTGTACCATTGTTACTGTATATTGATCGGTATTCTCCTTAACCCATTGTATCCTGGTCATTAGCCTCATTACCTCACTCCTCAGGACCTGTATGGGAACCCCTCATAGACTTATATGGTCAAACTTTTTACCCTATCATAGTCATACATGTCAGTATATAATAATGCTATATCACATATGTACTTTACCCTGAGGTGGTCCATGATCCTGGAGATTGTATCAAAACCTACGAATCTGAATGTTCCTATTGTATCCTTTTTTGCTGAATACTCTAGCTGCGCTGTTATTCATTAACCTGTGAAATTCTGATATAAAGCTCTTTTTATTTACAAATCACTTTTGGAGTGTGGTGTGCATATATCCGCCGAAACTAGCAGACTTGTTTAATTGAGGTGCTGGGTGGGGAATCACCTCGGATATCGATTGCACCCCGAGTCTTTCTTTATTTTTTCGGATAAAAGGTGTGCCATGACCTATTTATATTTCCTAAAGCCTTTGCCTAATATTGTGTTGTTGGGTAACATATTCCAATATTGCCTAACAACACTAACAGGAAGCAGTATGATGTTCCAGTGGTCGGCAATATTGCTCCCCAACGATGATACGTTTAGCATAATTACTAAAGTTATTATAACTGATAAGGCTGACTCCCAAAGCCAAACTGTGCTTAAGGCGGGGAAAAAACCCAGAGCGTCCAGGCCCTGAATCGAAAAGATTCCAGGACCGGCCGCTGGCCTTTCCCCCGGGCCAGCATCGTCCCCGTGATTATATCATTTGGCGAATAGCTCTGATCTGCTTCAATGGCGAGCGCATGTGGCCGCATCCATAGTGGCATGCAGGCCCCTGTCCGAGCCTTATCTGAATGCACCACCCAAAGATTCAGGGTGATGCAGAGGATGGCCCTGCTTGAGCTCCCCCATTGAAAACAATCAGAGCTGTTTGTCCGAATGACATCGTCATGGCAAACGGCTCGGATTGGACGAGTGTCTGCGCTTGTGCCGTTGGACAGGGAAGAGGTGAGTTTTTATAGGGGAGATTCACGCAGCCAGGCATTCCAAAATAGGATACCGCAGGGAAAGGCTCAGGGTTTTGTTCTGCCTTAAAGTGGACCAAAACCCAGCTTGATCGGCCTGGGAATCTTATAGATTGATATTCTCTCCCCGATCGGGGTGCTGTGTGAAACCCCCCAGGTCACCCCGTTCACTTACCCTACTTCCCGGTCCAATGGCACATGCGCCGGCCACATCCCTGCTATCCCTATAGCAGGGCACGTGCCAGCCATTTTGTGAATGTCCCGCGCAGACCTGCTCCCTGTTAGAGGGAAGCAGGGGATGCGGCTGCCAGCGCATTCAGAGCCGCTGGCCTTAAACACCGCCTTAGATGGCGTGATGTCAGCGGCTCCGAGAGCGCCGATTGGACAAGCGGCTGCGCATGCACATAGGACCGGGAAGATTTGAATTTCCTCGGGTGATCTGGGAGGTTTCACGCAGCAGGGACCAACAACCAGCATAATCAAAATCCTGGGTTTTGGTCCAATTTAAACACAGCTCAGCGTTGGGGGTCAGCCTTATCAGTTATAATAACTGCAATAAATCTGAAAGCACTACAAGCTCAACTGCCATTTCTGGCAGTTTCCCTTGGAACTAGCATATGACTGCCATTCAACATCATACTGCTTCCTGTTAGTGTTCATATGAATATTGGGCAAAGGCTTTAGTAAATAAAAAAAACACAGTGCAGTTCGGGGCACAGGGCTGGGGAAAGAACATGATTGGGAATAGGCACACTTTAAATCAAACCTTAAATCAAGAGTACCAGAGGCACAAAGCTGACCATCTTACCTGCCGGTGCTCCTGCAGCTTAGATCATGCCCCCGGTGGCTGATGCTGGTCAGCACAGTTCAGCATAGCAGCTTAGATCATGCCCCCGGTGGCTGATGCTGGTCAGCACAGGTCAGGTTAGCGGCTTAGATCATGCCCCCGGTGGCTGATGCTGGTCAGCACAGTTCAGGTTAGCGGCTTAGATCATGCCCCCGGTGGCTGATGCTGGTCAGCACAGGTCAGGTTAGCGGCTTAGATCATGCCCCCGGTGGCTGATGCTGGTCAGCACAGGTCAGGTTAGCGGCTTAGATCATGCCCCCGGTGGCTGATGCTGGTCAGCACAGGTCAGGTTAGCGGCTTAGATCATGCCCCCGGTGGCTGATGCTGGTCAGCACAGTTCAGGTTAGCGGCTTAGATCATGCCCCCGGTGGCTGATGCTGGTCAGCGGCTTAGATCATGCCCCTGGTGGCTGATGCTGGTCAGCACAGTTCAGGTTAGCGGCTTAGATCATGCCCCCGGTGGCTGATGCTGGTCAGCGGCTTAGATCATGCCCCTGGTGGCTGATGCTGGTCAGCACAGTTCAGGTTAGCGGCTTAGATCATGCCCCCAGTGGCTGATGCTGGTCAGCACAGGTCAGGTTAGCGGCTTAGATCATGCCCCCAGTGGCTGATGCTGGTCAGCGGCTTAGATCATGCCCCTGGTGGCTGATGCTGGTCAGCACAGTTCAGGTTAGTGGCTTAGATCATGCCCCCGGCGGCTGATGCTGGTCAGCACAGGTCAGGTTAGCGGCTTAGATCATGCCCCTGGTGGCTGATGCTGGTCAGCACAGTTCAGGTCAGCGGCTTAGATCATGCCCCCGGTGGCTGATGCTGGTCAGCACAGTTCAGGTTAGCGGCTTAGATCATGCCCCCGGTGGCTGATGCTGGTCAGCACAGTTCAGGTCAGCGGCTTAGATCATGCCCCTGGTGGCTGATGCTGGTCAGCACAGTTCAGGTTAGTGGCTTAGATCATGCCCCCAATGGCTGATGCTGGTCAGCACAGTTCAGGTTAGCGGCTTAGATCATGCCCCCGGTGGCTGATGCTGGTCAGCACAGTTCAGGTTAGTGGCTTAGATCATGCCCCCGGTGGCTGATGCTGGTCAGCACAGTTCAGGTTAGCGGCTTAGATCATGCCCCCGGTGGCTGATGCTGGTCAGCACAGTTCAGGTCAGCGGCTTAGATCATGCCCCTGGTGGCTGATGCTGGTCAGCACAGTTCAGGTTAGTGGCTTAGATCATGCCCCCAATGGCTGATGCTGGTCAGCACAGTTCAGGTTAGCGGCTTAGATCATGCCCCCGGTGGCTGATGCTGGTCAGCACAGTTCAGGTTAGCGGCTTAGATCATGCCCCCGGTGGCTGATGCTGGTCAGCACAGTTCAGGTTAGCGGCTTAGATCATGCCCCCGGTGGCTGATGCTGGTCAGCACAGTTCAGGTCAGTGTCGATGGTGTATGAAGTTCCACCCATAGAGTGCTGTTCCCCAATCCTCTCTTCAATAGCCACCAAAGGTTTGTTCTTTCAGATCTCCACACAGACGCAGAGGTAAATAATTGAATGCTTAGGCAGTGCTATGGAGCCGGCCATGTGGAGAGCCATAAAACTCGACCTGTTGGTGGCTCCTGAGGAGGGGGTTGGTCAGGGGATCACCACTATAGAGGCCTTGTAGTCTGCACACATTCCTCTTGAGGCTGGAATTGTGGTGACATTGTCCGTTCCCAGGAGGGAGCACCAAGCCCGGGGGAAGATGGGGAACCTCATGCCTCTATAGGACACAGGATTTGAAGGTGAAAAAAAGGGGGTGGGAACAGCCTTCCCCTTTAAAAGCTGCCATGGCCATACACCACTACATTAGAGGAGGTAGAAGTTTATGATGCTATGGGTGGGGAATTAACCCCTTCTTCCTTGTCTGCCACTAGAACAAAATTGGTGCAACCTAACCACAAAACCCCATATTGTGAGGCGGTGACGCCAATTTCGACACAGAGTTAGCAACAAATATTTAGCTAGAAGAATTTGGTGCTTAAAGTGGACCAAAACCCAGCATTTTGACTATCCTGGGTTTTGGTCCTTGCCCCGCTGTGTAAAGCCCCGGGATCGCCCGAATCCAGCTCACCTTATCCCGGTCCCACGGCGCGTCTAAGAGCAGCGGCTCTGACGGCCGCATCCTCCGCTTCTCTCTAGCAGTGCGTGTGCCCACACCATGCATTTGTTAATGGCCCTGTTAGAGGGAGCGGAGGATGCGGTCGTGCAGACGTGCCATGGGACCGGGATAAGGTGAGCTGGGCTCGGCATCCTGTAGGGTTTCACACAGCGGGGCACCCCCGAACAGGGTGCCCCCGGGGAAAGGACCAAAACCCAGGATAGTCACAACTATTGACTATCCTGGGTTTTGGCCCACTTTATACTGCAGACAAAGGTATGGACAAATAGTTACGCCATTGCATCAGGCTACATTTGGCGCTGTCCTAAACTGTTTTCCGTTTTTGAATTGATGCGGAAATGGCTGAGATATCGGGCTTTACAGAATCAGCCAAAGACATTCTCTTTTTCATCCTGTCCCCCAATCAGCTCATCAGAGTGGGACAGGAATGCTGGTCCCTCCCCTCCTCCAGATTTATCACAGATTTTTCACGAGTGAAATCATATAGTGAACCTGTAAACCTCGATATCTCAGCCATTTCTTTTTCAATTTAAAAATGGAAAACAGTTTAGGACAGCTTCAAATTTAGCCGACACAATGGTGTAACAAATACTTTTGCCTGCTGTAACACTTTAAAGCGAAACAAAACCCATGATTTTGACTATCCCAGGTTTTGTTCCTTACCCCGAGGGCACCCCGATCTGGGATGCCCCACAATCATGGATTAGCAGAGCGGGACTAAAGGTGAGCATGTAGGTTTTTATATTTTGCCCAGGCAGAGACTTTGAATGAATAAAAGGTAAGCAGTGAGTAACTACAGGCCTGGGTTACAATTGAAAGATCAGCCTAATAGAGTTGGCGTTGATGAGCCCATTCCTGTCCGGTTTCTCTAAACACCATCTATAAAGTAGACAAAGTCCACCCCTATAGCACTTAAACCACCATAGCACTCACAAAATACGTTTTGTGCATCCGAATTGCGCACCAGCGCTATCCAGATTGCTGCCAATAAATAAGCGCTCATTTTTCTTTCTTTAAATTTCTATTTTTCTTATAGTAATGGTGGCTCCTGGGGACTCTGTGGCTGGAAGAGAGTAAGCCCCTTTGGCTGGCAAACCGGAAGGGCCACTCCGCTACCAGAGCAGGCAGGTCACTCCTACTGGCTCTGAAAGCGCCGACTGTGCATGACCAGTTGGAACGGGGTGTGGACCTGGCGAGTGCAAGGATGTAGAACAAAAATGGAAATTTAAAGAAAAAAGGTGAGTTTTTATTGGCAGCAATCTGGATAGCGCGGGTGTACAATCCAGAGGCACAAAACTTATTTTGTGGGTGTTATTCCGGTTTAACAGGGGTTTCCCCGGACAACCTTGACCTGGAATTATTGGCCTACTCAAAGGGAGTTTGAAAAGCCTATCTGTCCAGTTCCTTTAAACACCATCTATCAAGCAGAAGTTGTTTGCCCCTAACACTTTATAGGGGTATGCCGGACAACATAAGCCTGGAATTACTGGCTCTAACTAAACTTTATCTAATGGCGTATAGGTGAGTAGTGTTGTCTCCGGCTTCCCTTGTATTAGATACATGGGATACAAAGGGACTATTTTGAACTTGAGGAACATTTAGGAAAATTTTACGCGACTTGCAGGGACTATTTTTAACTTACAATAGATAATCTCAAAATATAATTCGGGCAGATAAAAAAATAATAATATGCCTTGTTCCTGCTCCTCCTGAGCAAACTAGGCCAAATTCCTTTTTTTTTTTTTTTTTTTTTAACGTTTCTTGTCCCTCGTAAACGTAAAAGAAAACCAGCAAACTTAAAACCTCAGCACAGCGGTGAGACTACTCTTCAAACTGTTAACAATTGCCACATTCTCCATATGTAACATAAAGAGGTCTGTCTTTGCACAGGAACTGGGTCTTCTGCTTCGGACCCCAAGACTTGGTCCCCCTTTCCGGGTTTTCTGTTCCAGCACCAACGGGTCTGATTCCAAAGACTTGAGACTTCTGTTTTGTGTGACGGATGGTACAGAAATCCCAAAGCTGGCCTTGCCTTCTTACACAGCCTCTGGGCTTTCGATGTGTGATCAAGGGTCGGGCAAGTCCGATGTATCGACTATGACTTTAATAAAAATGGTATCGTCCTTTATGTACGTCCCGCTTTCTAAGACCGACTGGGCGACGAATACGGGGCAGCCGGAGGCAATGTTCATTTCTCCTGTGGGTTTTTTGAAGCTACTGCTATTGGGGTCTGGCTTGAAGGCATCGCCGAGGTGGCGGTGGGCCGGTCCCTGGTCCATTAGCATGAGGCTGACTTTTTGTTTGAACGGCCAAGGGAGCAATGAATCGTACTCTCCCCTCATGATGACGAAGAACAGGGATAAATGGGTGTTCTTCCCCATGCCATCTCCGTTCAGATAAACTCTGGCGCACATCTTATAGCCAAAATAGCCGGTATAAAATGGCTGACTGTACAGCGATAATGTCTTTCCCATGACGGCTTCCTGCTTCCGCCTCTTGTAATCGCGAATCTTCCATATTAGGACTCCGCTGTAACTTGCTGTCTCCAGTACCTGGAAGCGAAGGTCCATATCAGCCAATCGTATGTCGTGGACACTTAGCATCTGGTCATGTCTATTAATCTGGGTCTCCAGGACACCTGTAGAATAAAAAAAAAATATATAATGTTTTTATACCAGAGCTTATGATTACAGGGGGGAATTTCAAAAACAATATACAATGTAGATCCTGGCCCCCAAATAGAACAGTGTCCCATTCAGCCTCTAACTATTCATTTAATGCTTCACAATATGCTTCACTTCCTCAATATGGGTACCAAAAACAAGCTAAAGGCTGATCATCAGCTGGAATGGACTGAAGGCCTACTACTCCATTATTGAAGAGAGAAGGCCAACTACTCCGTTATTGAAGAGCGAAGGCCTACTACTCCGTTATTGAAGAGTGAAGGCCTACTACTCCGTTATTGAAGAGTGAAGGCCTACTACTCCGTTATTGAAGAGTGAAGGCCTACTACTCCGTTATTGAAGAGTGAAGGCCTACTACTCCGCTATTGAAGAGTGAAGGCCTACTACTCCGTTATTGAAGAGTGAAGGCCTACTACTCCGTTATTGAAGAGTGAAGGCCTACTACTCCGTTATTGAAGAGTAAAGGCCTACTACTTCTTTATTGAAGAGTGAAGACCTACTCCTCCATTATTGAAGAGAAAATGCCTACTGCTCCGTTATTGAAGAGTGAAGGCCTACTACTCCATTCCTGAAGAGTGAAGGCCTACTCCTCTGTTATTGAAGAGTGAATGCCTATTCCTCAGTTATTAAAGAGTGAAGGCCTACTCCTCCGTTATTAAAGAGTAAAGGCCTACTATTCCTTTACTGAAGAGTGAAGGCCTACTACTCCTTTACTGAAGAGTGAAGGCCTACTATTCTGTTACTAAAGAGTGAAGGCCTACTCCTCTGTTATTGAAGAATGAAGGCCTATTCCTCCGTTATTAAAGAGTGAAGGCCTACTCCTCCGTTATTAAAGAGTGAAGGCCTACTCCTCCGTTATTAAAGAGTGAAGGCCTACTCCTCCGTTATTAAAGAGTGAAGGCCTACTCCTCCGTTATTAAAGAGTGAAGGCCTACTCCTCCGTTATTAAAGAGTGAAGGCCTACTCCTCCGTTATTAAAGAGTGAAGGCCTACTCCTCTGTTATTGAAGAGTGAAGGCCTATTCCTCCGTTATTGAAGAGTGAAGGCCTACTTCTCCGTTATTGAAGAGTGAAGGCCTACTCCTCCGTTATTGAAGAGTGAAGGCCTATTCCTCCGTTATTGAAGAGTGAAGGCCTACTCCTCTGTTATTGAAGAGTGAAGGCCTACTCCTCCGTTATTGAAGAGTGAAGGCCTACTCCTCCATTATTGAAGAGTGAAGGCCTACTACTCCTTTACTGAAGAGTGAAGGCCTACTATTCCGTTACTAAAGAGTGAAGGCCTACTATTCCGTTACTAAAGAGTGAAGGCCTACTATTCCGTTACTAAAGAGTGAAGGCCTACTATTCCGTTACTAAAGAGTGATGGCCTACTATTCCGTTATTGAAGAGTGAAGGCCTACTACTCCGTTATTGAAGAGTGAAGGCCTACTACTCCTTTACTGAAGAGTGAAGGCCTACTATTCCGTTACTAAAGAGTGAAGGCCTACTATTCCGTTACTAAAGAGTGAAGGCCTACTATTCCGTTACTAAAGAGTGAAGGCCTACTATTCCGTTATTGAAGAGTGAAGGCCTACTACTCCGTTATTGAAGAGTGAAGGCCTACTACTCCTTTACTGAAGAGTGAAGGCCTACTATTCCGTTACTAAAGAGTGAAGGCCTACTATTCCGTTACTAAAGAGTGAAGGCCTACTATTCCGTTATTGAAGAGTGAAGGCCTACTACTCCGTTATTGAAGAGTGAAGGCCTACTACTCCTTTACTGAAGAGTGAAGGCCTACTATTCCGTTATTGAAGAGTGAAGGCCTACTCCTCCGTTATTGAAGAGTGAAGGCCTACTACTCCGTTATTGAAGAGTAAAGGCCTACTACTTCTTTATTGAAGAGTGAAGGCCTACTACTTCTTTATTGAAGAGTGAAGACCTACTCCTCCGTTATTGAAGAGCGAAGGCCTACTGCTCCGTTATTGAAGAGTGAAGGCCTACTCCTCTGTTACTGAAGAGTGAAGGCCTATTCCTCCGTTATTAAAGAGTGAAGGCCTACTACTCAGTTATTGAAGAGTGAAGGCCTACTACTCCTTTACTGAAGAGTGAAGGCCTACTATTCCGTTACTAAAGAGTGAAGGCCTACTATTCTGTTATTGAAGAGTGAAGGCCTACTATTCCGTTATTGAAGAGTGAAGGCCTACTACTCCGCTATTGAAGAGTGAAGGCCTATTACTCCGTTATTAAAAAGTAAAGGCCTACTACTTCTTTATTGAAGAGTGAAGCTCTACTACTCCATTATTGAAGAGTGAAGGCCTACTCCTCCGTTATTGAAGAGTGAAGGCCTATTAAAGAGTAAAGGCCTATTACTCCGTTATTAAAGAGTAAAGGCCTACTACTTTATTGAAGAGTAAAGGCCTACTACTTTATTGAAGAGTGAAGGCCTTCTACTCCATTATTGAAGAGTGAAGGCCTACTCCTCCGTGCTCCATTATTGAAGAGTGAAGGCCTACTCCTCCGTTATTGAAGAGTGAAGGCCTACTCCTCCATTTTTGAAGAGTGGAGGCCTACTCCTCCATTTTTGAAGAGTGGAGGCCTACTCCTCCATTTTTGAAGAGTGGAGGCCTACTCCTCCTCCCCTGGGGGAAAGCCCTGCAATTTTTTAGATTCCAGGAAGGGCGTTGGTGGGTTTTGCTCCGCTCTAAAGGGCCACTCCAGCCCATATCCCAAAAATACCTCCCCGCCCTGCCCCCTCCTATTTGCGATACTGAACGTCTAATAAAAGGAAAAAAAAAAAAAAAAAAGATACCCACCTTAACCCTTAATCCAGCCAGCGAGGTCGGCTGTGCCGAAGCTGCCCGCCGCCATGTTCCTGTAGTCCCGGCCAGTCGCTTGGAGCTGGCGCTCTCCACATCGTGTGTGCTCCTGTCCACCAATTTTTAGACGTTCAGTATTGCTAATAGGAGGAGGCGGGGGGGGGGTGTTGTTTTCTGGGAAAAGGGCTGGAGTGGCCCTTTAATGCTGGTCTTAGTCATAATCCTTTGATGTGAAAAGGCCTACCAGCCAGTGCCAGGTCTGGAATAACTTCCCTTCTCTTGACAAATCAGGAGTAGGCCACTAATTTATACTCACTATACATGTTTAATTCCTCCCCTAAATGCTGCTGGGTCTTTTCAGTCTCATCACCTCCTATGGTTTCACTTCCTGCTACAGGTTACAAAAGCTGGAGGCTGATCTTGGACAAAATCTATTAAAGAGTTTTGGCCCATTTCCCCAAATTTGGCTTTATCGACCAAAATCAGATGGATCTATGCCCCCCTTACCCATCTCCCCTGTGCATGCTGCGGTCAAGCAGTGATTGAGAATTTGTTCATTGGTTGAGCGTTGTATCATTTTGGCTGACAGAAAAAATTCTCATTCTGTTGACTTGTGGAAACAAAAATTGACCACAAATAGGACGTGGAGCGCGCAGCCCAAGAGATCACTCTGACAAACAATTAGCCGACAAATTTCAGCGTCCAAATGCAAATCGTCCGCTCGCACACAAGACATATGTTTGTTCGCTTGCTCACTCAACGAACGGTCAATTTATCAGTTCATGGAAACGGGCCATAAACCTCCATTGTGTAGAGGTGGATCCATCTGCCCACAGCTTCCCAGTTTGGGATGCCTCTAGAGATAAAGATTAAGCCCGTTATGACAAGGATCAGGAAGTAGTTGCACACTTCAGTGAAGCATGTCTCCTATTGGATGAGCTGCGGGTTCTACATGTATGTGTAGATATTGAGCGTCCCCCCAAGAGACGCAGCTCTCCAAGGTAAAATTCAGTATGAACAAGGAACCACTCTGGCAAACCGTTACATGGGAGAGCGTAAATCCGCCTTTTCTCTTACCGGGATTCCAGGCAGCAGCATTCTTACTGAGGGTCTCCAGCTGGGCCAGGCGAGCTTGTAAGGTCTCTATATTGCTCTTTATGTTATCTGTATCTTCCCCGTTCTGTCGCAGGCTCCGGATTTCCTTATCCAATTCTTTCAGTTTCTCTGTCTGCCCTTCGATTACTTTCTGAAAGAAAGGAAATAAGAGTCTCAAAAAAAGGTCTAAAGCAGAGGCAAACAGGCCATCAAATAGTAAAGTATTTACCTCCCTAGACCCACTTATTGGAAAACCTGCCTCACCCAAAAAAACAGACTGTTCCCCTCCTTAAAATAAACATGTATTGGAAACAATTAGTCTGTGATGTCATGTCTTTCCATAGAGGTCACTGGGATGGAAAAAGCGCTGACTGGGGTTATAACTTTTGTCGTTGGAGGAGCTTTTCATCTTGGTTGGCCCCAGCTTTAACAGCTTTTTATTTTTTTTAGTAAACTTACAAAATCCTGGGCACACCAGAGTATTAAAAAAAAAATATGCAAATGTTTTCAAAGAAGTCACCGATTTCAAAGATTTGTGAAACTGTCTGGTCAGACTGAGACATTTCTGTAGCCCGGAGCTGCTGTACTTCCTTCTCCCTTCTAACATGCACAGGAAGCTCTCACACGGGGACTTTCAGTCAACATTTCTCACTGGAAGGTTTAAAGCACACCTGGACTGAGAGAAAAATTACTGGGGAAAATTAAAATCATTTCCTTGCTGCTCCTTCGGGTGATTTACATGTAGCCTCTGACCTAGAACAGGGAGGTTAAAGTAGACCCAGTAGAAACACACACACACACACACACAGACAAACGGTTCCTATGTGGCTGGCACTATGAAAGACACTAAACGGCATGTATTGTCATAACACAATTGATTTATTGAATTACACAAAAGGCTTCATAAACATGAACCCTTCTTCCCTTAAAACAATATTAAAAAGTTGGCATAGCTTGAAGAGAAAGACACGGGGGGCCCCCATAGGTACCACGCACCCCCCACGTTCACACTACCATCCACACACCCAAATGATTAAAGAATGGATGGAGAGAAAGAATAGAAGTAAAGAAACAGAGTAGAAGTACTGATGAAAAAAGTAGTAAAGACAGAAAGAATAGAAGAAAGAAAAAAATTATGAATGGAAAGAAAGAATAGAAGGAAAGAAACAGAAAATAGGACTGACTGAAAAGAATGAAAGTAATGGAAAAATAATAGAAGGAAAGAAAGGAATAGAAGAAATAAAGAATAGAAGGACTGATGAGGGAAAAAAGAAAGCAATTCAGTCAACTGACTGAAAAAAGAATAGGTAACAGAAACAAAGAAAAAATAGAAGTATTGACGGATAAAGAAATAAGAAAAGAGGATGAATGGTGGAAAGAAAGAATAGAAGGCCTGAAATTAAGAAACAATCTGATGGCTCTGGCTGACAGTTCTTAGTCCTGGTTACTGCACGACCCTGTGTCCTGCATAGGAGCCCCCCCCCCAGGGTAGAGGGAACAAGATGGGCCCTCCCAAGGTGCAGGGGCCCCGACACCTGCCTGAATTTGTCCAGTGATCACGTCTGCCCTGGTCCCATTCATATAAAGTTGGCTGTACAGAAAATTGCTATAGATTTGCTGTGTAATCCAGGTGAAGTCGCAACACAAACGTCTCTGGGACAGCGAGCGACGCTGCCAACGCTCACCTGCAACTGGTGGATTTTGGATTCATTACTTCGCAGCATTTCTTTGTGTCTTTCGATTTCTACTTCAAAGTTACACATCTGGTTGTGAAGGATCTGGATGCTTTTGTTCTTTTCCGAACTTTCGTTCTGCAAAATGGAGACCTAGAGGAAAGAGGGGAAAAGAGACACAACACAAAGGTGGTCAAAAGGTTACAGTTACATATAGTTTCATAGTTACATATACCGTATTTTTTCGCCTCATAAGACGCACTTATTTTCCCCCAAAAGTGTGTGGGGGGGGGGGGGGGATGTCAGTGCGTCTTATCGGGCGAATGCGGGAAAAAAATAAATAAAAAGGAAAAAGTTAACTCGCCTCTCCATCGCTCGCGCTGTCCCGGGAAGTGGCAGAGGCAGCGGCGCCAGCACACACAAACACTGGCCTGTTACAGTGGTGGGTGTGGCTGACGCTCGAGCATCGGCCACGCCCACCACTATACCAAGGGCGGGTCTTCACTCTGTGTGCTGGCGCCGCAGAGAGCGAGGAAGCGGCGGAGGCAGCTGTAGCTGTCACCTCCTCCTCGGCGCCTGTACGCGCAGGAGGCGGCAGGTACAGCTGCCTCCATCGCTTCCTCTCTGCGGCGCTGGCATATAGAGTTAACACACGGCCTTATACAGCGGTGGGCGTGGCCGATGCTCGAGCATCGGTCACGCCCACCGCTGTATAGTCTGGGTGTCTCTGTCTGCTGGGGCCGTGAAGAAGTGACAGGGACAGTGCGAGCGGCAGAGGTATCGCTGCTCGCACTGTCCTTGTCATTTCTCCACTGCCCCAGCAGACAGAGACACCCGGACTATACAGTGGTGGGCGTGACCAACGCTGTGTAAGGCCGTGTGTCTGTGTGTGACGACGGCAGGACGATTAAAAGGCGAGTTAACTTTTTTTTTTTTTTTTTTACTTTTGCCTATAAGGGGAATGGAAGAGGGGGGGGGAATGCCACACTACCTATGGGGGAATGGAAGGGGGGGGGGGATGCCACACTACCTATGGGGGAATGGAAGAGGGGGGGGGATGCCACACTACCTATACAGGGAATGGAAGGGGGGGATGCCACACTACCTATAGGGGAATGGAAGAGGGGGGGAATGCCACACTACCTATACAGGGAATGGAAGGGGGGGAATGCCACACTACCTATAGGGGAATGGAAGAGGGAGGGGAATGCCACACTACCTATACAGGGAATGGAAGGGGGGGGGGATGCCACACTACCTATAGGGGAATGGAAGAGGGGGGGGAATGCCACACTACCTATACAGGGAATGGAAGGGGGGGAATGCCACACTACCTATACAGGGAATGGAAGAGGGAGGGGAATGCCACACTACCTATAGGGGAATGGAAGAGGGGGGATGCCACACTACGTATAGGGGAATGGAAGAGGGGGGATGCCACACTACCTATGGGGGAATGGAAGGGCGGGAATGCCACACTACCTATAGGGGAATGGAAGGGGGGGAATGCCACACTACCTATAGGGGAATGGAAGGGGGGGGAATGCCACACTACCTATAGGGGAATGGAAGAGGGGGGATGCCACACTACCTATGGGGGAATGGAAGGGCGGGAATGCCACACTACCTATAGGGGAATGGAAGAGGGGGGGGGATGCCACACCACCTATAGGGGAATAGAAGAGGGGGGAAGCTACACTACCTATAGGGGAATGGAAAGGGTGGGAATGCCACACTACCTATATGGAGAATGGAAGGGGGGTGCCACACTGCCTATATGGCAATGGGAGGGGGGATGCCACACTGCCTATATGGGGGGGGGCACACTGCCTATATGGAAATGGAAGGGGGGATGCAACACTACCTATATGGGAATGGGAGGGGGGAATGACGCACTGCCAATATGGGAATGGGCAGGGATACCACACTGTCTATATGGTAATGGGGGGGGATGCCACACTGCCTATATGGGGAATGGGATGGGGGGGGGGTGCCACACTGCCTATGAGGAGTAGGAAGGGGGGAATGGCACACTGCCTATGGGAATGGGATGGGGTCTGTAATTGGGTGTTTTACCACAACATTTGGCTTAGAATATTTTTTTTCTAGTTTTCCTTCCCTAAATCCTAGGTGCATCTTATGGGCAGGTGCTTCTTACAGGGCGAAAAATACGGTAGTTTCACAGTTACATAGTTGAAAAAACGACATATGTCCATCAAGTTCAACCAAGGGTGTTGGGGTAGGGGAAGTTATTTTTTATTTTATTTTATAGGTGGAAGTTATTTTTTTTTTTATTTCCTGATAACAGCTAATAGTAACTGTTAATGTTATTTTCTTCTAAATAAGCATCTAATCCATTTTTGAAGCTGTCAGCGGTTGATGCTGTGGGAGGCTATTTCATAGATTGTCGGCTAAAAATTTCTTATTCTTAGTATGTCACACACCCCGCTTCAAGAATCCATAACATGTGGGTAATATCGTCCTGAAGAGGGCGTTCCTGCAGAGATGATAGCAAAAGAAAGCCCCTCCCTGATCCATAAATACCTGGGACCTCCCACTCACTACCCAGTTTTCCATCTCTGCAGACGGCGAGCAAGTCAGAAGATGATGGCTCCTCCTTGCACAGGGGGATTTCAGGTAGCCGGGGTAACTCCCGGCCTCTTATTTTGTTTATTTCCGCTCGGACCCCTGTTTGTCCCAAAATTTACCTCAGATTACATGCCTCCACAGTCTTGGCTGCTGGCCCGAGCGAGGGTACATTGGCACCTCTGGTGCTGAGGAGCAGAGCTCCACCGTGAGACCCTAAAAGAGAGGGTAGGCGGTCATACCGGGTAGGTGATCCCGGTTTGGGATGCCCCGTCCCTTGACTTTTCCCCTGGGGGGGGGGGGCCCTTCCCTTCTACCAACTATGGGGGCTGGGGGTTCCTCTCATAGGGGTTAGCTTATTCACTTTCTCTTTATTCACTTTCTCTTTATTGATGTGTGTATCTGGGAGTAATTCCTCAATGTGTTATTCTGTTTGTTACTATGTTGCAGCACCGCGGCTGTCATTGCAGCCTGGTGCCGGGGTTTTTCAGTCTGTGAGGTGATTTTTGTACCTCACGCACTTTGGGGGGGCGGGGCTGGCACTCGGCGCTCTGCCGCGGCCAGCCCCCGTTCTCTCCTTCATTCCTCGCCGCAGCGAGCGGGGCGGGTGCTCCGCTAGTGAAAGCGGACGCACCCGTTGTCACGGCAGCCGGCGCCGGTCTCTGGGCTGGTGTGTGAGGGACTTCTTCCCTCACGCTTCATTCACACTGGAGGGGGGGCGGAGCCGGGCTTTCGGCGCGTCGCCGCGGCTCCGCCCTCCTCTGTACTGGCGCCGCTGCGGAGCTGAGCTCCCTGTTACTAGGCAGCTAAGGGGGCACAGATCAGCTTTGCGCGGGCTGCGCAGACCACGCCCCTGGCACGGCCGTTCTTCTTCTCTTCACTTCACCTCAGAGGTCGCCATTGTTCTGAGGCGGATCGTTCACCGCAGCGTCTGTGAGTGGCCCTGTGGGCCTCATTTATTTCTTCTTTTCTTTATCTGTTAAGTCTTATTGTAGGGACTTATGGGTCTCTCTCTGTCTTTTAGGTGAAGGTTATTCAGGAGGATCTTCTGTAGTATTGGAAGGTCTCTCCTGATCCTGGGTCCCTGGGTCCATTTTAGCATCACAAATCCTCCCACTCGGGACATTAAAGGGGCATCCCGGGTTGTCTAACTGGCGTAATTCCCTGGGTCATAGCGACCACTCAAAATTCACCTTATGGAGGCATCCCCGGATACTGGGACTGGGACCCCAGTTGTGTGTTGTGTGGGATTTCCATTACTGGGGATGATGTGTTACTGTGTATACCATGTGCACAGCAAACTATTACGCGGCAGTCCGAACCCCAAGCGTCGGGGTCAGCACAGCCGGCCACCTCAACTCCCCCTCCCGCCTTGACTCGTGCCCCGTGTGACGTGGTCATGGGCAGGGATCTGCAATCTGAGATGTGTGCCAGATTGGCTAGCCTTGAGAAAATGCTCTCTAGCTCGGTCGCCCGTAAGGCTCCGTCCAAGAGAAAGCATTTGTCGCCGGCTCCGCCGGTGGATGATCTTGATGACAGAGACAATCTGGATTGGTCTGATTATCCCCAGCTAGAGGAGGGGGAGGTTGATGAGGGTTCAGAATTTTCGGATGATGAGCAGTCTGCTGGCGCTGATGCCGAGCTTTCTGATTTAGGGAGATCCTTGGACTCTCCTCACGCTCTGTCTCTCATGCTGAAAGTTCTGAATATTTCCCCTCCCGAGGAGGCGTCACAGCAGAAAGGTGAATTGTTTGAGGAATCCAGGCCGCGCCTGGAGTTTCCTACGCAACGCCATTTTGATAGAATCATTGACAAGGAATGGGATAGGCCGGCTCGGCTCCCTGGCATCCCTCAGGGGTGGGATAGGAAATATCCCTTTCCTTCTGAGGCGGTCAAGCGCTGGGCATCTCCCCCCGAGGTGGATGCACCGGTTTTGGGATTGTCTAACTCCTCGGTGTTAAACAGACCTGATTGTTCCACTCTCAAAGATGGAGAGGATAAACGTATTGATCAGATGGCTTCTCATGGCTTTACTAGCATTGGGTCGGCCATCCGGCCTGTGTGCGCTTCGGAGCTAATGGTGTTGGCCACCAGGTCTGTGGTCAGGGACCTGTTGACTTCTTCCGGGCTTCGTCCTGGTAGTAACGAGTTCCTTAGCCTTAAACGGTGCGAGTTGTTTCTATCCTTTGTGTTGACTGCCTTGGATGATACTTTGATGATGTGTGGTAGGACTTCGGCTCTGCTTGTGGCTATTCGGCGGTCGGTTTGGCTGCGCCAGTGGGCGGCCGATTTTATGTCCAAAAAATCACTGATGGCTTTACCCTTTGTTGGTCTACGGCTCTTTGGAGAGACATTGGACTCTGTCACCAAGGGTGGTAGGTTACCTCAACGTAAGAAACAACGCCGCTCCTTTCGGGGGGCGCCTGCCTTTACCCCCTCCTTTCGGGGGGCCAGATCTGGCAGGGGTTCTGCATTTCCCTCTTCCAGAGGAGATTCCGGAAACAGGGGCAGAGGACGTGCCCGTTCTGGATACAGTTGGGGCTCTAAGCCCAAACCGGCTGCTAAGCCGGCTCAGCAATGAGGGGGCGCCCTCACCCATGCGGGTGGGGGGACGGCTGCAGCACTTCTCTCAGATCTGGGATCAAGAGGTCTCGGACAGATGGATCCGGGAAGTGGTGTCTTCCGGCTACAAGCTGGAGTTCGAGCTCCGCCCCCCTTCCAGATTTGTCAGGTCTCGGATGCCGTCGGAGCCTCTGGCGGCGCAGGGGCTCCTGGTGGCAGTGGAGAATCTTCTGGACATGGCTGTCATTTGCCCAGTGCCCCCTTCAGATCGGGGCAGGGGCTTTTATTCCAATCTGTTCACGGTACCCAAGAAGGACGGGTTGGTCCGACCCATCTTGGATCTGAAGTTTCTCAACAGGTTCATCCGGCCGAGGAAATTCCGCATGGAAACGCTGCGTTCGGCCATTCAGTCTCTTCGTCAGGGAGACTTTGACGTCCATAGACATCAAGGATGCTTATCTACACGTTCCGGTTTTTCCAGCACACCAGAGGTTTCTCAGGTTCGTGGTGGAGGATCGGCACTTTCAGTTTGTGGCACTTCCTTTCGGTCTCACCTCAGCTCCTCGGGTGTTCACCAAGGTGCTAGCGGGGGTGATGGCTCTGCTCAGAGGTCAGGGTATCCGCATCGTGCCCTATTTGGACGATCTACTGATCATGGCCTCTTCCTTCAACCAAGCGGAGTTGGACACCAGAGCGGTGGTGTCCACTCTGGAGAGGTTCGGTTGGGTGATCAACCACCCCAAGTCTTCTCTTTCTCCGTCCAGAATTCTGACCTTTCTGGGAATGTCTCTGGACACTTCACAGGCCAGGGTGTTTCTACCCCAGGCCAAGATTCTTTTGATTCAGGAGTTAGTGCGGCTTCTCTTGTCAACCCCTCATCCGACCATCCGGTTAGGGATGAGGCTGGTGGGATTAATGGTGGCCTCATTCGAGGCAGTTCCCTTTGCGCAGTTTCACACAAGGACGCTTCAGCTTCATCTGTTGAAGGTTTGGGACAAGTCTCCTCTATCGTTGGATCAGTCCTTCCTGATGACTCCCCGAGTTCGTCGATCCCTGCAATGGTGGCTGGGGTCGGTCAATCTGTTGAAGGGCAGATCTTTTCTGGCTCCGTGTTGGGAAACAGTCACCACGGATGCCAGTCTGTCAGGTTGGGGGGGTGTTTGGAAGGACCTCCAGTTTCAGGGTCTGTGGGGCCCGCGGGAGGCTCACGAGCCTATCAATGTTCTGGAGTTGAGAGCCATCAGGTTGGTTCTGTTTCGCTTGACTCATCAGTTGAGAGGCCTGCCAGTTCAGGTCCGGTCGGACAACAGAATGGCGGTTGCTTACATCAATCACCAAGGAGGGACTCGCAGCAGGAGTGCCCTCAGGGAAGTGTCTTTGATTCTGGACTGGGCAGAGACCCACGTCCCGTGTATCTCAGCAGTCTACATTCCGGGGGTGGAGAACACGGAGGCGGACTTGCTGAGCAGGGCCTCCTCTCGTCAGGGGGAGTGGTCTCTCAGTCCCAAGGTGTTTCGTTCGATTTGTCTCAGGTGGGGGGGTCCCAGCGGTGGACCTCTTTGCTTCTCGTCACAATCACAAGCTTCCAGTCTTTGTGTCTCTTTCGCAGGATCCTCTGGCTCTGACAGTGGATGCCATGTCTCTAAAATGGAGGGATCTGGGGTTCCTTTACCTGTTTCCTCCGTTCCCAATGCTAGCCAGAGTGCTGCGCAAACTGGCCTTGGATGGTGCGTCGGCAATTCTGGTGGCCCCAAGGTGGCCAAGGCGAGTTTGGTTCGCAGACCTTGTAAGACTGGCAGAGGATCAGTTCGCCCTGCCTCTGCTGCCGGACCTGCTCACCCAGGGTCGGCTACGCTATCCCAATTTACCATCACTGGCTTTGACGGCATGGCTGCTGAAACCGCCATCTTGAAGGAAGAAGGTCTTTCTGACGCGGTGATTCAGACTCTTATCTGTGCCAGGAAGCGCTCTTCCTCTTCTATTTACTACAGGACTTGGAGGGCCTATATTGATTGGTGTGAAAGTAGGTCTTTCTCTTGTCGAGAGTTCTCCATTCCTAGAATTTTAGAGTTTCTCCAACATGGTCTAGATCTGGGGCTCCAGCTTAGTACATTGAAAGGGCAGGTTTCTGCCCTGGCGGTGTTCTTCCAAAGGTCTTTTGCACTTCATCCCTTAGTCAAGACCTTTTTCCAAGGTGTTACACATGTTCGGCCTCCTAGGAAGCCTTTTGTTCCAGTTTGGGATTTGAACCTGGTTCTTTCTGCTCTCCAGGGCCCTCCGTTTGAGCCCTTGAATGAGATAGCTTTGTCTTCTCTTACGCAAAAGGTTGCCTTTTTGGTGGCTATCACTTCGGTTAGGCGTGTTTCTGAGTTGGCAGCTTTATCCATTAAAGCTCCGTACTTCGAGAAACATCAGGACAAGGTTGTCTTTCGTTTCAAGCAGGATTTTCTTCCTAAAGTGGTCTCGGAGTTTCATCTGAATCAGGACATTGTTTTGCCCTCTCTATGCCCAAATCCCAGCGACGACAAGGAAAGGGCATTGCATTCCTTGGATGTAGTTCGTGTTGTAGAACATTATCTGGAGGTTACGTCTTCCTTTCGTAAGACTGATGCTTTCTTTGTGGTGCCCTGCGGGCCTAGGAAAGGTTTGGCTCCTGCCAAATCTTCCATTAGTAAATGGATTCGTCAGGCCATCATTGGGGCCTATTCTGCCAAGGGGAGGAGTCCCCCTTTTCGTGTTACTGCTCATTCTACTCGTGCAGTTGGTGCGTCTTGGGCTTTTCAGCACCAGGCTTCTGTTGAGCAAGTTTGTAAGGCCGCTACCTGGTCTTCTGTTCACACCTTTTCCAAGTTTTACAAGGTTGATGTTCGGGCATCAGCGGATGCTGTTTTTGGCCGCAAAGTTTTGCAAGCTGTTGTGGTTTAAGGTTGTGCATTGTTGCCTAGTTTTGGATCCCCGCCCTTGTTATGGACACTGCTGTTGGATGTCCCACATGTTATGGATTCTTGAAGCGGGGTGTGTGACATACTAAGAATAATACCATTTTGTGAATACTCACCTTGTAAAATGGGTATTATGAGTATGTCACACACCCCGCTTCAACCCGCCCTTTTGTATTCAGGATCCTCTTTATTGCGAACTTTGCGTGGTTGTTGTTTTTATTTGCCTCTTCCTGGTCCCTTACCTTACTGCTTCTGTATACTGGGTAGTGAGTGGGAGGTCCCAGGTATTTATGGATCGGGGAGGGGCTTTCTTTTGCTATCATCTCTGCAGGAACGCCCTCTTCAGGACGATATTACCCACATGTTATGGATTCTTGAAGCGGGGTGTGTGACATACTCATAATACCCATTTTACAAGGTGAGTATTCACAAAATGGTATTTTTAAATTTATTTTTTTCCAGTGGAAGGCAGTGCCCCCCAGCGAGCGCTGGGTGTGGCTCAAAGAATTTTGGTGCCCAGGGAGCCTGAAACAAATTAAAGACTCCAGGGCCAGCAACTAAGGTGGTGGGTTCACTTTAAAGTGGACCAGAAGCCAGGATCTTGGGTTTTGGTCCTTTCCACCCCTGTGTGAAACCCCCCAGGCCGCCCCCAGAAGAAGCTCACCTCTTCCCGTTCCTACGGCACATGTACGGCCGCTCGTCCAATCAGCGCGCTCAGAGCCGCTGACGTCACGCCATCTGAGACGGCGTCTAAAGCCAGCGGCTCCGAGCGCGCTGGCGGCCGCATCCCCCGCTTCCCTCTAACAGGGAGTGTGCCCCACCGGCCTTTCACAAGCACGCGCCCTGCTGGAGGGATAGCGGGGATGCGGCCTGCATATGCGCTATTGGACCGGGAAGCAATGTAAATGACCTGGGGGGTTTCACACAGCGGGGCATCCAGATTTTGGGGGGGGAACGATCATTTCTGAGCCGATCGGGCTGGGTTTTGGTCCACTTTTGGCATGGAGGCAAGGCTTCAGGAAGTGGGAGGTTACAAAGCACCTTTACCTCACCCGCAGTCCAGTGCTGTTATCCCAATGCTCCGAGTCCTGGATGCAGCTATTTTGGGAGAAAGCACAGAGTAGCTTCCCCTGTCTATGCGCCCCCCCCCCCCGCATAGTGGTGGTTCCACCTTGTGTCTTTCTGTGCAGCAGTCACACAAGCACCGGAGAATGGCGCTGGACCGCGGGCGAGGTAGAGGCTTCCACTTTAAAGTAGACCTTCACCCTGAATAAGAATCTATTTGATATGTTTCCCTCTTGTACATACAGATTGCCCACATTAATCCGGACCTTCACCCTGAATAAGAGCCTATCTTATATGTTTCCCACACCCTGTACATACAGATTGCCCACATTAATCCGGACCTTCACCCTGAATAAGAGCCTATCTTATATGTTTCCCCACATTAATCTGAACCTTCACCCTGAATAAGAGCCTATCTTATATGTTTCCCACACCCTGTACATACAGATTGCCCACATTAATCCGGACCTTCACCCTGAATAAGAGCCTATCTTATGTTTCCCTCCTGTACATACAGATTGCCCACATTAATCCGGACCTTCACCCTGAATAAGAGCCTATCTTATATGTTTCCCTCCTGTACATACAGATTGCCCACATTAATCCGGACCTTCACCCTGAATAAGAGCCTATCTTATATGTTTCCCACACCCTGTACATACAGATTGCTCACATTAATCCGGACCTTCACCCTGAATAAGAGCCTATCTTATATGTTTCCCACACCCTGTACATACAGATTGCTCACATTAATCCAGACCTTCACCCTGAATAAGAGTCTATCCTGTATGTTGCCCCCCCCCCCGTACATACAGATTGCCCACATTAATCTGGACCTTCACCCTGAATAAGAGCCTATCTGATATGTTTCCCTCCTGTACATACAGATTGCTCACATTAATCCGGACTTTCACCCTGAATAAGAGTCTATCTTGTATGTTTCCCCCCACCCTGTACATACAGATTGCTCACATTAATCCGGACCTTCACCCTGAATAAGAGCCTATCTTATATGTTTACCACACCCTGTACATACAGATTGCTCACATTAATCCAGACCTTCACCCTGAATAAGAGTCTATGTTATATGTTTCCCACACCCAGTACATACAGATTGTCCACATTAATCCGGACCTTCACCCTGAATAGGAGCCTATCTTATATGTTTCCCTCCTGTACATACAGATTGCCCACATTAATCCGGACTTTCACCCTGAATAAGAGTCTATCTTATATGTTTTTCCCCCCCCGTACATACAGATTGTCCACATTGAAAATAATTCTACCTGCGCCTATTGTGCTTTTTTAAAACATCAAATATGGCCCTGTCTAAAGGGCATTTACATAAACCGCTATCACAATAATCCCCCTTTTGTTTGGGCATCACCTATAAATGGTTACGGAGGACAGTCAGGGCAATCTTCCCAGACACACACGGAAAGCCCCAATAGGCGCACAACTTCCTTATCTCCATCGCTGGACGCCCCAAACCACAACTCCACCAGAACGTTTCATATGGAGATGAATGCAGCAATTAGGCGAGCCGGGGAGGAATAAGAAAAACATGCCCCCGAGTTCCTTACTGATCATCACTACAAACAGAAGGACGGCTTGCGGCAAATCCTGGGATTTCCAGTGATTCACTATTAACGGGTAAAAAGGAAGCAAGAAAAAAAAAGGGCAACAATGGGAACCAGCCCGCATGACAAATGACAAGTCATCCATCAATAGCGTGTGAAAGGTCAGATCCAGAAGAAGCAGTTATAGCAAAGGAGAAGCACTAACTTATATTGTTAAAGGGACAGTCCAGTATAAATACTGTATTTTTCTTCCTATAAGACGCACATAGGACATAAAGGAGGAAGAAAAAAAAAATATTCTGAACCAAATGTGCTATTCAGAACCAAATAATAGGCAAGGTGCAGAATCCCCTAAATACAGGCATTGTGCCATTCCCACACCCCATTCCCCATATAGATAGTGTGTCATTCCCCATATAGATAGTGTGTCATTCCCCCTCCCATTCCCCATATAGGCAGTGTGGCATTCCCCCTCCCATTCCCCATATAGGCAGTGTGGCATTCCCCCTCCCATTCCCCATATAGGCAGTGTGGCATTCCCCCTCCCATTCCCCATATAGGAAGTGTTGCATCCCCCCTCCCATTCCCCATATAGGCAGTGTGGCATTCCCCCTCCCATTCCCCATATAGACAGTGTGGCATCCCCCCTCCCATTCCCCATATAGGCAGTGTGGCATTCCCCCCTCCCATTCTCCATATAGACAGTGTGGCATTCCCCCTCCCATTCCCCATATAGGCAGTGTGGCATTCCCCCCTCCCATTCCCTATATAGGCAGAGTGGCATTCCCCCCTCCCATTCCCCATATAGTCAGTGTGGTATTCCCCCCTCCCATTCCCCATATAGGCAGTGTGGCAATCCCCCCTCCCATTCCCATATAGGCAGTGTGGCATTCCCCCATCCCATTCCCCATATAGGCAGTGTGGCATTCCCCCTTCCATTCCCCATATAGGCAGTGTGGCATTCCCCCTCCCATTCCCCATATAGGCAGTGTGGCATTCCCCCTCCCATTCTCCATATAGTCAGTGTGGTATTCCCCCCTCCCATTCCCCATATAGGCAGTGTGGCAATCCCCCCTCCCATTCCCATATAGGCAGTGTGGCATTCCCCCATCCCATTCCCCATATAGGCAGTGTGGCATTCCCCCTTCCATTCCCCATATAGGCAGTGTGGCATTCCCCCCTCCCATTCCCATATAGGCAGTGTGGCATTCCCCCTTCCATTCCCCATATAGGCAGTGTGGCATTCCCCCCTCCCATTCCCATATAGGCAGTGTGACATTCCCCCCTCCCATTCCCATATAGGCAGTGTGGCATTCCCCCTTCCATTCCCCATATAGGCAGTGTGGCATTCCCCCCTCCCATTCCCATATAGGCAGTGTGACATTCCCCCCTCCCATTCCCATATAGGCAGTGTGGCATTCCCCCTTCCATTCCCCATATAGGCAGTGTGACATTCCCCCCTCCCATTCCCATATAGGCAGTGTGGCATTCCCCCTTCCATTCCCCATATAGGCAGTGTGGCATTCCCCCCTCCCATTCCCCATATAAGCAGTGTGGCATCCCCCCTCCCATTCCCCATATAGGCAGTGTGGCATTCCCCCTTCCATTCTCCATATAGACAGTGTGGCATCCCCCCTCCCATTCCCCATATAGGCAGTGTGGCATTCCCCCCTCCCATTCCCCAAATAAGCAGTGTGGCACCCCCCCTCCCATTCCCCATATAGGCAGTGTTGCATCCCCCCTCCCATTCCCCATATAGGCAGTGTTGCATTCCCCCTCCCATTCCCCATATAGGCAGTGTGGCATCCCCCCTCCCATTCCCCATATAGGCAGTGTTGCATCCCCCATCCCATTCCCCATATAGGCAGTGTGGCATCCCCATCCCATTCCCCATATAGGAAGTGTGGCATTCCCCCTTCCATTCTCCATATAGTCAGTGTGGCATTCCCCCCTCCCATTCCCCATATAGTCAGTGTGGCATTCCCCCCTCCCATTCCCCATATAGGCAGTGTGGCATCCCCCATCCCATTCCCCATATAGGCAGTGTGGCATTCCCCCATCCCATTCCCCATATAGGCAGTGTGGCAATCCCCCCTCCCATTCCCATATAGGCAGTGTGGCATTCCCCCATCCCATTCCCCATATAGGCAGTGTGGCATTCCCCCTTCCATTCCCCATATAGGCAGTGTGGCATTCCCCCCTCCCATTCCCATATAGGCAGTGTGGCATTCCCCCTTCCATTCCCCATATAGGCAGTGTGGCATTCCCCCCTCCCATTCCCATATAGGCAGTGTGACATTCCCCCCTCCCATTCCCATATAGGCAGTGTGGCATTCCCCCTTCCATTCCCCATATAGGCAGTGTGGCATTCCCCCCTCCCATTCCCCATATAAGCAGTGTGGCATCCCCCCTCCCATTCCCCATATAGGCAGTGTGGCATTCCCCCTTCCATTCTCCATATAGACAGTGTGGCATCCCCCCTCCCATTCCCCATATAGGCAGTGTGGCATTCCCCCCTCCCATTCCCCAAATAAGCAGTGTGGCATCCCCCCTCCCATTCCCCATATAGGCAGTGTTGCATCCCCCCTCCCATTCCCCATATAGGCAGTGTTGCATTCCCCCTCCCATTCCCCATATAGGCAGTGTGGCATCCCCCCTCCCATTCCCCATATAGGCAGTGTTGCATTCCCCCTCCCATTCCCCATATAGGCAGTGTGGCATCCCCCCTCCCATTCCCCATATAGGCAGTGTTGCATCCCCCCTCCCATTCCCCATATAGGCAGTGTTGCATTCCCCCTCCCATTCCCCATATAGGCAGTGTGGCATCCCCCCTCCCATTCCCCATATAGGCAGTGTGGCATCCCCATCCCATTCCCCATATAGGAAGTGTGGCATTCCCCCTTCCATTCTCCATATAGTCAGTGTGGCATTCCCCCCTCCCATTCCCCATATAGTCAGTGTGGCATTCCCCCCTCCCATTCCCCATATAGGCAGTGTGGCATCCCCCATCCCATTCCCCATATAGGCAGTGTGGCATTCCCCCATCCCATTCCCCATATAGGCAGTGTGGCATTCCCCCTTCCATTCTCCATATAGTCAGTGTGGCATTCCCCATATAGGCAGTGTGGCATTCCCCCTTCCATTCTCCATATAGACAGTGTGGCATCCCCCCTCCCATTCCCCATATAGGCAGTGTTGCATCCCCCATCCCATTCCCCATATAGGCAGTGTGGCATCCCCATCCCATTCCCCATATAGGCAGTGTGGCATTCCCCCTTCCATTCTCCATATAGTCAGTGTGGCATTCCCCCCTCCCATTCCCCATATAGGCAGTGTGGCATCCCCCATCCCATTCCCCATATAGGCAGTGTGGCATTCCCCCTCCCATTCCCCATATAAGCAGTGTGGCATCCCCCCTCCCATTCCCCATATAGGCAGTGTGCCATTCCCCCCTCCCATTCCCCATATAAGCAGTGTGGCATCCCCCCTCCCATTCCCCATATAGGCAGTGTGGCATCCCCCCTCCCATTCCCCATATAAGCAGTGTGGCATCCCCCCTCCCATTCCCCATATAGGCAGTGTGGCATTCCCCCCATCACTGAGAATGCTGCCTATCCATTCACTAGAGACCAGTGACATAATTGAGAATGTCACTTATCTGTTCATTAGAGACCAGTGACATCACTGAGAATGCTGCATATCTATTTACTAGAGACTAGTGACATCACTGAGAATGCTGCATATCTATTTACTAGAGACTAGTGACATCACTGAGAATGCTGTATATCTATTTACTAGAGACTAGTGACATCACTGAGAATGCTGCATATCTATTTACTAGAGACTAGTGACATCACTGAGAATGCTGCATATCTATTTACTAGAGACTAGTGACATCACTGAGAATGCAGCCTATCCAATCACTAGACACCAGTGACATCACTGAGAATGCCGCCTGTCCAATCACTAGAGACCAGTGACATCACTGAGAATGTCATCTATCCATTCACTGTAGACCAGTGACATCACTGAGAATGCCGCCTGTCCAATCACTAGAGACCAGTGACATCACTGAGAATGCCGCCTATCCATTCACTAAAGACTAGTGACATAATTGAGAGTGCCGCCTATCCAATCACTAGAGACCAGTGACATCACCGAGAATGCTGCCTATCCATTCACTAGAGACCAGTGACATCACTGAGAATGCTGCCTATCCAGTGACATCACTGAGAATGTCGCTTATCTGTTCACTAGAGACCAGTGACATCACTGAGAATTCCATCTTTCTGTGGGATGTCAGTGGTAATGGCGCCTACCCTTTTACTAATGACATCACGGATCCATTCTCGGGTGGGGGGGGGTGGATTACCTTGGACTCCAGGAAACTGCTCCATTCTTTCATGAGGTTGACATGCTGTACAGCAGAACTGGCTTCGTGTGCTTTGATCTGTTGGTTTGTTCCCTGTCGGGATAAAAAAACAGACACATGAGCATAGATCACATGACTCAGACATGGGGCCTTAACAAACTGATTAACTGTCTTATAAAACAATAGAGCCCAATCTGAGCTGTTTTAAGATGATAATACAGGGTAAGTGTTCCGAGACGTATCCATCTATTCCAGTGAGTAAACAGAAGAATAAATCTATAAAGGGAATATTTTTTTCTTATACATGTACAAAGTACCAAAACATAGTGGAGACCCATGTTAGGCTTAATATAGGGGGCTAATGAGACCAAAAGACCCTCTACTCAAAAAGTAAAGCAGGTGCCTTTCTAGAACAGAAAGTATTTGCACAGCGCCCAACCCAAGGAATAACAGAATTACCCATCACTCCTTGCAGTGGGCGGGGCCATGCAAATCATGTACATGTGTATATGCACTATTGTATATATATATATATATATATATATATATATATATATATATATATAAATTGATTACTTTTTTACTGATTTATTCATTAATAGTATGTCTTTTTTTATAACATTAAATATTTCTATGAATTGATAGCACAGTTTTCGGCACTAGTCACTTTATTTGATTGAATTGGATTGGTATCTATTTGTCTGTAGCAATATTTGGGTGGTTTTATGCTGGCACAAAATAATTGAGTTCACCCCCCCCCCCCCCTTGTTCCTATATACATTGTTGTGGGTCCCGTTCCTTATATGTGTGTATAAGATTCCCAGATATATTTGTCTGATTATACTTTGGCAGCACTGGATGGATTTGGGGATGATGCAGTTGTTTTTCATTTGTCTTGTATAATGTGATTGTTTTTTGTGTATTCATCTTTTTGTATAATAAATTTATATATACATTAAAAAAGTTTTTTGTATTGCTAAACATTTTTTGGTGCTCCTTTTGTTTGGGTGGATGTGGATAAGTTGTCCATGGTCCCTCTTGTTGTATAGGTTGTAAATATTTAGTGTAGCACGTTGTACTTATTAGGTGGTGCACCCCCATTTTGTGGTATCCAAATCATGTACAAAGTACAAAGCATGGCTAAATCCTCCGGAGACATGAAAGCGAAGCTCGACTGACCTTAAAGCTGCAGCCGTAGCGCTTAAAACTGCAGGCACTGGGGGCATTGACACATTCTGCCAGGTGGGCATTTAACTGCGAGTGGAGATAAAAAGAAGGTAATACAAAGGAAAAAAGATAACACACAACGTGTCACTGCTGTCACTATGAAATCCTACATCATATATAGATATGAGGGTCCTTAAAGTGGACCAACACCCACTGCTGATCCCGATCGGGGGTGCCCCACTGTGTGAAACCCCCCAGGACCCCCAAAAATCCTACCTTTTCCTCGTTCCAATGGCGCATGCGCGGGCCGCCGCCTCTCGCGCTTCCCTTCAGCAGTTTGTGAATGGGCGGCGCGGGTGCGCTCCCTGTTAGAGGGAAGCGCGAGAGGTGGCGGCGGCGGGTGTGCTCTTCTTGTCCGGTCCATATTCCAGCTTGTCTGTCCACGCTGATTGGCGGAGCACTCGCGCATGCGCCGTAGGAGCGGGGTGAGGTGAGTTTTTTTTGGGCTTTCTGGGGGGTTTCACACAGCGGGGCACTCCGATCGGGGTGCCCCGGGGAAGTGGACCAACACCCAGGATAGTGAAAATCCTGGGGGTTGCTCCACTTTAAAGAGAAACACTGTCTAAGAAAATGACTTTCTTGGGTGTTGTTGCTCTCTGTGGGGGGCATCCTGATTAGGTATCACCCATAAAGCACCTTTTCCTTGTTTCCGGGGGCCACTCAGCCAATCAACAGTGCTCGTTCTATTCACATATCCCTTGCTGACGTCAGCAAGGAAATCTAAATAAAGTCAGCGCCGTCCCAAGCTGCGGCCATGCCTGTGCCAGCCATTTAGACCTAGCGCAGAGGTAAGGAACCAGCACTCCAGACATTTTTCGTCAAAGAATTATATTGCAAATTCAAGTTGACAATAATTGCAAATGATGCAGATAAGTTCATAAATCCAAATCAAACATCAGGTTGCAAGTCAACGTTTCGGGGTGCACAAGGGCCCCCTTCTTCAACTATGGGGTTCAGCATATGTTTGGTATAAGTATGCTATACCTGTATACCTGTGAGCGCCGATGACATCACTCATGATGTCAGGCGCGAATTCTGCACTTCCTGGTGCATGCTGGACCCCATAGTTATAATATGCTATTTAAAGGCAAAGGCATCCTCTTACCAGATGTTTGACTGTTTGGCTGTATTTGCATCTGGTTGGTCCTGAAGAAGGGGGCCCTTGTGCACCCCGAAATGTCGACTTGCAACCTGATGTTTGATTTGGATTTATGGACTTATCTGCATAATTTGCAATTATTTACAACTTGGATTTACAATATAGTTCTTTGACTAAAAACATCTGGAGTGCTGGTTCCTTACGAAAGCTTGGATTGTGCGGCGTCACCCGCATATGGAGGAATGGTAAGAGTGTGGCAATTCTCTCCCCCAAAATCTGTACTGGCGCAGAGGTATGCTGTAAATATGGACAAGGCGTTGGCTCGAAGAAAAGGTAAGTGGATCGGATGATCCGGGGGGGTTCGCATAGCGGGGCATCCCATTTTGGGCCATAAAGATGTAGACCAACCCCCCATGAGTCTTATAGATTTGGGGTGTTGCTCCTCTCTGAAATGGACCTAAACCATATTTTGCCTTTTTTTGCGCCAGGGAGAGCCCTGGTCCACAGGGACACCAACCTAGCCAAACTTACCACCCCCTGCCGCCAGTGAGCCCTGCATTAGAGGGAAGCCACATTTTCGAAGTGGTGCTTTGTGTGAAGGGGAACAGGGAACACCTGCATGCGCACACACTACAAGCTACACCCTCTCCTGGCATCCACACTGCAAAGCTCCATGAGAAAGAGAAAATGCCCTAAATTTGGGGAGAGTAGGTCGGTTAGAGGGGCCCTGAGGAGATTGCCATTACCTGGCAGAGAGTTGCTAGGTGGGTTTGGATCAGCTTTAAAATTACAATTTTTGTAATGTATACATTTATCCCCCCTCCTTTTCTACTGGAAGGGTGTGACCGGCAACTCTCTACATCTTATTCCCACCAAGGCCTTAACCAAGATTAAAGGAGCACTATCGTGAAATTGTGTAATATAAAATAATAAAAACCCATCTAAACAAATCAGCTAATGAGAGGAGGGGTCACTTATAAAGCCGAAATGAATAAAACTCCTGCCAAGCTTGTGGTTTTCTTCTCCTGGTAGAACGAATATCCAAGGGTGACAGGTATAGTGTATCCAGGGTGACAGAACCAGTCACCCCTACATTTCCTCTTCCTTCCATCAGGATAAAAAGCAAAAGATAGCAATGGATATTTGTCGGGTGTATAAGTGACCCCCACCTCCCGCTATCCAGAATATTTATATGGATTTTTAGCATCTGCCATTTTTCGCGATAGTGCTCCCTTAAGTACAAATGCAGCCGACCCCCTTTTTGGACTTACCTCACTCCTTAATAAACTTTTAACACTGCACTTATGGGGACAGGAAACGACAACCGATGGGCAGTCCACCTCTTCATGGGTCTGCAACACACAGAAAACCACACTGATTCCTGCTGCCTATACAACATATTACACACAACCATCAACCAGTCTGTATAAGTGATCACGTGCCCAATCCAATTGGGTGAAATAATACAATCCTGTAGAATTGGTATTATGAGCATACAGTACATCCTGCCCCAGATACAATACTTACTATCGGGTATTACTCCGCCAGATGGCGCTGGACTGCAGAGACATCGAAAATAGGCTCCTCCTGGCCCCTCAATTACCCAGGGACCTCCCACAAATCCCCAGCATTGAAAAGCAGTTAACGAGAAGCCGGGAGAAAACAACCTAAACTAGTAACAATAACAATGATAACAATCACCATACAGGGGATCCAAGATAATGCAAAACCAAGGGTGGGTTGGAGCAGGACGTACTGTATACTCATAATACCAATTCTACAGGTGAGTAATCACAGAATTGTATTATTCTAAGTATACAGTACGTCCTGCTCCAGATACAATACTTACTATCGGGACATCCAATAGCAGTGTCCATAAAGTAGGGTGGGATCCCCAAAAAGGTAACAGCAGACAGTTTAAACCACTGCCGCCTGCAGAACTTTGCGGCCAAAAGCAGCATCAGCTGAGGCCTTAACATCAACCTTGTAAAACTTAGAAAAGGTATGAACAGAAGACCAAGTAGCGGCCTTGCAAACTTGTTCAACAGAAGCCTGGTGCTGAAAAGCCCAAGAGGCACCAATAGCATGAGTGGAATGAGCAGTCAGGCGGAAGGGAGGATTCTTCCCCTTAGCAGAATAGGCCTGAATCGCAGCCTGACCGAATCCACTTGCTAATAGTAGACTTAGCTGGAGCCAGACCCTTCTTAGGTCCAGACGGGAGCACGAAAAGAGCATCAGCCTTCCTTAAGGATTCAGTAGCCACCAAATAGAACTTCAGGTTCCTAACCACATCCAAAGAGTGTAAAACCCTTTCCTTATGGTTACTAGGATTAGGACACAGAGAAGGCAAAACAATGTCCTGATTGAGATGAAAAGCAGAAACAACCTTAGGCAGAAAATCTGGCTTAAAACGAAACACCACCTTGTCCTGATGTCTCTCAAAGTACGGGGGCTTGATGGAAAGCGCGCCGCCAACTCAGAAACACGCCTAACAGAGGTAATAGCCACCAAAAAGACTACCTTAAGCCTAAGAATAGACGGAGGGGCCTCCTGCAAGGGTTCAAAAGGGGACCCCTGCAAGGCAGATAAGACCAAGTTCAAGTCCTAGACTGGTAACATAGGCTTACGTGGGGGACGCACATGAGTAACCCCCTGGAAAAAGGTCTTGACCAGGGGATGCTGAGCAAAGGATCTTTGGAAGAAAATGGCCAAGGCAGAAACATGACCTTTCAGAGTGCTGAGTTGAAGACCCAGATCCAAACCATGTTGCAGAAATTCCAGAATTCTAGGAATAGAAAACACACGACAGGGAAGTGACTTAGACTCGCACCAGTCAATGTAGGTACGCCAAACCCTATAGTAGATGGAAGAAGAGGACCTCTTCCTAGCCCTGATCATGGTATTCACCACCGAGGCAGACAGCCCTTATTCTATCAAGATGGAGGTTTCAACAGCCAGGCCGTCAAAGCCAGCGTTTGTAAATTAGGGTGGCGTAGCTGCCCCTGAGTGAGCAGATCTGGAACCCTGGGCAGGGCGTACTGATCTACTGCCAGCTGCACGATGTCTGCGAACCACACTCTTCTTGGCCAACAGGGGGCCACCAGTATGGCTGGCACCCCTTCCTGAGCTATCTTGCGCAGCACCCTGCCCAGCAGAGGAAACGGGGAAAACACATACAGGAGATGAAAGCTCTTCCAAGACATTGCCAAGGCATCCATGACTAAGACCAGAGGGTCCTGGGACAGAGAGACAAAGACTGGAAGCTTGTGATTGTGATGGGACGCAAACAGATCCACATCTGGTTGACCCCCAACGGTGACACAGGGAGCGAAACACCCTGTTGCTGAGGGACCATTCTCCCAGGCGAGAGGTCCCCCTGCTCAGAGAGCCCGCCTCCAGATTCTCCACCCCTGGAATGTACACTGCTGAGATGCAGGGAACATTGTCCTCTGCCCGGGACAGATCAGAGACACTTCCCTGAGGGCCCTTCTGCTCCGGGTCCCTCCCTGATGATTGATGTAGGCAACCGCCGTCTGGTTGTCCGAGCAGACCTGAACAGCCCGACCCCGAAGGTGTGGGGTTAAGTGGGCGAGAACCAACCTGATCGCCCTCAACTCCAGAATGTTGATAGGGGTGTGGGCCTCCTGAGGGCCCCACTGACCCTGGAATTGCAGGGACTTCCAGAAGCCCCCCTAAGTCAGTTAGACTGGCATCCGTGGTGAAAGTCTCCCAGCAAGGGTCCAGAAAGAATCTGCCCCCCCAGCAGGTTCCTTGAGTCCAGCCACCATGATAGAGACCGCCTGGCCAGAGGGGACAGAACAAACAACTGATCCAGGGACACAGGGTCCCGATCCCAAACTGACAAGAGATGAAGCTGAAGAGGCCTCACGTGAAACTGAGCATATGGAACCGCCTCGAAGCAGGCCACCATCAGGCCCACCAGCAGCATACCATGCCTGATGGACGGATGAGGACAAGACAGAAGGAGTTGAGCTTGCACTTGAAGACTCTCCACCTTCTGCTGAGGAAGAAAGATCTTGACCTGAGATGTATCCAGAGTCATGCCCAGAAAGGACTTCACCATGGAAGGAGACAGGGAAGATTTGGGGTGGTTGATCACCCAGCCGAATTACTCCAGTGTGGACACCACCCGCTGGGTATCCCGCTCTGCCTGTTGGAAGGACTGAGAAGTGATGAGAATATCGTCCAAGTAGGGAAGAATGCGAATGCCCTGAGATCTCAGCAGAGCCATCACTCCTGTCAGCACCTTGGTGAATATCCTGGGAGCCGAGGAGAGACCGAAGGGCAAGGCCACAAATTGGTAGTGCTGATCCTCCAAGGCGAACCTGAGGAATCTCTGATGACCTGGAAAGATTGGTACGTGAAGGTAAGCATTCTTGATGTCTACAGAGGTCATGAAGTCCCCTGGATGTAGAGAATTTACAGCTGAGCGCAGAGTCTCCATGCGAAAGTGTCTGAAACTGACATATTTGTTGAGGCGCTTTAAATCTTTTTTGGTAACCGTGAAAAGATTGGAATAATAGCCTCTGCCCCTTTCCCTTAAGGGCACAGATGACTTTCAATTCCAGAAGGTTCTGGACAGCAAAGGACAGACCCTGAGCTGACAAGGGGATTTGAGCTAACCGAGCTTTGATGAATCTTGGGGGCGGCCAGGCTGCAAACTCTATCTTGTAACCGGAGGACACTATCTCCTCAATCCACCGGACCGCAGAGCGTGTCATCCGCAAGGCCCGCCCCCCCAGAAGAGCGCGAAAACGCGCCCACATGACAAGGCCCCCCCGAGATCTACCAGGGAGAGCGAAGGGGAAGCAACAGCCAGCCTAAAAGAAGCCAACTGAGGGGACAGGGGGCGAGGGGCATACGGACGCGGGAGGGGCTCACCATGGGCCTGTACCGCCTACCCTTTGGTGGGGGACTGCGGTTGGAGCAGCGCTCCTTAGCACCTGACAGCGGTACTGCCTACCATCACCCGACCAGTGCAGCCTAAGCTGGGAGGCAGTAAAAAGGAACGGGTGGGAATAGTCCTACAGGGCCGCAGGCTAATAAGCCCAGCTCACCTGCGAGTAGAAAGAGCCATCTTCTAGTCATCGCAGCCCAGACTGCAGAGAAGATCTGGGGAATTTGTGGGAGGTCCCTGGTATATTTGGGGCCGGGAGGAGCCACTTTTCTGTCTCTGCAGTCCAGCGCCATCTTGTGGATGTATAACCCATGTGTAAGGATTCTTCTGGAACAGGACGTGCTGTATACTTAGAATAAACTTGACTGCATATCTAAACATTTGGGATCTCTCCATGTTGACCAGTTTGCAATCTATACAGGGTTATTAAGTGAGAAGGACAAAGACTTTTTGGTTTTCAGATATCCTGTATAATACACAGCAAACAGGTCATGCCTGGCCCCATCTCTAACACACTTAGGGAAGAGACAGAAGACGGTTCTTCGTCCTGGGTCATTCAACGATTGACAAACATGACCATAGAACTAAACAGAATCCCTTCATGCTGAAAATGCTCGTAAACTATATTAGGTTATTTGGAGACTGTATAATCCAGAGCATGTAGATGAGGTGTGACCAGAAGGCAATGAGAGATGAGAAAGTAGGTTGTTTGTTGTGCTAATTTGATTGAAACTTAGCTGAACATTTAGGATTGTTCCATGGTGACCAGTTTGAAAACCATATTGGGGTTATTAAATGAGAAGGCAAAAGATGTCTTTGCTTGGAGATGGCCTACAGAATACAGAGCAAAACAGGTCAGGTCTGACAAGAGCTCTTAACCAATGGTAGAAGAGAAACAAGGCTGTTCCTTCTCATTCAATGACAAAACTGACTTACAAACATTTAGGATTACCCCACGTTGACCAGTTTGCAAACCATATGCAGTTTTGGCTGCAATTTAATCCCAGCTGCAGCCAATACATTTGGATAAAGAGGGGTGGTGCCAGAGCCACATTATTTGGGTCTAGTTAGGGTTTGGTTTAATATGTATAAAGCCACACACAATGAGGGTACCTGCATTTCCACCAGCGGGACATGGTTCTTGCAGTAGTGACATGGCGTCTCGCGGTACTTGCACGTCTTCTCTATGTGGTCACTCAGGTCTTTACGGACCACCTTCTCCTTGCAGTCTGATCGGGGACATGGAAGCTCTTCGAACTGGCAATCGCTTTTTAAATGGATCTGACAAAAGAAAAAAGGGACAGTTACCTAATTTGCACTAAAATCTAACCTACTACAAGCTGCTTCCTGATATGAGGAGTATCTATGTGAAGACCTTTATTAAAGAGGGCCAAAACCACCTACTCTCACTGCCCAAGAAACCAGAGTTTAGGAGATACTCACCTTTTCCTCAATGAGCTTCATTTGACAGGTAACCAAGAAGTAGCTGCACACTGCATTTCCCCACAACCCCTAATAGCGATTATCCATTTCCTGTGATAGGAAAATGTGAGACTCTCTCTAAGGGCTGTGATGGTGTGAGGAGTTAGGTTACTTTAGTGTTTGTGCTGCAAAAGTGAGGTTAGGTCTGCTTTATTTTGACATGCTCCCATTTTCAACTGGTTTTCTGAATTCAGGGTAACATATACTAACTGGGCAGTGTTGGTTATCTGTGGTGTGCAATGCCCCTCATACGCATTGACTCTACCAATGACTTAAAAACTTGGCTGGAAAACCTAATATTTAGGATTCCTCAATGTTGAGCTGTTTGCAAACATTATCAGTTTATTTAATGGGAAGGCTAATGACTCCCTGGCTTAGAGACACTTTAGATAAAGCTGAGCAAACAGGTCATGACTGACCAGATCAAAAGAAAAACAAGGTTGTTCATTGTTCCAATTCAATGACTATATGAAAAACTTGACTGTACAACTAAACATTCGGGACTCCTCCATGTTGACCCAAAATTATTTTTTTTGACCAGCTGCTAGCTTTCCAACTGGGGTTCTCAATTCACAGTGACCTATATTAACCGTGCAAGGTTGGAGGTTGGTTACCTTTTCGTATGTCTATTATACCAATCTAGGAAATGCACCTATGAATTTGGATTGGATTTTTGGCCATTGTATGCTTGTGTACACATATCTATATCTACATCTGCCCCTCTGTCCCGGCTTCTACTCACCTCCTCATAGAAGCCAATCAGGTAGTCTGGCAGCTTCTGTCCTTCGTAAAACTGTGCTAGTTGTCACTTAATATATAATGCATAGTTACATATTTGTGTATGTAGTCCCTTAATAGCCCCTCAAGAAATTTTCTCCACAATGGATGTTAAGCTTACAGGTCTGTAATTTCCCAAAGAAGACCTAGAGCACTTTTTAAAAATGGGCACATTTGTCGTGCCCCAATCCCTTGGCACTATACCAGTTAGTGAGATCAAGAACAGGGGTGAGTAGACCTCACTCTTGGGTGAAGTCCATCTGGTCCTGCAATCTTATTCACATTTAAATTATCTTGTTTTTTGGGGCACTATCCATGTTTAGCTTGTTGAGTATTATATCTAGAGTATTGCTATCAGTAGCATCTTCTGTATTGGCTAAAGAACCCATTTAAAAGCTCCACCTTCTCTTCATCCCCAGTGACCATTTTCCCATTATCATTAAATTAGGGCACCTACCTGTCTCGGTTTAGTTTTCGTTGAATTTATTAATTGAAAGAATTGTTTAGTGATAGTTTGGCTTTCTTTGGCCACATCTTGTTCATTCTGTGCTTTTGCCAACTGTATTTTTTTCTTACATGCTTTATTTACTGCTGTATACCATTCAGAGCTCAGCCTTGTAAATGCCCTAGATTTTTAAAAAGGGGATATTGCAACAAAATTATCTGTGCCCAAATCGAAAAAACTGTTCACTGGAACAAATTGGAAAAAGAGGGCACCACACACTAACATGGACCTCTTGCAGCCACACTAGAAATCTTGTTAGACCACTGTATGTGGCAGGGTTAAAAATTCCCCCCCCCACCCCCTGTATTTAAGCATGGCATCGCAAGACTACATAAATGGCTTGTTCACACTTCTTTAGAACCAGCCCTAATCTGTGTCCTCAATACAAACTGCGGTGCCCTCTGTCCTTCGGATGCAGAGTCTTCACCTGACTTGGGATTGATGTGACGCGAGAACTCTAGATGAAATTCCCTGCAAGCTCCACCATAATCTTAACAGAAAATATCTATCTTGAGTTTTAGAAGGGTCCAACAGCCACGTGAAATACTTTCTGAAAGGTTATTTACGACACAAGGGGAAGGCAACACATGGGAGTATTTCTACTAAATATTTAGTCCAAAGTTCATGGAAGGTCTGTTAGCTAGCAATTTGAAAAAAAAAAAAAAGAGGGCAGCACACACTAACGTGGACCTCTTGTAGCCACTTCTTAGTCTTCCTACACCATCTGCTCGCGCATTCACAGCCCTGAGAATGAACACATAAGTGCGCACAACTTAACACCTTTCACCGATCAGGTCAAATCCAAACCTCTCTTTGCCAGCCCTCGAATATCTGCCAGCCTCCTTTACTCTGAACATTTATTTTTCTTCTTTTTTTTTTTTAATAATCCCTCAGATACCAAGCTTTGCTTCTAGCAAACTGTTCGATATTTTCACACAGCCATTTCCTTTTGAAGATATCTCTGCAGATACAACACCGGGAGGCACGACTCAAGATCTCCGATAAAGGATTATACTGTGGAGACTGAATTCTGTTATAACGTGTAAGTACATCGAAGAAGAGCAATTGCCTACTGCTTTAAAAAGGAAAGCACAAGCAATATCCAGAACAGCAGGTAGGTTTATGATCTTCATATGAAGGAAAGTGCGATTTAGTATGCAATTGATTCAAGGTGCTTAAAGAAGCACTATCCCGAAATTGTGTAATATTAAAAATCCATATAAACACATCGGCTAATGAGAGGAGGGGTCACTTTTACACCTGAACTAAATAAAACTCCCACCAAGTTTATGGTTTATTCTTTCATTGTAGGAATAAAACCCAGGGGTGACAGGTTTAGTCTATCAGGGGTGACAGAGCCTGTCACCCCTTTTCTTTCCATTAAAAGAAAGAAAAACAAGCCTGGCTGGATATTTCTTGATGCCCGGAGTATAAGTGACCCCTCCTTTCACCATCCAGCATATTTATATGGATTTTAAGCATTGGGTCATTTTTTGCTCCTTTAATGATCAGCTTTGGATTTAGGTTCAATTCTCAACTGAATTGTGACTCAGTTTGGCCAGATCTGATTTGTAGTAAAATTCAGGTCATACTAACTTGGTACAACAGATGTAAGGGTAGATAACCCCACGGCTCAGAAGCCAACCTGCTGGTTCTGGTCACAAACCCTAATCAGCACCTATGCCCTTTGGTATAGGTCTGATGTGCTTAAGGGGTGCCCAGTGCCCCCTTGCTGAATGTTATTTAAGGCTGGAATGTGGCTAATGTTACACTTCTTGGATACAGTGCATTTCCCTCTGAAATACAGAGAAAAAATAGTCATTCCAGACAGGGGCCCTGGTTCAAACATTAAATAGGTCCCTTTAACGGGTCATACATTTTTCTGTTTTATAACTCAACTGGATGCAACTAGACAACTAACAACTGAAACAAAAGAGACAAATGCAGTTTCCTTTCTTTAAATTATGCCAAGAGAGCACAAATATGATAAGGTGGAGGAGCAACAATAATAGGGCCTCCCTGACCTCCTGGGCCCAGGTGCGGTCACACCTCCTGCACCCCCTCAAGTTACGCTCAATTCCAGACCTTGTTCTTATGAAGAACATACTTTAATTAAAAAGCTGATTGGAAGGGGAAAAACAGAGAAGCGCAGCAAATAAGGAAGTAAGTATGGAACTACTATTCAAGTAGATTGAAGAATGGCATAAGCTCATCCACTGGTCACCTCCATTAACATCAAAGAAAATCTGAATTTACCAGTGAGTACTGCTACAATCAGGAGACAATAAAGTGAAGCCAAGTTACTAGCCCATTGTTGTAAAAGGATAATTGTCTTAGGAAAACATTGACAGTCCCTAAGAGATATGGTGCAACTTTTTGTGGAATGATTAAAGCAAAATTTTTCTTTTTGGGTCTAGCGACAGTTGACCACATGTCAGACGCCCCTTGGACACTGATTTTAGAGCCATGGCACACTGTGAAGACCATGAAGCCTGTTGGGGCTAGAAACATGATTTGGGGATGTTTCCTATACTATGGTGTTGGGCCTGTTTCTCACATACGATAGATCATGGATCAGTTTGAATATAACAAAATACTTGATGTTGGCCTATGCCAAGGAAGAAATGCCCTTGAAACATGACCAAAACACACAAGTAAGCAAGTAACATCTTGGTTAGAGTCAAACAGGACTGAGCCCAATTCTCTGATCTTAATTCCATAGAGAACGTGTGGGACGTGGGTTTACAAGCCAGAACCCAAAAATGCAGAACTGTGGAAAGTCCTCCAATCCCCTGGGACTAGAAATCCTGTTCAGAGGTGCAAGAGGTATATTGCCTCCATGTGTCAAAATCTCCAAGATCTCTAAGTCTTCACACATGCCTGTACCTGTGGCGAAGCCTGCATTCCTTTCCAACAGGCAGTCTGCTTTCAGGATTCTTTCAGGCACTTACCCACTGGGAAGACTGGTTTCCGCTCCCGCAGACAGTCCGCTTCCAGGATGTCTCACCTGCAACCTGCATGCTGACTCCTAAAAGGAGCACCTGACATCACAGTGCTGCCAAATCATCAGCCGGCCTGTTTCCTGTGTTCCAGTGCTAACTTGATCTACAGATTTACTGTTGTGACCCAGGTTCTTCCTCGATTACTCTATCTGATTAACCCTTGGATTGCTCTCCTGATATGCCCCAGATGGTCTGAACCCATTTACTCTTTCAACTGACCATTTCGGCTTGACGTCTGGCTAACCTTTGCTTACAACTCTACGCTGCCAGCATCAACTCGAGAATAGTTTCCTTGATATGCTACTACGCTTGTGATCATTTACCCCGGCCAGTTTACAGACCACTCACCAGATCTGCTCCTCAGGTACTATGCTAACTTGGCTTAGTGCTCCAGTATCGTATTCCCTGGGTTCCTGACCTGGACCTGCCCTGCAGCCCAGTCTGTCCTCATTTGCGGCGGGGGCTCTAGTGAAAACAAGGGTTGGTCTTAGACTACGGGCAGGCCCGGATTAACGTAGGGGCAGACGGAGCTGCCGCTCCAGGCCCCTACGTTAAAACAGGCCCAGCAGCCTGCAAACGAGGCCCGCATAGGCCGCCCGGCGCCTGCTATCGCCGAGCAGGAGGAAAGACAGCGGTGGGGCCGGCGGCCAGAAGGAAAGACAGCAAGCGGGGCCGGTGAGCAGGAGGAAAGACAGGTGCGGGGCCGGCGGCCAGAAGGAAAGACAGCAAGCGGGGCTGGCAGGGGCGGGGCCGCAAGCAGGCGGAGACACAGGGGCTGGGCCGGCGGCCAGAAGGAAAGACAGCAAGCGGGGCTGGCAGGGGCGGGGCCGCAAGCAGGCGGAGACACAGGGGCGGGGCCGGCGGCTAGAAGGAAAGACAGCAAGCAGGGCCGGCAGGGGCGGGGCCGTGGAGCAGGACGAAAGACACGTGGTGGGGTCGGCGGGCGGGAGGAAAGACGGTGTGTGGGACAAGCCAGGAGCAAAGACAGCAGGCGGGGTGAGTTAAAGAGGAGTATCTGGCTCAGCTGCCTGCTTTGATCGCAGGAGGCTGAGTGGCGCTCATTGAATGCTGCTTTTCCCTGGGGCATCCTGAATCGGGATGCCCCTGCTGTGTGAACACCTGGAAAAACTCACCTTTCCCCGCTCCATCTCTCTTTCCCAGCTCCGTCCCATTCATCTCTCTCTTTTCCCAGCTCTGTCCCATTCATCTCTCTCTTTTCCCAGCTCTGTCCCATTCATCTCTCTCTTTTCCCAGCTCTGTCCCATTCATCTCTCTCTTCTCCCAGCTCTGTCCCATTCATCTCTCTCTTTTCCCAGCCCTGTCCCATCCCATCTCTCTCTTTTCCCAGCTCTGCCCCATCCCATCTCTCTTTTCCCAGCTCTGTCCCATCCCATCTCTCTATTCCCAGCTCTGTCCCATCCCATCTCTCTTTTCCCAGCTCTGTCCCATCCCATCTTTCTTTTCCCAGCTCTGCCCCATCCCATCTCTTTTCTCCCAGCTCTGTCCCATCCCATCTCTCTTCTCCCAGCTCTGTCCCATCCCATCTCTCTTCTCCCAGCTCTGTCCCATCCCATCTTTCTTTTCCCAGCTCTGTCCCATCCCATCTCTCTTCTCCCAGCTCTGTCCCATCCCATCTCTCTTCTCCCAGCTCTGTCCCATCCCATCTCTCTTCTCCCAGCTCTGTCCCATCCCATCTTTCTTTTCCCAGCTCTGTCCCATCCCATCTCTCTTCTCCAGCTCTGTCCCATCCCATCTCTCTTCTCCCAGCTCTGTCCCATCCCATCTCTCATCTCCCAGCTCTGTCCCATCCCATCTCTCTTCTCCCAGCTCTGTCCCATCCCATCTCTCTTTTCCCAGCTCTGTCCCATTCCATCTCTCTTCTCCCAGCTCTGTCCCATCCCATCTTTCTTTTCCCAGCTCTGTCCCATCCCATCTCTCTTTTCCCAGCTCTGTCCCATCCCATCTCTCTTTTCCCAGCTCTGTCCCATTCCATCTCTCTTCTCCCAGCTCTGTCCCATCCCATCTTTCTTTTCCCAGCTCTGTCCCATCCCATCTCTCTTTTCCCAGCTCTGTCCCATTCCATCTCTCTTCTCCCAGCTCTGTCCCATCCCATCTTTCTTTTCCCAGCTCTGTCCCATCCCATCTCTGTATTATCCCAGCTCTGTCCCATCCCATATCTCTTTTCCCGATGTGACTTAGTGTGTGTGCTTGTGTATCTGTGGGTGCATATACGATTGCCTGTGTGTTTGGGTGTGGGGGGTTGATGTTGCTTTGTGTGTGTGTGCAGCGGTGGTTGACAAATTGGTGTGTGTGCATGGTTGGGGGAGTTCTGATATGTGTGTGTGCAATGGGGGGAGGGTGACAGATGTGTTTGTGCACACATGGGTTACAGATTGTGTATGTGCGGGGAGCAGAGAGGGGTTCAAAATTGTGTTTGTGTGCTGGAAGGGTTTCATAGGAAGGGTCATAGGTGTGTGTATGTGTGTGTGTGTGTGTGTGTTGGAGGGGTAGCAGACTGGTGTGTGTGGGGCCCCATAATAATAATTTTGTATAATATGCTGGGGGGGCTTGGTCCAAAATTTGCTTTGGGGCCCAGCGGACTCCAGATCCATACAAGACAGAAATATCAGTGGTCGTGACAATCTTAAGGATGCATATGTGAAATGTGTAGCCAATAAAATATGAGAACTCAGAACGTTGCCCTGTTTCCCGTGTTATATCAGCAATGGCTTACAGCTTTTTGTTTTTATTTTTAGCTGTGGTGTCAATGTTTTCTCTCTCAGCCGTATATGACAAGTACCAGGTAAGGACATCTTAGTTTGGTGTAGTTAGTGGCATGCTGATTCATTCTAGCTTTTATGATTTTTGGGAGTGTCAGTGGTAAGTTCTCTTCTTGGGAATTCTCACAGTATGACTAAATTAGCCATTACATAATAAAGAGTAAGTTATAATGTGCTGTTTGCTCTATTGATTCTCGTTTTGAATAATATACCCAACTGGTGGAACACTTTAGGTGGTACATTGTAATAGTATACTTCGATAAATAGGCCCGTCAAAATCTGCTCTTAATCCGGCCCTGACTACGGGTCCCTAGGTCAAGTGTCTTGCTGGTTCTGCCCTATTATCTGGTCAAGCTTTTATTGCTGCCTCACCAGCTCACAAGGGGCTTCCTCGCCCCTTGTGACCCCATACAACTCAGATGTCAAGCAGTTCTCAACAGCTATGCCATCAAATAATTGTATGGCAATTCAAAAATTCAAAAAAAAAAAAAAGTTAAATGTATTAAAGAGGAACACTGGACCTAAAATAAAAAGGGGCCGATTCCACCCCATCCATCGGCCCCTACTTACCCGTCTGGGCGCGATCCTCACGTCGCCGTCCGCTTAGCTATCACTAACTGGACAAGCACGGCTGCCGAACCTGTGTTCGTCAATGTCCCACGGCGCTCTCGCAGCTCAGTGGGAATTCGAGAGGCTCCATTTTTTCTAAGGTTTTTAACCGCACAATATTCCTTTTTTACTTTCTGTAACCGATAAACACAAACTGGATACATTTTGTTATTGGTTTGATTTGGAATTGAATGTGGAGTTTTTCCAGATCATTTTTATGTGGTCATTTTTTTATCTTTTATCATTGCTACGGGTAACAGTGCTTCTGTGATATTAACTTTTCCTGCAGATCATTTTTATGAAAATAAAAGGTAAGGCTTTTGCGCTTTTTTAAACTATTTTAAACACCACTGTATATACATAGAATGGTCCAGGGTATTGTGCAGACCTTCACAAAAAGCGGACACAGTGGTGCCGTGCTGCGCGAGCCCGAAGGTTTGTTTGAGCTGCTGAAATCGACACCACCGCCAACCCCTGTGATAATTAGGTTAATGCAACGAGTGGTTTCCCAGTGGCGACATATACCTGGATCTGATTCTGGGTCTCATCCGTAAATCTAGAAGTAGCTATTCTTAGTTGTACATTTGATTCCAAACATTTCTATAGAGTTTAGAATGTCTGGATCGTTACCAGACCCATCTTTAAGCGATCTTATAATTCCCAATTCGGTTTTCTGAATAGACCGATAACGTTACTTTACGAGACCGCTAGTCGAGGGAAGCATTCAGACACGGAATGTGACCCATCAGAGTCGCGTTTCAGGTGATACACACATTGGTCAAGTCGATACTAGGACAGAAAGGCTGCGGGGAAGAAAAGGCTGTTGCCTGGACTGTTGGTTTAAAGTGGACCAAAACCCAAGGTTTTGACCACCTTGTGCATCTCAATTTAAAATGCGCATCTCAATTTAAAATGCGCACACAAAACACAGGGACAATCGGTTAATTGTGGGACCAGGCACAAAGGACATATATACTTGTATAAATGCCAAACATTACTTATTAGGTATAACACATACCCTAGGCATACAGAAAATGTGCAAAAAAACTCCCCAAAATACATAGTAAAAAGCACAACGTTGCGATCAAAAGGATTAAAAAACTTAATTTAAAATGCTCAGCTGTGTGAAATCCCTCAGATCGCCCTAAAAAATGTACCTACCCACCAGTCCCACATCACATGTGCGAGCTCTTGTTCTCTAGTTTTTTAACCCTGTATGTGTGTTGTATAGCGGTCTGCCTTATATAATACAGCGCAGGCTGCATTGTAATTTGCACATACCACATTTTTGGTTATATTTGTAAATAGTATTTTCATGCACTTAGCACTTTTTTCCCCCTCTTTTTGCACTATACTTAGTGGTATATTTCATTTGAATTTTTAACAATTGTTTCACTTCGGTTGATTCAGATCATTTATCTGACTATATTGTTTTTTCACCTGGGCCCATTACTAGTATTTTACACCATACGCTTTATATTATATATATATATATATAGTACAACCTCCTAGACTCCATACATATTAATCACCGTTGATTGGGACCCACCCGCTTGTTGTTTTTGTGTTTTTAATCTTGTATGTGTTTAGATTAGTGTCTTTATCTATGTATATAATGAACATCTATTACATTTATTTGGCTTTTGACCTATATTCAGTGTGCGGCCTCTTTGGTAAGGGTTTGAGAGATCAGTCTAGGATCTCTTATCCATATATTCTATGTGCGAGCTCTTGGTCAATTAGAAATGTAGGTCGTGCATATTAAAGTGGAATTCCAGTCACATGTAACCCCCCACCCTAAGCTGAGGCAGAAAAGGGGGGGTTAAAAAGAAAAAACCCTTACCTGATCCACAGGCCAGTGTCATTCTCCTTAGCCGAGGTGGCTGCCGCTGAAAAAAACACAAGGCGGCATCCCCTGCGTCCGCGTGCGCTCCCATTGTCCATTCACTTGAATGGCTGGACAAGAACGCGCCAGGGGCCGGGGGATATGCTTCCATGCTTTCAAGCGAAATGGCGGCGCCCGGGATCTGGAGCGACAGGAGAGCGGCGCTGGCCGTTGGTTAGGTAAGGGTTTTTTTTTTTATTTCTTTGTAACCCCAGTCCCGGACAGAGGGGTTACTTGTATGTACTGCATACAGCTCTGTTTTGAGTGTTGGCATAGCAAAACTGGAGTGGCTACATCCCAGGGATGCCGGATAGGTGAGTGTTTGCGGGGGCAATCCTAAATTGGGATGCTCCAGGGGTACTTAATTGTCCAACCCCTGGAGTCTTTTAGATAAGCTGGTTGCTCCTCTTTAATCTTTATCTAATGGTATAGCACTGCACACTCAAAGTGCTTGGCATAGCAAAGAAAGAGACAAAAATAATTTGCATGACTCTGCCTCCTCGCCAGGAGTGATGGGTTATCCATTTTAATCCTTGAATAGGGAGCTTTTCAGTCTAGCTATATACAAATAGGGCTGCCATTTTGGCAAGACTCCAGTATGGGGCCAAGGCCGGCAGCAGAAGCAGGGCCCAGACCCTGGCAAGGTATTCCTGAAAGCAGCCCTGCCCTGATTTATGCATTACTGGCCGTCGCACTATTGCTGCTGATAATGAAAATGATGAGGGTTTACAGGTACTGCGGCACCCATTGCAGTGGTCAATTACTGAAGTTTAAACTAGTCGCCCAGACACAATACAGATTGTCTAAAGTCTGGGACCCAACATAACCCTTATGTGATGGCTGGGCCCTTAGTTTTCATCGGCCAAACGGCAAACAGGCTCGCCCAGTATTCAGACTACTAAGAAAGCTGATTTTTAAAGTGGACCAAAACCCCGGATTTTGATTATCCTGGGTTTTGGTCCACTCCCCCGGGCCACCCCGATCGAGGATGCCCCGCTATGTGAAACCCCCCAGATCGCTTGCATCAACTCACCTGACCGTGACCCTACAGCGCATGCGCGGCTGCTCGTCTAGACGACGTCTTAGCTCAGCGGTTCCGAGCGCGATGGTGGCCGCATCTCGAGCATTTGTGAATGGCCACGCGGGCAAGCGCCATGCTAGATGGATGCGGCCACGGCCCACATATTAGCCGTTGGACCAGGATTAAGGTAAGTGTAGCAGGCGACCTGGGGGGTTTCACAAAGCGGGGTATCCTGATTTTGGATGCCCTGCGGGGAGGGAATGGATTCAGCTGGGTTTTGGTCCACTTTAAACAAGATGCCTAGGATGTGAAGGTTACTGGGAGGACTGTATGGGGCCCTGTATAAGTACATGAAAATAAATATATTATATATATATATATATATATATATATATATATATATATATATATATATATGTTACTGGGGGGGGGGACCCAGGCATTGTGGCTGTATGGGGCCCTGTATAAGTACATGAAAAAAAAAAAGAAAAAAAAATTATATACACACACACACGAAGGCTAGTAGGGGGACCCAGGCATTGTGACTGTATGGGGCCCTGTATAAATACACAAAAAAATAATATATATATATATATGCTTTGCCTCTTACCAGAAGGTTTCCCAGGGTGATCTGCTCCTTGCAGCTCTCATTTCGGCAGTACATCTGAAGGGCCAGGACCTCCCTCCGACAACAGTTATCCTTAAATACCTGCAATTCAATAAAAAAAAAAATGACTGCATTAGAAGCATCGATTGATATAATTAAATTCAGGAAAAAGAATCCTCATCCCCGAGAGTCTGTAATATGTCCATCAATGGAGTGAGCCAGTACTAATCACTCCCTCAACACAAAACCAATTCACTTAAAGGGAAATCGAAGGAAGCCTGTGCCGGCACAATATGGTAACCAATGGGGTCGGCCTGTACCGATCTCTCTGTGTACATAGATCCAATTCACTTAGGAAAAAATCGGGAAATAAATTAGGAAACCTATCTCAGCACCAACTGGTAGTTATCAGTCTTTTTTGAGAAAGAGAATGATTTTTTCAGCCTGTCTTGTTTAGAAAAACTCCACAAATAAGTAGAATCCTGAATTCCAGGGATAATCTCAGATGCTTAACGCTCCCGCACTCAGGGATTCAGAGAGCTGCCTATTGGCGAGCTCTTCGTTTACACAGAGCCGTATGCCGATCATTAAGATAGATCATGGACAGATTGGATGAGAGCCCACACATGCGCAGTGTGACGGCGAAAAAGTATGTTTTTTATGGGCGAAAAGGGCCTTCACATAACAGGGCATTCCAAATCGGGATCAAAACCTGGGATAAAGAAAATCACAGGGTTTGTTCCTCTTTAAACCGGACCTTCCCCCACCTTGCACATACATATTGCCGACATTAATCCCCTTCACCCTGAATAAGAGCATATCCTATACGTTTCCGCCACCCTGTACATACAGATTGCCCACATTAATCCGGACCTTCACCCTGAATAAGAGCATATTATTATATTGTTTTTTAAGGGTTTGGGCTTTTTATTAAAGTCCGGGTTTAAAACCTCCTGCAAATGTCCTTTGAGGAATAAGGCAAAACGACTTTTAAAAAAAATACAACAGTTTAGATCGACTCTACACTATGCTTTACAAACGAAATGCCCCAGAAATGATATTTAGCATTTTTCATACCGCATATTTTCATTTTTCATACTCACATTTTTAAACTTGCATCCCCTGAATTGATCCCCCTATGAAGAACACCTTTTGCTAATTTTAACTGCTCCAGCTTTACTCTAATCCCAGATAATGGCCCTTGTCTTAGCTGTAAAGCTCCGCCTCCTCTAATCATTTCCACTGTTGTGTGTGGCAATTATGTCATTGCCACACCTATGTAATGACTGACTGCCGGCCACTTTACAGAGAGGGACAGCAAAAAAAAGTCGAAAAGCGGAAATATCCTTTTCTAGTTCTACACCCTAAGAAGAGAGTATCGGCAGGGGCTTTGGGCAAATTTATTTCACAAGTTCAGTGGTTTTTGGTCCACTTTAAGTTGACCGAGCACACAAAACCATTCACGTTGGCAGTTTGCCTCTAGGGACGTTGCAAGCGCACACCCCTTCAGGACCAACACAGTCAGACTGATAAGGAACCGTGGGCAGATCCCTTTTTGCTCTGCGCGGTTCAGAGACTCTCTAGCGTCGTTTGGTCTTCCAAAATTATCTAAGAGAGTGAAATATACGCGTAACGAAGGACACAGACATAACAGTATGTGCTCGATGTTACACGGGAAAGCGCTTTCTGCCCGCTCTGCCCAGTGACACTTTATTTTTATATTGAAGTAAAAAAAACATAGCACACGTCATCTATTGGACATCATCATACAAGGAAAAAATCGAATTACTGGCTTAATGATTGGTCGTCACAGCCACAGATCATATTCTTAAGAATTTTAGTGACGCCTGAGGGGGCCGGACATAATAAGGTGTTGTCCAGATCCCCAGCGCCATCTTGTTTACAGTACTGTGTTAATAGCAGCGTTCTTCATTAACTTTATTGCTCTAACTTCAGTACAAGCAAAAGGAAAGAATCAGTGCTGAGATAAGTGGCTTACTGAGGGTTTATTTCACCTTTATTAGCCACTAAAGCATACAATGCAGAGAGAAAAATAAGGATTATTTATAATAATTGGAGTGGAACAAATGGAGAGAGGGAATGTATATATATATATTCATTTTATTGATTCTGACCTCCATCCATCACAAGACAACAATTAACTCACTGGTTTAATTTGGGTTTGTGGGAGTGAAGCGAGGCACCCAGAGGAAAGCCACGCAGACGAAAGGAGAACAACCGAACTCCATGCAAACGGTGTCCATGATGGAAGAGTTGCACCTGACACCCTAGTGGTGTAAGGAAAAGGTGCAGGCAAGCCGTTTGAGATACTTCTAAGACTAAAACTTGAGGATATCTATAAATTAAATATGTGGCTTCAACCTATTCTGAAGTCGAGACGTGACCATTAACATGGAGCACAGATCAGATTTCAAAAGAAATATCCTGTAAACAAGCATCCTGTTTCAAGCTCGGGACTTTCCAAGCTTTGTCAATTCTGCTCATTTCATAGAAACAACGCTAAAGATGTGACCTCTACAGAGAAAGGCCGCCACCACTCCCCAAACCTCCGCGTGCTTGCGAGCTTCTCAACACAGAGAGTCACAGAATGGTGGATGTGAGGCCTTCGCAGGATTGTACGATCCATATTCTGGTATATTTATTTGCCAGTTAGCGAGCCTCCTTCTCACTTTCACCCCTGCATTTCCTCAATCCTACGGGCATCTAGACGCCTACTCCTCCCAGGAGTCTCTTGTTCACTCCTAGGCTATGGGTGCTTCTGAAACAAAGTCTTCTTGGCTCCTGAGTCATTACAAAAGTATACACTGGGGATCATACAACATGACTGAGGCTTCCTTTTGGACTCCTAGGACATGACTAAGACCTACTCTTGGGCTTCTGGGATATGGCTATGGCTTTAGCTCCTAGGAGAGTAAGGGCAAATATTTTAGGGAATGAGTGCCCAAACTGCAACCCAAAACTTTATTTAGGTGCCAACCTTGTGCGAGCCATGGATACATCTCCGCTATCCTAGCAGGGCCTGTGGCTGCACCAGGCATTTGTGGGTGGCCGGAACGGACATGCTCCCTGTTAGAGGGAAGCGGGGGATGCATCCACCAGCACGCTCTGAGCCGCTGGCCTTAGGCGAAGGTTTAGATGACGTGACGTCAGCGGCTCAGAACGCACCGACTGGACGAGCAGCCATGCATATGCCTTAGGATCGGGAAGAGGTGAGTTAACGTTGGTGATCTCTGGGGTTTCATGCAGCCGATCGGGGTGCCCCACGGGAAAGGACCAAAACCCAGGATAGTCAATATCCTGGGTTTTGGTCCACTTTAAGCATGCAGAAAGATAGAAGAAGCTATTATCTGGGATATACTTGCTTGTATAATCCCTGTCCAAGACTAAAGATTCTCTTAGAGACATAGAACGGTGACGGCAGAAAGAGAGCATACGCTCCATCTAGTCTCTGCCCTTATGTGTATACTGTATGTTCTCTGTATCTTTTATGTATACTGTATGTTCTCTGTATCTTATGTGTATACTGTATGTTCTCTATATCTTATGTGTATACTGTATGTTCTCTATGTCTTATGTGTATACTGTATGTTCTCTTTACCTTATGTGTATACTGTATGTTCTCTATATCTTATGTGTATACTGTATGTTCTCTTTACCTTATGTGCATACTGTATGTTCTCTGTATCTTATGTGTATACTGTATGTTCTCTTTACCTTATGTGTATACTGTATGTTCTCTATATCTTATGTATATACTGTATGTTCTCTTTATCTTATGTGTATACTGTATGTTCTCTATATCTTATGTGTATACTGTATGTTCTCTTTACCTTATGTGCATACTGTATGTTCTCTTTATGTTATGTGTATACTGTATGTTCTCTTTATCTTAGGATAGAAGGAGGCTTATCCCAGGCAGGTTTAAATTCAGTGACTTGATTTTTCATATACATCTGCTGAAAGTTTGTTCCAAGCCTCTACTACTCTTTCTGTAAAATAATATTTTCTTGCTCCGAATCCCATGAACGTTCCTTTAGGTGCAACCCAGGAACAACAATTTTCCAAGAGTAGTGGTATCCAATCCCTATGGTCACAAATATCTTGGACGTGGCATTGTTTCCCCCCTTACTATTTCCTGCTTCATATTTGCTAGTTGCACCCATTTCTTTTAAAACATCGACTATTTTTTTTCTCCCGTTTCCACCCTCTCGGCTCTGTTCTGCATCTATGACCTGACTTTTTTCCTGCCAGGTTTCCATAGAGACCCTAATTTCTCCCACTTTCCACAAGCTCGGTTTGTAACGATAAATATCTACAATGACGACCGAGTGAACCTTTGCCATATAATTACGCTTTACTACCCGGAGCCTGAATGAGTTGCAGTTTCCATCCAAACCCTCCCACACTGGCGGCAGTCGCCAACTACGTTCGACAAAAGGGGGAAGGGAATGAGTTACAGCGACTGCTACTGCGCACAACGACATTCACAAAAACACAAATTACAAAATGAAACAAATACGGGTTGGATCTTGTTCATTTACCCAGCTAGCAAGAAATTGGGTCATGGAACATTTCCCTAGCAGACAAGCAACACAAGTCATCCCGCATTTGTATTGATACAGCGAGTGCAAAAATAGACAATTACACCTCGGCCACAAATATAGAGCCACAGGTATAACTACAATATATGTGGATTGCATCTAAATAAAAATCCAGGGTTGTAAAAATACAATTCTGTGATTACTCACCTGTAGAATTGGTATTATATGTATACAGCACGTCCTGTTCCAGAAGATATTCCTTACACTTGGGATAAAATCCAGTAGATGGCGCTGGACTCCTCCTCCCACAAAATCCCCAGAATTGAAAAGCAGTTAGCAAGAGACCAGGAGAACTATAACCATTAAATGAAAATTTGAACATAAGAACAATCACCATAAAGAGGTAACGAAAGATAATGATAACAAGGGTGGAGTGGAACAGGACGTGCTGTATACATATAATACCAATTCTACAGGTGAGTAATCACAGAATTGTATTATTCTAAGTATACAGCACGTCCTGCTCCAGAAGATATTCCTTACACTTGGGACATCCAATAGCAGTGTCCGTAAGGTAGGGTGGGATCCCCAATAGTAACAGCAGACAGTTTAAACCACTGCCGCCTGCAGAACCTTGCGGCCAAAAGCAGCATCAGCTAAGGCCCTAACATCAACCTTGTAGAACTTTGAAAAAGTATGAACAGAAGACCAAGTAGTGGCCTTGCAAACTTGTTCAACAGAAGCTTGGTGCTGAAAAGCCCAAGAGGCACCAATAGCACGAGTAGAATGAGCAGTAAGGCGGAAGGGAGGCTGCTTCCCCTCAGCAGAGTAGGCCTGTATCACAGCCTGACAGATCCACTTACTGATAGTGGACTTAGCTGGAGCCAGACCCTTCTTAGGTCCAGACGGAAGCACAAAAGAGCATCAGTCTTCCTGAAAGATTCAGTAGCCACCATAGAACCGACTATGTCCAAAGAATGCAAAACCCTTTCCTTAGGGTTACTGGGATTAGGACACAGAGAAGGCAAAACAATGTCCTGATTGAAATGCAGAAACAACCTTAGGCAGAAAATCTGTGTTAAAACGAAAGACCACCTTGTCCTGGTGTCTCTCAAAATAAGGAGGCTTGATGGAAAGCGCCGAAAACTCAGAAACAAGCCTGACAGAAGTGATAGCCACCAAAAAGACCACCTTAAGCGTGAGAATGGACAAAGGAGTCCCTTGCAAGGACTCAAAGGGAGACCCCTGCAGGGCAGATAAGACCAAGTTCAAGTCCCAGACTGGTAACATAGGCTTACGTGGGGGACGCACGTGAGTAACTCCCTGGAAAAAGGTCTTGACCAGGGGATGCTGAGCAAAGGATCTTTGGAAATAAATTGCCATGACCTTTCAGAGTACTGAGCTGAAGGCCCATATCCAAACCATGTTGGAGAAACCCAGAATCCTAGGAATAGAAAACACCCGACAGGGAAGCGAGTGGGACTCGCACCAGTTAATGTAAGTAAGCCAAACCCTGTAATAGATGGAAGAAGAGGACCTCTTCCTAGCCCTTATCATGGTATTCACCACCGAGGCAGGCATCCCTTGTTCCATCAAGATGGAGGTTTCAACAGCCAGGCCGTCAAAGCCAGTGTTTGTAAATTGGGGTGGCGTAGGTGTTCCTGAGTGAGCAGATCTGGAACCCGTGGCAGGGCGTACTGATCTACTGCCAACTGCACGATGTCTGCGAACCACACTCTTCTTGGCCAACAGGGGGCCACCAGGATGGTTGAACTATCTTGTGCAGCACCCTGCCCAGCAGTGGAAACACATACAGGAGCTGGAACCTCGTCCAAGACATTGCCAGGGCATCCGTGGCCAAGGCCAGAGGATCCTGGGACAGAGAGACAAAGACTGGAAGCTTGTGATTGTGACGGGACGCAAATAGATCCACGTCCAGCTGACCCCAGCAGTGGCATAGGGAGCGAAACACCCTGCTGCTGAGGGACCATTCTCCCAGACGAGAGGTCCCCCTGCTCATAGAGTCTGCCTCCAGATTCTCCACCCCCAGGATGTACACAGCTGAAATGCAGTCTGCCCAGGACAGTATCAGGGACACTTCCTTGAGGGCCCTCTTGCTCCGGGTCCCTCCCTGATGATTGATGTAGGCAACCGCCGTCTGGTTGTCTGAGCGGACCTGAACGGCCCGACCCCTCAGGTGAGGGGTTAAGTGTGCGAGAACCAATCTGATTGCCCTCAATTCCAGAATGTTGATAGGGGCATGGGCCTCCTGAGGGCCCCACTGACCCTGGAATTTCAGGGACTTCCAGAATCCCCCCCAACCTGTCAGGCTGGCATCAGTGGTGACAGTCTCCTAGCAGGGGGCCAGAAAGGACCTGCCCCCCAGCAGGTACCCTGAGACCAACCACCACACTAGAGACCGCCTGACCTGAGGGGACAAGACAAACACCTGATCCAGGGACACATGGTCCTGATCCCATACTGACAAGAGGTGAAGCTGAAGAGGCCTCATGTGGAACTGAGCATATGGAACTGCCTCGAAGCAGGACACCATCAGGCCCACCAGCTGCATTCCCTGCCTGATGGATGGATGGATGGGGACAAGACAGCAGGAATTGAACTTTCTCTTGCAGGACCTCCACCTTCTGCTGAGGAAGAAAGATCTTGACCTGAGTTGAATCCAGAATCATGCCCAGAAAAGACTTCACCCTGGAAGGATACAGGGAAGATTTGGGGTGATTGATCACCCAGCCGAATGATACCAGTGTGGACACCACCCTCTGATTGTCCAGCTCTGCCTGATGGAAGGACTGAGAAGCAATAAGCATGTCATCCAGGTAGGGAAAAATGCGAATGCCCTGAGATCTCAGCAGGGCCATCACTCCTGCCAGCACCTTGGTGAATATCCTGGGGGCCGAGTTGAGGCCGAACGGCAAGGCCACAAATTGGTAGTACTGATCCTCCAGAGCGAACCTGAGGAACCTCTGATGACCTGGAAAGATAGGGACGTGAAGGTAAGCATCGTTGATGTCTACAGAGGTCATGAAGTCCCCTGGGAGTAGGAAAGTCACAGCTAAGCGCAGAGTCTCCATGCGAAAGTGTCCGACTCTTACAAACTTGTTGAGAAGCTTTAAATCCAGGATAGGTCTGATGGACCCATCCTTTTTGGGCACAATGAAAAGATTGGAATAATAGCCTTTGCCCCTTTCCTTCACGGGCACCCGGCAGGGGACACCTAGATCTAGAAGGCCTTGGACAGCCAGGGAGAGACACTGAGCTGACATGGGGTTTTGAGCTACACGAGATTTGATGAATCTTGGGGGCGGCCAGGCTGCAAACTCTATCTTGTAACCGGAGGACACTACCTCCTGAATCCACCGGTATGAGACATGACGCCTCCAGACGTGAGCCAAGAGCCGAAGCAGTCCCCCCACTCGGATGGGAGAGGGCGCCCCTTCATGCCTGAGGGGGCTTGGGGGAGGACTTAGTTTTGGGACCCCAGGGGGGGCCAGGGAGGCCACGTCCTCGGCCCCTGCCACAAAAATCTCCACAGGCTCCAGCAAAGGAAGCTCCCCGTCCAATTCTGGAGCCCCTGAAGAATGGAGAAAAGGCACCTGAACCCCGAAAGGACTGGGGCTGCCTTCTACGCTGAGGTAATTTGCCACCTTTAGCAAACAAGTCCAAACGTTCCCCAAAGAGGTGCAGCCCCTTGAAGGGAAAACCAGTGAGGGCCTTTTTGGCAGAATTGTCAGCTACCCACTGGTGCAGCCAGACCGAGCGGCGTATAGTCACCAACAAGGCAGAAGCCCTGCCACACATTCTAATGGTATCATCCAGGGCAGAGAGAACATATGCAACAAATTCCTCACAACGCAGAAGAGTTCTATACTCTTCACTACCAGCATTATCAGGGGCACCATCTAAGAGACTCCTGAGCAGGCTTTTAATAGCAACAGCCGTGATAGCAAAGGCACAGACCGGACGGAGCGTGGTCCCAGCACAGGCAAAAGCATGGCAAGCCAGCTGATCCATGCGCCTGTCTTCCCCATCTCTCAATGTAGTAGTGTCAGGGGAATGCATGGCAGATGTGTTAGACAACCCCAGAACTGGTGCATCCACCTCTGGAGGACATGACCAACGTTTAACCATTTCAGCAGGGAAGGGATACCTCTTATCCCAACTCTTTGGTACCCCGGGAAGCCGGCTAGGCCGTTCCCGGGGTACCAAAGAGTTGGGATAAGAGGTACTTCAAATATTTGAGCCAAAAGTCTGTCAGTATCATCTGAAGCCCATGGGTCCGACCCAGACTCGGCATAACCCCTAGGCTGATCCTCAGATGATTCTGAATAAAGAGAATAAATCCCCTTGTTCCAGGGGGGTATAACCAGTAACATCAAAAAACTCCTCAGCTTCCATAGAAAAGAGAGTAACACTGGGTGCCAGATGCCGCCGCTTAGCAGGAGCCTTACGCGGACCAGAACCAGCAATATGCCTTTCAATGCTGGCTACCCGGGTAGTCAAATCAGGTTGAGACTCCCCACTGGTATGCACTTCACTGGGAGTCAGATGTAAGCGTGGGGGGGTAGGCGAAGCCAGAGGGGGCGCAGCAATAGGCCCAGCCGCAGGTAAACCAGACTGCAGGGCAAGTACCTGCTGGGCGCAGGGTACACATACCCTAACATAATCACTTATAGGGGTTACCCCACACACCACACACAGCCGGGATTGTCCCGAAGGAACCCCGAGCACATTATCCTGAGAAGCCTCCATATGGTGATTATCACGGCCCAACAGGCCAATAGGGATTGACGCTAGTAAAAGCAACCCGGGATGCCCCAATAACCCGCTAGGGAAGTGGGAGTAATGGTATGTAATAGCCCTCCACTAAGAGTTAACACTAAATAGAAAGGATAGGACCAGGAGAAACCACAAAGTTTGATCCGCCTGCAAGACATAAGCAAAAGATCAGCCCGCAGGGGCACTTACGGACCGCGATAGTGAGACGCCAGGCACATGCAGCAGAGAATTAAAATGGCGCCCGCATATACCTCGAGGGGCGGGGCGCGGAGACAGTGATGCAAAACGCGTCATCCGCAAGGCCCCCCGAAGAGCATGAAAACGTGCCCACCTGACAAGACCAGCCAATGATGGCGCAGCAGCGCCTGAGGCGATGTCGCCGCCAACTGCGGAGCGCAGTACAAACGTGCGGCAGCGGCGAAAGAAACCAGTGCAATCAATTCAACAGGGATCAAACACAACACACAGTATATATAGCAAAAACATGCACCCCCCCCCCCCCCCCCGAGAACTACAAGGGAGAGCGAAGGGGAAGCAGCGGCCAGCCTAAAGGGAGCCAACTGTGGGGACAGGGGGCGAGGGGCAATAAATGCGGGAGGGGCATCCCATAAGGCTCACCTTGGGCCTGTACCGCCTACCCTTTGGTGGGGGACTGCGGTTGGAGCAGCGCACCTTAGCACCTGACAGCGGTGCTGCCTACCATCACCCGACCAGCCTGAGCTGGGAGGCAGTAGAAGGAAACGGGTGGGAATAGTCCTACAGGGCCGCAGGCTAATAGCCCCGCTCACCTGCGAGTAGAGAGAGCTATCTTCTAGTCATCGCAGCCAGGACTGCAGAGAAGAACAGGGGATTTTATGGGAGGTCCCGGGTATATATGGAGCCGGGAGGAGCCTCTTTTCTGTCTCTGCAGTCCAGCGTCATCTACTGGAGTATATCCCAAGTGTAAGGAATATATTCTGGAACAGGATGTGCTGTATACTTAGAATATGAAAGTTTTAACCGGATCTTCACCCTGAATAAGAGCCTCTCTTGTATGTTTCCCCCCTGTACATACAGATTGCTCACATTAATCCGGACCTTCACCCTGAATAAGAGCCTATCTTGTATGTTTCCCCCACTGTACATACAGATTGCTCACATTAATCCGGACCTTCACCCTGAATAAGAGCCTATCTTGTATGTTTCCCCCACTGTACATACAGATTGCTCACATTAATCCGGACCTTCACCCTGAATAAGAGCCTATCTTATATGTTTCTCCCCCCCCCCCCCCCCGTACATACAGATTGCTCACATTAATCCGGATCTTCACCCCGAATAAGAGCCTATTTTATATGTCCCCCCCCCCCCCCCCGTACATACAGATTGCTCACATTAATCTGGACCTTTACCCTGAATAAGAGCCTATCTTATATGTTTCCGCCACCCTGTGCATACAGATTGTCCACATTAATCCGGACCTTCACTCTGAATAAGAGCCTATCTTATATGTTTCCGCCACCCTGTACATACAGATTGTCCACATTAATCCGGACCTTCACCCTGAATAAGAGCCTATCTTATATGTTTCCGCCACCCTGTGCATACAGATTGTCCACATTAAAAATCACCCTACCTGCATCCCTGACCCCAGCTCTGCTCTGCAAAGCACAGGTATAACCCCTCCCCCCCGCACTTTTGATCCCTCTCCTCAATATGTGATGCTCATATCCTAGAGTCCTGAACAGAGTTGCAGGCCAGTGGGGGAAAGAATAAAAATAAGTTATTAAAAATGTTAAACATATTAATTTTAGATGCTGGAGGATAGCTTTTTAAGGGTTTGGGCTTTTCATTAAAAGATGCTGCTTTCCAGCCTGGATAGGGGCATGTTTGATGTAACAGGATAAGGGGGCTCATTGCCCTCTATGTAAACACATGTGGCTAGTCGCAACCCGAAAGTGCAGCACCTGAATGCAGATACTGTGGCTGCGGCAGAACCATCTCCACTATAGGACCGGGAGAAGGTAAGCAGAGGAGCCTTGTGCCCCAATGGCAGCCCCCTAATCTGAGGCAGTTTAGTTGAACCGAGGGGAGATCGGGTCCCATCTATTCAATTCAATTTTATTGTTCGCCAAGTACATCGTGAGATGAACAAGGAATTATTTTCGGCATATACACAGTGCAAAAAGAAAACAGTACAGATAACTACAGTTAAAGTTACAAAGGAAGGGGAACATGGAAGACAGAGATACGGAAGCAGATAATCTCTTATAAAGTCAGAGTATGAGGACCCATCGATTCCAGCTTGATCCTGAGCCTATGATGCCTGGATATTGTTAAGGATGCGGACGGCCAAAGGAAAGAAACCCTTCCTGGACCTAGAAGTCCTGCAGGCTGGGACCGCAAGACGTCGCCTGGATGGTAAGTAGTGGAATAGGGCGTGTCCAGGGTGGGACGGATCCCGGAGTATCTTTCCAGCTCGCGTCTTGATTCTCTGATTGTGCAGTTCCTGTAGGGATGGTAAGGGGGCTCCAATTATTCTTTCTGCCGTCTTAATTGTTCTTTGGAGTCTACCCTTGTCCCTGCTTGTAGCTCCTTCGAACCAGACAGAGAAAGAAAAGCACAGAACAGAACCAATGACGGCATTGAAGAAGAGCACAAGCAACTTTTTCGACAGGCCTGCCTTCTTAAGTTGCCTCAGGAAGAAAAGTCTCTGATGTGCTTTCTTCAGTAGAGCCGTGGTGTTCCTTTCCCAGCAGAGGTTGTCGGAGATTGTTACACCTAAGTATTTCGTCTCCCTTTCTCTCTTGATTTCCACCCCCTTGATGGTCAGGGGTGACAGGGGTGCCGGGTTCTTTCTGAAGTCCACTACCATCTCTTGGGTTTTGGAAGGGTTTATGACCAGGTTGTGTATAGTGCACCAACTGACAAGTTCCTCCACTGATTTTCGGTAGATTTCCTCTTTGCCATTCTTGATCAAACCTATGATGGTTGTGTCATCGGCAAAGTTCACAATCTTCACAGAGTTGTCCAAGGAGGTGCAGTCATTGGTGTAAATTGAGAACAGGAGAGGGGACAGAACGCAGCCTTGAGGGGCACCGGTGTTGGTGTGCTGACACTGGACCGTACTGGGCCAAGTCTAACTACTTGGGATTGCTCTGTTAAAAAGCTCCCTGTCCATGCACAGATGTTCTGAGGAATGTTGAGCTTAGACATCTTTTCTACCAGCAGGTTCGGACTTATAGTGTTGAATGCCGAACTGAAATCAACAAAGAGAACTCTGACGTAGGTGTCTGGTTTATCCAAATGCTCGCACGTGTAGTGGAGGGCCATGTTCACCGCATCGTCGAGGCTAAAGGCTTCATCTAGGGCCACTCTTACCCCTTCACTGCGCTGTAAATCATTGCCCCCCCCCCCCCCCCCCATCTACACATATCTGCCCGACATCGCTCTCTATTATTTAGGCAGGTTAATTGGCGACCAGCCACTGAGGCCGAGCAACATCACAACCAGGCAGAAGCCGCTAATTGCGGCAGAGATTACAACCCCTAATTGGCGGCTTCCCTGTCAAAAAAAACCCTGCGCTGCTTTCTACCGGGTCAGACAGGATCAAATACACCAGAATACTGCCCACGTAGTGTTCAGATATAATTGTAGTGTTCAGATATAATTGACTGAACTTTTTCTACACCAGTTCTCAGAAATCAGATGTAGCCTTTAATTGGCCAAGTTTCTTAGCGGGTTGTCTAGGCACAAAACTAAAAAAATAAATAATACTCACCTTTTTGCCCCCCCCCAGCTCCATCTGGCCCTGGGGTTTTAAAACTTACCGATACCAGAGAATGTGTCCCGTGCCGGTTTTTAGTCCCTGCCTCCATTTATTGCAATGCAGAGGGCGTTCCTAGGGGAGGACAGTGCTGGGAATGGCACTTCCTCTGCATTGCAATGAATGGGGTGGGCGTGTGGAGGGCTCAGAATTCTTGGAGAGCGCTTTTATTGCTGCTAGCCTATACCGTGACACTGCGCGTGCGCAAGATCTGAGGGGCGGGGCAGGGCATGACGGGACGGCAAGATGGCGCTGGCCAACGGAGGCGGCGTGGGACCTAGGGATGTCAGAGCAACCGGACAGGTAAGTTAATTACTGTTAAACCAGATGGGCAGGGGGGCCGAGCACGTCCTCTGCATTGCAATCAATGGAGTGGGCAGAATTCTTGGAGAATGCGTTTATTGGTGCTGGGTGCCAAGGAGCTCAGTCTCGGGTATAATTTTTAAGAGACCGGACTGAGGAAGAAGGGGTGTATAGATTTTTTACAATTTTGTGTGTGTGCGCTGCGGGGGTGGGGTCATCCCGATTGCCAGGGTCCCCACCTCGATCAACCCCTGCAAACCCCATAAACCTGTCACCTTGTTCCCTCGGTGACATGCAGCCGTGTGATTGGCTGGCGGCAATCACATGTCCTATCCTCGGGCTTTTGCTTTGCCGATCGCCGTACGAGAAGGGGGCCACCTGATCATCACGAGCCAATCATGGAGCTGCATGTCACCCAGGGAGCAAGGGGACAGGACAGGTAAGGTTTATGGGGAAAGCAGGGGGTTGATCGAGAAGGGGGGACCCCAGCATTTGGTATGTCCCCCGGCAGCAGGTTGTAAAAAGGGTGTTGAGCCTGTTTGAAGAGGAACAACACTAAGGATTATCACACTCCCGGGTTTTGTTCCTCTCTAGCGGGGCACCTGAAGAACCCTATGTGGGCAATGTGCTGGCTGCTGTTGCATGCAAATTTGGGATGCTCGGCTTCATATATCCACGTGGATCACAGAGAAAACCCTCTGCTGTGGTTGGGGGCATCCCGAATGCCAGGGTCCCCACCTCGTTCAACCCCTACTAACCCCATTATCCTGTCACCTCATTGACATGTAGCAAGCATGTCCTATTCTTGGGCTTCTGCTATGCCGCGGCCCGGCCAGAATGGGACACCTGACCATCGCCATCCAATCATGGGGCTGCATGTCACGAGGGAGGCGACAGGACAGGTAAGGTTTATAGGGATAGCAGGGGGTTGATCGAGAAGGGGTTGCCTACATTTCCGCAATGGATAATACTTTATCTTCTGCATTTAATGTAGAAGTGAGACAGTAAACAAGTCAGTGTTAACACGGCCACAGCTCTCAATAACAGCTCTCAAAACATTTGGGTGGAAAATGATTATAGGGGGTTATATTGGTGAAGTTGCTCAGTTCCCAGAATGTATTACGAGAGCTAATGGTTTGCATTAGAGGACCGATAAACAGATATAAAAAAACAACTAGATAATATCTATAAAAGGCGGCTTACCTTGTCTTTTATAATGACGTCCTCGCAGGCTGTACATTGTGGACTTGGGAAGCTGAAAAACAGATCGAGGAATAAACACACTTATAACAAAACGCATCTGACAGTCAGACAAACAAATCCAAAAAAGCCCCATTACCGATTTACCTATTTAAAACTGAAAGTCTTGGTCAAGCAAGTCTGGGCAGAGCTTAAAGGGAAATTCCACCTGGTAATGGTTGCCAATCCCTAATAATAAAATAAAAAAAAACCCTCTGATGGGCTCCCATTGTTTCGGCTCCTGAGCTGCCGAGGACGGAGGAAAAGTTGCAAATTTTTTTGCGCATTTGAAATCCTGGATCTCTACATGAAGCACAAGCTGAGAAGGAGATTCCAAAGCTCACTCCCATCTTGCTAGTTAAACACAGAACCAGAAGCACCAGTTAAAGGAAATGGCCACCCAAACAGTTTTCTTGTCCCAGCCTGTTTCTTACCTGCTGGTTGAGGTAAAGCAGCGGTTCCTTTCTTATTTCAAGGCTTCGTTTTGTGCCCGTTTTCTGGCTGCATAAATCCGCCCCTCTCCTGGCCCTCAGTAGAGTCTGTCCACCAATGTAACAATATGCAGTGGACATTCTCAAACCTTCTCCCCTCCCCTTCTTCTGCTCATTTGCATATCCCCCTGCTGCTCCCTGAGCTGTGTCAGGAATGTGCAGCCTTCTCAGCTAGTAAACAAACAACTCACCAATATAGTAACATTCCCCTTATAAAATCAATCTTTCCTTATTACTATGGTCCTCCTGTCCCTATTTTCAACATTGTATTTAAATATACAAATATACATTGTTTTTATAAATAAATATGATATATATATATATATATATATATATATATATATATATATACATATACACACACACTTTTTTTTATTACTTTTTCAAAAAATATTGAGTTAGGATATTTATGCTGAGATATATATATATATAGAATATATCTATCTATCTATCTCTCTCTCTATCTCTATCTCTCTCTCTATCTCTCTCTCTATCTGTCTATCTCTCTCTCTATCTGTCTATCTCTATCTCTATCTGTCTATCTCTATCTATCTATCTGTCTATCTCTATCTATCTATCTGTCTATCTCTATCTATCTATCTGTCTGTCTATCTCTATCTATCTATCTATCTGTCTATCTCTATCTATCTATCTATCTGTTTATCTCTATCTATCTGTTTATCTCTATCTATCTGTCTATCTCTATCTATCTATCTGTTTATCTCTATCTATCTGTCTATCTCTATCTATCTATCTGTCTCATATCTATCTATCTGTCTCATATCTATCTATCTGTCTCATATCTATCTATCTGTCTCATATCTATCTATCTGTCTCATATCTATCTATCTGTCTCATATCTATCTATCTGTCTCATATCTATCTATCTGTCTCATATCTATCTATCTGTCTCATATCTATCTATCTGTCTCATATCTATCTATCTGTCTCATATCTATCTATCTGTCTCATATCTATCTATCTGTCTCATATCTATCTATCTGTCTCATATCTATCTATCTGTCTCATATCTATCTATCTGTCTCATATCTATCTATCTGTCTCATATCTATCTATCTGTCTCATATCTATCTATCTGTCTCATATCTATCTGTCTATCTCTATCTATCTATCTATCTATCTATCTATCTATCTGTCTATCTCTATCTATCTATCTATCTATCTATCTCATATCTATCTATCTGTCTCATATCTATCTATCTATCTGTCTCATATCTATCTATCTATCTGTCTCATATCTATCTATCTGTCTCATATCTATCTATCTGTCTCATATCTATCTATCTGTCTCATATCTATCTATCTGTCTCATATCTATCTATCTGTCTCATATCTATCTATCTGTCTCATATCTATCTATCTGTCTCATATCTATCTATCTGTCTCATATCTATCTATCTGTCTCATATCTATCTATCTGTCTCATATCTATCTATCTGTCTCATATCTATCTATCTGTCTCATATCTATCTATCTGTCTCATATCTATCTATCTGTCTCATATCTATCTGTCTATCTCTATCTATCTATCTATCTATCTATCTATCTATCTATCTATCTATCTATCTATCTGTCTATCTCTATCTATCTATCTATCTATCTATCTGTCTATCTCTATCTATCTATCTATCTATCTATCTCATATCTATCTATCTGTCTCATATCTATCTATCTATCTATCTATCTATCTATCTCATATCTATCTATCTATCTCATATCTATCTATCTATCTGTCTATCTCTATCTATCTATCTATCTGTCTCATATCTATCTATCTGTCTCATATCTATCTATCTATCTCATATCTATCTATCTATCTCATATCTATCTATCTCTCTCTCTCTCTCTCTCTCTCTCTCTATCTCTCTATCTATATATAGATATATATATATATAGATATATATATATATATATATATATATATATATATATATATATATATATATAGATATATATATATATATAGATATATATATAGATATATATATAGATATATATATAGATATATATATATATATATATATAGATATATATATATATATAGATATATATATAGATATATATATATATATATATATATATATATATAGATATATATATAGATATATATATATATATATATATATATATAGATATATATATATATTCTATATATAGATATATATATATATATATATATATATATATTCTATATATATATAGATAGATTATATATATTACACATTTTGCATGTAAAGATTTTATTGCAAAATATATAGTATAGTATTTTCGCAATATAAGACGAATATCAGATTTAGAGGGAGAAAATCTGAAAAAAAAATATTCTGAACCAAATGATGTGGTGATTTCTGTGGGTGTGACTTACAGTTGGAACACCATGCATTTTTCCCAAAACGGGTGTGGTTCTTGTGCAGGGAGGCATGCTGATTGCCGAAGCCCACCTGTGCATTACCTTCGTTGACAGGAGAAATCTTATTTTTCTTCTCACCCCCCCCCCCCTGCCAAAATTGAGCACTGTGATTGGCCACCCGCATGCTTCTTCCGGGTATCCAACAGGGGAGAAAGGTAAGATTTCTCCTGTTTAAAGAGAGTAATGCATGGTGTGGAGGCATCGTCAACTGAGATGCCCCCTGCACTAGGAACAACACCCATTTTGTGTTGTACCTGCATTGCCTGCACTTTTTTGAAACAAAAATAAAATTTTTGTACTTACCTTGTAAAATGGTTTTCCCCATTCCCTCATACAGGGACACAAAGCAATCACAAATGGGTTAAGCTAGTAGCCGGAAGGCGGGACTAGAGCAGGTGAGTTAGATATAAATCCTCCCATGTGCAGGCATAAGACCCAGTCAGCTTGTAGGTTTTCCAGTACAAAGCAATCGAGACCAGGTCTATAGGAGGAATGCCTAAATAATAAGATTTATTAACAAAAACGGCCGGAGAAAGTCAACAGCCTAAGACGCTTGTCAAAGGCAATGACAATGGGAACCATAACCAGTGGTGGACTGGGGCCAAAAATCAGCCCAGGATTTTACCAGCCCCTGGCTGGCCCAAGACATCTCTGCTGAGGCCCTCAACCATGATTGCTGGGGCTATAGAATTGGGGGCTGGGGTTCCTTTGCTTATGGGTACAGTGGCGCTGGGCACAGTTGGCTGAGAGGGAGACTAAGGGGGCAGGTGTTAAATGTGTGTGTTGAAATCAGCAGCCCAACTGGCCCCAAAGCTGTGCGGCCAACCGGGCATTGTCCAGAGTCTCCCTATGGCCCCTGGTCGTAACACCCCTAGGCAGGTGCGGTGTCCCTGGCTGGACTACTAAGGGAAAGCCATTTTACAAGGTAAGTACAAACATTTTATTTTCCCTGCCAGGTTGTCCATACAGGGACACCGAGCAATCCCCAAAAATGGGTGGGAAGCAACTCCAAAAGTGAAAAACTTGGAACAAAGAAGGGAAATCAGTCTGGCGAAGTTCTGGCGGAGAACCAGGCTCTGGTCAGGGACTGAACTGCTGCCTGAAGCATCTTTGATCTGAACACAATGTCCGTGGTGGATACTCGAGTAGCCACCTTATAAACAGAGAAGGTGTGAACCGATGACCAAGTGGCAGCTTGCGCACTTGACCCGCTGAAGCCTGGTGCCGAAAAGTGCCCGTACGTACTCCCCCAGTTCTACTAGAGTGAACCGTTACATGAAAAGGGGTTCCCTACTCCTAACAGATAACCTGACTCACCAAACCGCTAATAGTGAGTTTGACAGCCACCAAAACCCCTTCTTGCGACAAGTAGGATCCACAACAACGAATCTAATTTATATAAGACATTGTTGTCGCTAAATAATATCTTAGTGCCCACACTACCCCCAGAGTGTGAAAACAAAACAACTTTAGGCAATAAATCTTCTCATAGACACAGAACCAGCTTTGCAAGATAATGCCGCCACACAACTTTCAGTGTTAAAAGGAATAACGAAACCACACCCTTTCCCAGGAGACTCCCCCAAACTGAAGCACTTTAGGAGATTTTCAGATAAAACACAACTGCTTTGCGCACCTTGCAGTTTTTCAAGACAAAAATCCTTTACATTTGAAATACACCCCATAAACTTTATATTGTCTGGTAGTACAAACCTCAAGCTTTCTAGGCGTACCAGGCTTGTTGACATGAGAGCAGTTTTCTGGAAGTAATCCCTCAATTAATTTGATGCACAGTTTCCAAAAAAAAAAAAAAGAATAGAAAAAGCAGAGTCACATTTTTCTAAAACAATGGCCTTGATTCACTAAGAGTTCCAAAATTTCTCATGGTAGCAAAAAATTCAATTTATGAGAAAAAAGCTTGGGAATTTCATTGTTAGTGAATCACCAGATAGGAAAACAATGCAAGCCAATGGCACTTTTTTACTCCTGAAAAAAGTATTGAACATTTTACCTGTAGTAAAAAGTGCCATTGACTTTCATTGTGTTCCTATCTAGTGAAATTCTCAGGCTTTTTTCTCATGAATTGAATTTTTTACTACCATGAGAGTTTTTTTCAACTCTTTGTGAATCAAGGCCAATACGCAAACAAGAAGGAACGAGTTAAATTTGAATCTGTCCCCCGAACAGAATAACACCCAACATGCATAGGTACTGTCAAGGGAAGAGTTGCCAAACACCCCAATGTAAAGCACGTGCGTAAGGGCAATTTTACTTCAAAATTTCAGCTTTGCAGACAAGGTGCGCACCTTGCACACCTTTTTCAACCAAAACAACGCTTTACATTTGGAATACTCACAACCATATATTCCCTGAAAGTACACGTTAAGCTTTCTAGGCGTACCCAGCTTATTGTAGTGGCTTCATCGTTCTGGAAGTAATCCTTCGAAGAATTCTTTAGTTGCACAGCGTTTCCCTAAAAAAAAATGTATTAAAAAAAAGCAGAATAATAAACACATTTTCCTAAAAAATCAATATGCAAACAAGAAAAAGCAAGCTAAATTTAATTGAGTAAAACTTATCAGGAAAGACTTAAAGAACTTAATTTGTACAGTCTAGAGAAAAGGGCCCACAGTGTCCCCCATGTATGGAAAATAACAGCTGGCATCCTCAAGCCTAGTGCCCTAAAAAAAAAAAAAAGGGGGGACTACAAGCTTGGCAGCGGATGCGGAGGCTTGGGAGCGCGATGCTGCCCTAAAATACTGTGAATCTTCAAATAACTAGAGAAAAACAGCTCTAACACATAAAAAAAGGAAAAACACTTTATTGACATCCTTTCCCCACCAAGACTAGAGCAGAATGTGAAACCTACCGGCTGCCCGAGTCTTATGCCGGCACGTGGGAGGAATTGCAGCTCACTTCCTGCTCTAGTCCCACCTTCTGGCTACTAGATTAACCCATTCGTGATTGCTCGGCGTCCCCGTATGAACAACCTGCCAGGCGTAATGCAGCACAAATGTGTGAACTATCCCATTTAGTATTATGTGCAGTGTTTTCTCTGCGTTGTAACTGCGAGAAAGCACACAGGTGTGAACAGAGCCTCAAAAAGAAGAGGAGATGGAAAGGCAAAAAAAAAGAAAAAAAGACCAAAATAAAATGTAGAGAAAATAAATTCGATAACAGAAAAGAGAAGAAGAGAGAAGAGTAGAAAAGAAGGAAAATAAAGAGATAAAGACATCAAGTCCTTTTTCTTCGCTAGCGCCATTGAATCAAACTGTGTCGGTGTGAACCCACCAGAGCGATTGCAGTGGAGGGGGGGGGGGGGGGGGGGCGTGATCCATTTCCGATCACCCTGCAATCCCTGTGGAAGCCCCGCCCATAGTGTTAGGCGATTGCAAGCTGTAGTTTTGGGACACACCATTAAAGTGATATTTCAGGCAAAGCCAATTGTTAGACCGCTGTATCGGGCTGCATTTGGCACGGTCCTAAACGGTGTTCTGTTTTCAGATTGAAGATAAAATGGCTGAGATATCAAGGATTACAGTTTCACCTTCTGATTTCAAATCTGGGCGTGGCCATTGGAGCTGTGATGCTGCATAATAATCAGCATAATGTCGGTACTGGCAGCAAGAGCGCTTGCTAGTATGAGGCTGGGTGGGGAAGAGGAAGGAAGGGGGTTAGCTGGGCTTGAATGGCAGCTCTGAGTGTGCAGAGGGGGCTGTGGTCTGGACTAGCTCCTCAAGCTAGTATTGGTGGTCCACATCTGCAGGGTGGCGCTGGAGGTTCAGATGAGGGTCAAAAGAAAACGCTGGGGCACAGCAATTGCGCTTGTGTAAAATCAGGCTAAGGGAGCAGAATCATGCTTCCCGGACAGTTCGGGACGAGCTCGAGGGGCGTAACATAACATACATTATGATGTCATAGAAGGCTATAAAAAGGGCGGACGCGTCACACCTTAGTAGTGAATTCATACACGTCTCGCAGTAACGGTGACCGCATTCCGTCTGCCGCGGGTTGCAGAGGACCAGGCGACACTTTTCACATTTGTATTTCTCTTCGACGGGCTTCAGGAACCTCTCCTTGTAGCCCCCTTGCTCGGGCACGTAGATGGTGGTGGCGAGGCTGCGGTCGGGGTTGGCGCGCAGGTGTAGTGTTTGAGAAGGCTCGATCCTTTTGCTTGCGTCCATGATATAATGGCTAATTTCTGAAAAAAAGACAAAATTTAGGAGACAGTTAGCAACTGCTGGGGGGGGGGGTGCTTTCATTTATTTACTTTTACCTTTTACTTTACTTTTTTAACCTTTTTTTATTTTTAATTTACTTTTTCTAAATTAAAGGAACATCACATGAAAGAAAAGACTGATACATATGTAAAGAATATTATAAAAGCATCGTAATACCTCTCTGACCTGCTGAGCGCAACAAAACCCACCAGAGGCCGGCCAGGAATCTAAAAGGTTCCAGAGCTGGCCACTGGCTTTCCCTGGAGCATCCCGAATTGGGATGCCCTGCTGTGTAAAAACCCATAAAAATACCATTTTGTGAAATACTCACCTGTAAAATGGGTATTATAAGTATGTCACACACCCCGCTTCAAGATATCCATAACATGTGGGTAATACCGACCTGAAGTGGGCGTTCCTGCAGAGATGATAGCAAAAAGAAAGCCCCTCCCTGATCCATAAATACCTGGGACCTCCCACTCATCACCCAGTATATAGAAGCAGTAAGGTAAGGGACCAGGAAGAGGCAAATATAAGTCATAACAACGCAAAGTTCACAAAATAAAGGATCCAGAATACAAGAAGGGCGGGTGAAGCGGGGTGTGTGACATACTTATAATACCCATTTTACAGGTGAGTATTTCACAAAATGGTATTATTCTAAGTATGTCACACACCCCGCTTCAAGATATCCATAACATGTGGGACATCCAATAGCAGTGTCCATAAAAAGGGCGGGGATCCAAACAAGGCAACAATGCACAACTTAAACCACAACAGCTTGCAGAACTTTGCGGCCAAAAACAGCATCCGCTGAGGCCCGAACATCAACCTTGTAAAACTTGGAAAAAGTGTGAACAGAGGACCAAGTAGCAGCCTTACAAACTTGCTCAACAGAGGCCTGGTGCTGGAAGGCCCAGGACGCTCCAAGCGCACGAGTAGAATGAGCAGTAACACGAAAAGGGGGGCTCCTCCCCTTGGCAGAATAGGCCCCAATGATGGCCTGACGAATCCATTTACTAATGGAAGATTTGGCAGGAGCCAAACCTTTCCTAGGCCCAAAGGGCACCACAAAAAAGGCATCAGTCTTACGAAGACGTAACCACCAGATAATATTTCACAACACGAACTACATCCAAGGAATGCAGCACCCTTTCCTTGTCGTTGCTGGGATTAGAACATAGAGAAGGCAGAACAATGTCCTGATTCAGATGAAAGGCAGAGACCACCTTAGGAAGAAAATCCGTCTTGAAACGAAAGACAACCTTGTCCTGATGCCTTTCGAAGTATGGAGCTTTAATGGATAAAGCTGCCAACTCAGAAACACGCCTAACCGAAGTGATAGCCACCAAAAAGGCCACCTTTTGAGTAAGCGAAGACAAAGCAACCTCATTCAAGGGCTCAAACGGAGGACCCTGAAGAGCAGAAAGAACCAGGTTCAAATCCCAAACTGGAACAAACGGCTTCCTAGGAGGCCGTACATGCGTAACTCCTTGGAAAAAGGTCTTGACTAAGGGATGAAGTGCAAAAGACCTCTGAAAGAACACCGCCAGGGCAGAAACCTGCCCCTTCAAGGTACTAAGTTGAAGCCCCAGATCCAGACCATGTTGAAGAAACTCCAGGATTCTGGAAATGGAGAACTCCCGACAAGAGAAAGACCTACTTTCACACCAGTCAATATAGGACCTCCAAGTCCTATAGTAAATAGTAGAGGAAGAGCGCTTCCTGGCGCTAATAAGAGTCTGAACCACCGCGTCAGAAAGACCTTCCTCCTTCAAGATGGCGGTTTCAGCAGCCACGCCGTCAAAGCCAGCGAAGGTAAATTGGGATAGCGCAGCCGACCCTGGGTGAGCAGGTCCGGCAGAAGAGGCAGAACGAACTGATCCTCTGCCAGTCTTACCAGGTCTGCGAACCAAGCCTGCCTTGGCCACCTTGGTGCCACCAGAATCGCCGACGCGCCCTCCAGGGCCAGCTTGCGCACCACTCTGGCTACCAGTGGAAACGGAGGGAACAGGTAAAGAAACCCCAGATCCCTCCAGTTCAGAGACATGGCATCCACCGCCAGAGCCAGAGGATCCTGCGAGAGAGACACAAAGACCGGAAGCTTGTGATTGTGACGAGAGGCAAAGAGGTCCACCACTGGGAACCCCCACCTGAGACAGATCGAATGGAACACCTTGGGACTGAGAGACCACTCCCCCTGACGAGAGGAGGCCCTGCTCAGAGAGTCCGCCTCCGTGTTCTCCACTCCCGGAATGTAGACTGCTGAGATACACGGGACGTGGCTCTCCGCCCAGTCCAGAATCAAAGACACTTCCCTGAGGGCACTCCGGCTGCGAGTCCCCCCCTGGTGATTGATGTAAGCAACCGCCGTCCGGTTGTCCGACCGGACCTGAACAGGCAGGCCCCGCAATTGATGAGTCAAGCGAAACAGAACCAACCTGATGGCTCTCAATTCCAGAACATTGATGGGCTTGTGAGCCTCCTGCGGGCCCCACAGACCCTGAAACTGGAGGTCCTTCCAAACACCCCCCCAACCTGACAGACTGGCATCCGTGGTGACTGTTTCCCAACACGGTGCCAGAAAAGATCTGCCCTTCAACAGATTGACAGACCCCAGCCACCATTGCAGGGATCGACGAACTCGGGGAGTCATCAGGAAGGACTGATCCAGCGATAGAGGAGACTTGTCCCAAACCTTCAACAGATGAAGCTGAAGTGTCCTTGTATGAAACTGTGCAAAGGGAACCGCCTCGAATGAGGCCACCATTAACCCCACCAGCCTCATCCCTAGACGGATGACTGGACGGGGGGCCGACAAGAGAAGCCGAACTAACTCCTGAATCAAAAGAATTTTGGTCTGGGGCAGAAACACCCTGGCCTGTGAAGTGTCCAGAGACATTCCCAGAAAGGTCACTACTCTGGACGGAGAAAGAGAAGACTTGGGGTGATTGACCACCCATCCGAACCTCTCCAGAGTGGACACCACCACTCTGGTGTCCAACTCCGCTTGGTTGAAAGAAGGAGCCATGATTAGAAGATCGTCCAAATAGGGCACAATGCGGATACCCTGAACCCTTAGCAGAGCCATCACCCCCGCTAGTACCTTGGTGAACACCCGAGGAGCCGAGGTGAGACCGAAAGGGAGTGCCACAAACTGAAAATGCCGATCCTCCACCACGAACCTGAGAAACCTCTGGTGTGCTGGAAAAATTGGAACGTGTAGGTAAGCATCCTTGATGTCTATGGACGTCAGAAAGTCTCCCTGGCGAAGAGAGTGAATGGCCGAACGCAGCGTTTCCATGCGGAATTTCCGTGGCCGGATGAATCTGTTGAGAAACTTCAGATCCAAGATGGGTCGGACCGATCCGTCCTTCTTGGGTACCGTGAACAGATTGGAATAAAAACCCCTGCCCTGATCCGAAGGGGGCACTGGGCAAATGACAGCCATGTGCAGAAGATTCTGTACTGCCAACAGGAGCCCCTGCGCCGCTAGAGGTTCCGAAGGCATCCGAGACCTGAAAAATCTGGAAGGGGGGCGGAGCTCGAACTCCAGCTTGTAACTGGAAGACACCACTTCCCGGATCCATCTGTCCGAGACCTCTTGATCCCAGATCTGGGAGAAGTGTCGCAGCCGTCCCCCCACCCGCATGGGTGAGGGCGCCCCCTCATTGCTGAGCCGGCTTAGTAGCCGGCTTGGGCTTAGAGCCCCAACTGTATCCTGGACGGGCACGTCCTCTGCCCCTGCTCCCAGAATCTCCTCTGGAAGAGGGGAATGCAAATCCCCTGCCAGATCTGGCCCCACGAAAGGAGGGGGTAAAGGAAGGCGCCCCCCGAAAGGGACGGCGTTGTTTCTTGCGTTGAGGTAACCTACCACCCTTGGTAACAGAGTCCAATGTCTCTCCAAAAAGCCGTAATCCAACAAAAGGTAGAGCCGTCAGTGACTTCTTGGACATAAAATCTGCCGCCCACTGGCGCAGCCACACCGACCGCCGAATAGTGACCAGCAGCGCCGATGTCCTACCACACATCATCAAAGTGTCATCCAAGGCTGTCAACACAAAGGATAAAAACAACTCACACCGTTTAAGGCTAAGGAACTCAGCACTTCCAGGACGCAGCCCGGAAGAAGTCAGCAGGTCCCTGACCACGGACCTGGCAGCCAACACCATTAGTGCCGAAGCGCAAACGGGCCGCATGGCTGACCCAACGCTAGCAAAACCATGACAAGCCATCTGGTCAATACGTTTATCCTTTCCATCCTTGAGAGTGGAACAATCAGGTCTATTTAAAACCGAGGAATTGGACAACCCCAAAACCGGTGCATCCACCTCGGGGGGAGATGCCCAGCGCTTAATCGCCTCCGAAGGGAAGGGATATTTCCTATCCCACCCCTGAGGGATGCCAGGGAGCCGAGCCGGCCTGTCCCATTCCTTAGCAATAATTTTGTCAAAATGCCTTTGTGTAGGGAATTCCAAGCGCGGCCTGGATTCCTCAAACAATTCACCCTTCTGCTATGACACCTCCTCAGGAGGAGAAATATTCAGAACCTCTAACATCAGAGCCAGAGCGTGAGGAGTATCGGAGGATCTCCCCAAGTCACCAAGCTCAGCATCAGCGCCAAAGGACTGCTCATCGTCCGAAATATCAGAATCCTCATAAACTTCCCCTTCCTCTAGCGGGGAATAATCAGACCAATCCAGATTATTAACATCCTCCTGGTCCTCCACCAGCGGAGCCGGCGACAAATGCTTCCTCTTAGTCGGAGCCTTACGGGCGACCGAGCTGGAGATAATTTTTTCAAGGTTAGCCAATCTGGCGCACATCTCAGATTGCAGCTCCCGGCCCATGACAACGTCACACGGGGCGCGTGTCAAGGTGGGAGGAGGAGATGAAGCGACTGGCGGTGCTGACCCAGACGCCTGGGGTTCGGACTGCCGCGTGATAGTTTGCTGTGCACATGGTATACACAGAAGTACATCGTCCCCAGAAATGGATACCCCACACAACATACACTTCCGGGGATGCCCCGAAGGGGCCCCGAGCCCAGTATCCGGGGATGCCTCCATAAGGTGAACTTTTAAGAATAGTCGCTATGACCCAGGGAATTACGCCACTAGACAACCCGGGATGCCGCTTTAATGTCCCGAGTGGGAGGATTTATGAGCAATAATGAACCCAGTGATCAAGGATCGGGAGAGACCCCCTAAATGCTACTGGAGATCCTCCTGAAACCACCACCTGGAAGACACAGAAAAGGACTAATAAGGCTATGAAGACAAAGACACCCATACAGCACAAGGATAGGGAAGAAAGGAGGGGGGCCATAGGCCACTCACGGAACCGCGGAGCACGAAATGGCGACCGAGAAGAATATCCTCCTGAGGCTGCTGACAGAAGAGGAGAAGGGGGCGTGGTCAGCGCGGGACGCGCGCGACGCCGAGCAACGCCCCCCCGCCTCCTACGCAATGCTGAGCTCCGCAGCGGCGCCAGGGAAAGATGGGGGCGGGCAGCGGTGACGCGCGCAACACCGGCCCCGCCCCCAGGTACATCGTGAGGAGAAGTCTCCTCAGTAAAAAAGGCGCCAAGAACCGGCCGGCGCCGCAGCAAGAAGTGCGGCCGCCGTGCCCGGTCGGGAGACAAAGTGAAACACACACACACAGTGCCTCAATCAGCTAAACAGCAGGGACGGGTCCCGGCCCTGCGCCGACGGACTCTCGGTCAACGAAAGCCACTCACTGGGACTATGTCTTTCGGCTGGGATGTGAGCATGTGAATGGGCGAGGACACGGCAGTATGTGCTCCTCATTCATTTCAATGAGAGCCGCCTGCCGAATGATGTAGGGTGAAAAACTCACCTTTCCCCGCACCAAGGGCGCATGCACGGACTCTCGGCCAACGAGAGCCACCTGCCGAGACTATGTCTTTCGGCAGGATGGCTACCATTGCTCTCTTCAGATAGGCTGGGATGGGAGCCTGCACATGGCCGGGGACACGGCAGCGCATGTTCCCCATTCATTTCAATGGGAGCCATCTGAATTATGTAGTGACAGTACGTGGCTCTCATTGGAAGAGAGCCAGCACATGCACCATTGGAGTCTGGATAGGCGAGTTATTATGGGCGAACTGGAGGGTTTCACTCAGTAGGGAATGCGGTTTTGCTCTGATCTCTGTGGCAATCCCAAATTAGGATAACCTGCTGTGTGGAAAACCCTCGGGAGGCTGAAAAACTCACCTTTCCCAGAAACAACGGCTCATGCGTGGACTCTCAGCCAATGAGAGCCACCTGCTGAGCCTATGACTTTCGGCAGTGCGTGCGTGCACTCACTTCAGTTAGGCTGGGATGGGAGCATGCGCATGACCAAGGACACGGCAGCATGTGCTCCCCATTCATTTCAATGAGAGCGTCTGCTGAATGATGTAGCGACAGCAGGTGGCTCTTATTGGAAGAGAGCCTGGGCAGGTGGGTTTTTATGGGGGAACTGGGGGGATTCACTCAGTGAGGCATGGGGTTTTGCTCTGTTCTCCGTGGGCATCCCGAATTAGGATGCCCTGCTGTGTAGAAACCTCGGGGGCGAAAAGAATCCCCCTTCCCGCACCAACGGCGCATGTGCGGATTCTTGTCCAACGAGAGCCACCTGCTGGGTCCATGTCTTTCAGCAAGGCGGCTCTCATTCTTTACAATAGGGGGCGCGCGCTGCCGCATCCCCTGCATTGTGCGCGTGCTCTCGTCCCAGCCATTCAGATAGGCTGGGATGGGAGCTTGCACATAGCTGGGGCGCGGCAGCGCATGCTCCCCATTTATTTCAATGAAAGCAGTCTGACGAATGATATAGCGACAAGTAGGCAGCTCTCATTGGAAGAGATCCTGCGCATGTGCCATTGGAGCCTGAGAAGGTGGGTGTTTTTATGGGGGAACTGGGGAGTTGCACTCAGTGGGGCATGGAACAAATCACAGGAAAGTCAACTTTTGCTCTGTTCTCCACGGGCATCCCGAATTAGGATGCCCCCACCCCCACCCCCCGGTACAGCTCACCTCTTCCTCGCACCTATGGCACACGCGCAGGCACGCAGCCAACTGGAGCAGTTTGCCGTGTTTAGATTTTGTTTAGACTTTTAGATTCCAGGGTGGCCGCTGGCGAGTTTTGTTCTGCTTTAAAGCATCTTTCAAGTATCTTGATCTTGAACCCTCCCTCTTTATTACACACTACCGGGTCAACGGGCCGGGGCTGTAGCAAACAGAGCTGGTGTCCCGGGGCACCCCGATCTGTGAAACCCCCCAGGTCGCTGAACCCAACTCACCTCTTCATGGTCCTACGGCGCATGTTTGACTGCTCGTCCAATCAGCGTGCTCGGATCCGCTGACATTACATCGTCTAAGGCGAGTGGCTCCGAGCACGCTGGCGGCTGCATCCCGCAAAATGGCACAATCAAGACCACACAGCGCGACATCGGACCCCACAGCGCGACATCGGACCACACAGCGCGACATCGGACCCCACAGCGCGACATCGGACCCCACAGCGCGACATCGGACCCCACAGCGCGACATCGGACCCCACAGCGCGACATCGGACCCCACAGCGCGACATCGGACCCCACAGCGCGACATCGGACCACACAGCGCGACATCGGACCACACAGCGCGACATCGGACCACACAGCGCCCAATTAGACCACACAGCATGATATCTGAAGTGCAAAATCTGACCCCCACCGCACCCAATTTGGGATCAAACAACCATAGGGCCCATTTTGGCTTCAGGTCCGCTTCAAAGACTCACAGCCCATCAACCATTTGCTGATTAACATTCAGACCCAAAATACAAGCATCCTTAGGACCACACAGCGCGACGTCAGACCGCACGGGGCAATATCTGAAGTGCAACGTCTGACCCCACCGCACCCAATCTGGGATCGAACGACCCTGGGGCCCATTTTGGATTCAGGACCACTTCAAAGACTTACAGCCCAACAACCTTTTGCCGATTAACATTTGGACCCAAAATAAAAGCATCCTCCGTACGTGTCATTGAGCGGTCGCTTCCCACGCCGGCCGGCGCCTCCTCACACCTCGCTGTTATGTGACGGCCACATTTCCAGGGAAGCGTCTCATCACGGTAAATAGGATGTCATAAAAAACGATCTGATGAATGAAAGGGTAGAGCCCCCACGTGACACGCTTCTCGGAACCCAACGATGCTAATTTATTTTTTTGTCGACATTCTGTAAATATCACAGTGACACAACCGCGCCCCCCCCCAATAGAGGAGAACCACCGCCAGCGGCTACAACTTCCCCTAACCAGGCCAAACATCAAGATGCTGCTGTAAAAGTCAAGTCGGTCCTTCGCAAAGCTCCACGCCCCCTTCGCTTTTCTGTTTTTCACCATTTTTTGTGACAGACAGCAGAAAAAAAGGAGGCATCAAACAGCATGAGTCAGTCCTACATGACAAGCCATATAAAAATAACATCTGAAACGTGCGTTAAAAAAGTAGCGAAGCGCGTGGGAGCGCAAAGAAAACCACTGCCGGGGCAGATTTCACTCCAAGGAGAAAAAATAAACCCACCCAGCAGCCATAACATAGAAACATAGGCGGGTGACGGCAGAAGGAGACCATACGCTCCATCTAGTCTGCCCTTATGTGTATACTGTATGTTCTCTGTATCTTATGTATATACTGTATGTTCTCTTTATCTTATGTATATACTGTATGTGCTCTTTATCTTATGTGCATATACTGTATATGCTCTGTATCTTATGTGTATATACTGTATGTGCTCTGTATCTTATGTGTATACTGTATGTTCTCTTTATCTTATGTGTATATGTTGTATGTGCTCTGTATCTTATGTATATACTGTATGTTCTCTTTATCTTACGTGTATACTGTATGTTCTCTATCTTATGTGTATACAGTATGTTCTCTGAATCTTATGTATATGCTGTATGTTCTCTGTATCTTATGTGTATACTGTATGTTCTCTGTATCTTATGTGTATACTGTATGTTCTCTGTATCTTATTAATATACTGTATGTTCTCTTTATCTTATGTGTATACAGTATGGTCTCTGAATCTTATGTATATACTGTATGTTACAAACAAAAAATGGAGTGGACGTAGCACACCTTCCTCCCAAAGAGGAGCACCAACACATCCAATAATTTTATGTAAATGCTTTATTAATAAAAAAAAAGGCTAAAAACACATGAGCACAGGACAATTTCCGATGCTCCGTTATGTGAAAACCCCCTAATTGGCTGTGAAAACATACATTTCTCCAGTCCTACGGTGCATGCGCGGGCTCACTCATTCAATTAGCGCTGTTTGCTAGTATATGAATGTTGGCTCTGTTTAGACGCAGGACTCACCAGTTACCCTTAAAAATGTACAAAACGCTCCCAAACCGGATGCCCCACTGTGTGAAACCCCTCAGGGCGCCTCTCCCCGGTTCAATGCGCATGCACAGGCTCTCGTCCAATCAGAGCCCTTTGCCTGCTTACAATGGAGAGATAGGCTGGGCCGGGAGTGTGCGTACTGCCGTTGATCTGGCAGCACACGCTCCACATTGAAGGTAATCAGAACCCTTTTCCAAAGTATGGAAACACAGCAAAGGGCTCTGATTGGATAGGAGTCTGCATATACGCCGTGGACCGAGGAGGGGTGAGTTTTACTTAGGGGGGGGGGGGGGGGGGCATGGAACAGAACCTGTGAAAGTTAAATTCCTGGGTTTTGCTCAGCTTTAAAGGAAAAATCAATTTTTGTCAAGTGTCTGGTGTTCTGAGTTACTTACCAGCTGCTTCCAAGTTTCCTAAAGCCTCTGTAAAGCACATAAAGTGGGCATGACAATACTGGCCTTCAGTAAATACCTTGGTACAATTTCTGATTACGAGTCCCAGAACTCAAGGTAACAGGTGAGCTCATCAGCAGCTTTGACAAAATCAAGCAGCCGTAACGAACTCCCCAGGTGAGAACGCTAGCAGGGATCCTTTAGCTACTGGAACACAAGATTGTGTTCCCTTCATGTGAAGAGCCCGAATCAGAGCAATAGGGGTTAAACCTGTGAGCTCATGAATGTGGCGCATAGTTTCTGCCTCAGGGCCGCCCCACTGTGTGAAACCCCCCAGGCCGCATCCCCCGCTTCCCTCTAACAGGGAGGGAATCGATCGGCCATGGAATCTTATAGATTCCTGTGCCGATCTCCATGGGTTTTGGTCCACTTTAACCGCCAGCCTACCTTGAGATTTTGTCACCCTATGTTGCCAGACCATTTTGCGCTCCCCATGTTCAACTGTGATTTTTGAAGGGATTTCCCAGGAAAGTGATATATTGTTTTTTTCAGCAGAGCCTGGGCTTTAACATGAAATATCTTGTTTGTCTTTTCTTGGCCACCTGGGAGCCACCAGGATTGCTGGCACCCCCTCCTGAGATATCCCAGGCGAGAGGTCCCTTTGCTCAGAGAGTCTGCCTGCAGATTCTCCACCCCCGGAATGTACACGGCTTAGATGCAGGGAACATTGTCCTCCGCCCAGGCCAGGATCAGAGACGCTTCCTTGAGGGACCTCTTGCTCCGGGTCTCTCCTCAATTATTGATGTAGGCAACCGCCGTCTGGTTGTCCGAGCGTACCTGAACAGGCCGGCCCCGAAGGTGTTGGGTAAAGTGAACCAGAACCAACCTGATCACCCTCAATTTCAGAATGTTGATGGGCATGTGGGCCTCCTGAGGACCCCAGCGCCCTTGGAACTGTAGGGACTTCCAGAAGCCCCCCAACCCGTCAGACTGGCATCCGTGGTGACAGTCTCCCAGCAGGGGGCCAGAAAGGATCTGCCTGCCAACAGGTTCCTGGAGTCCAGCCACCACGAGAGAGACCTCCTGGCTAGGGGGGACAGAACAATGACCTGGTCCAGGGATGCAGGATCCTTGTCCCATACTGACAAGAGGTGGAGTTGCAGAGGCCTCATGTGAAACTGGGCATAAGGGAACGCCTCGAAGCACGACACCATCAGGCCCACCAGCTGTACTGAGATGTGATGAGGATGTCGTCCAAATAGGGCAGCACGCAAATGCCCTGAGACCTGAGCAGAGACATCACTCCTGCCAGCACCTTGGTGAACACTCTGGGAGCTGAAGTGAGGCCGAAGGGCTAGGCCACAAATTGGTAGTGCTGATCCTCCAGAGCGAACCTGAGGAATCTTTGATGACCTGGAAAAACAGGAATATGAAGGTAAGCATCCTTGATGTCCACAGAGGTCATGAAGTCCCCTGAACGCAGGCAACTGATAGCAGAGCGCAAAGTTTCCATGCGAAAGCGCCTGCACCTGACAAATTTGTTGAGGATCTTCAAGTCCAGGATGGGCATGACTGACCCATCTCTTTTGGGCACGGTGAAAAGGTTGGAATAGAACCCCTTGCCCCTTTCTCGCAAGGGGACCTGACAGATGACCCCCAGCTCCAGAAGGCTTTGCACCGCCAGAATTAGAGCCTGAGCTGACATGGGGTCCGGGATCTGATGAATCTTGGGGGCGGCCAGGCAGCAAACTCTATCTTGTAACCGGAGGACACTACCTTCTGAATCCACCGGTCTGAGACATGAAGCCTCCAGACGTGAGCAAAATGCTCAAGCCGTCCCCCTACCCGGATGGGTGAGGGCGCCCCTTCATGCCTGAGGGGGCTTGGGAGAAGGCTTATGCTTGGAGCCCCAGGATGAGCCAGGGCATCCAGGTCCTCTGCCCCTACCCCAGAAATCTCCTCGGGCTCCAGTAAAGGAGACCCCCTTCCCCTGTCTGGATCCACGGTAGGGAGAAGAAAAGGAGCCTGGGCCCCGAAAGGGCCGAGACTGCCTCCTGCGCTGGGGTAACCTGCCTCCCTTAGAAAACAGGTCCAGGCGGGCCCCAAATAGGTGCAGCCCTTTGAAGGGAAAACCAGTGAGAGCCTTCTTGGCAGCGGTGTCAGCTGCCCACTGGCGCAGCCAAACCGAGCGGCGTATAACCACCACCAGGGCAGAGGCTCTGCCACACATCCTAATGGTATCGTCCAAGGCAGAGAGGACATAAGTCACAAAAACCTCACAACGAGAGAGTGCATTAAACTCTTCACTAGACACATCATCAGGAGCACCGTCTAGGACCCTTCTAAGCTGGGTCCTAATAGCCACCGCTGTAATGGCAGAGGCACAAACCGGGCGCAGCACCATCCCCACACTATCCCGCAGTGTAGATGAATCAGGGGAATGCATGACAGAGGTGGTAGACAACCCTAGGACTGGGGCATCCACCTCCAGAGGGGATCACCAACGCTTCACCACATCACCCGGAAAGGGATACCTCTTATCCCAACTCTTAGGGACTCTGGGGAGCCTGCTAGGGCGCTCCCATTCCTTGAGCACGAGATTATTAAAATGGGCTTGCTCAGGAAACTCTAAACGTGGCTTAGCAGTATGAAACAATTCCCCCCTGCTGCTTAGGGGCCGCGACCGGGGAAGACATAGACAGTACCTCAAAAATCTGTCTATCAGTATCATCTGGGGCCCAGGGGTCGGAGCCAGAATCATCATGACCCCTGGGCCTCTCATCAGATGACTCTGAATCAGAGAACAACTCCCCTTCCTTCAAGGGGCATAACCGGACAGTTCAAAGAACTCTTCAGCCTCCATAGGGAAAAGAGTGACATCAGGCATCAAATGCCGCCTCTTAGCAGAGGCCTTACGCGCCATGGTATTAGCAAGCAACTTCTCAACACTAGCCAGTCTAGCAGACACATCAGGCTGAGATTCCCCACTGGTATGCAGCTCAATGGCAGTCAAATTTAAGCTTGGTGGAGTAGGTGACGCCATACGTGGCGCAGGCCCAGCCGCTGGTAAACCAGGCTGCAGCGCAATACAGACCCGCACATTGTCAGCACTTGTAGGGGACACCCCACAAGCTACACACAGCCGGGCTTGTCCCGAAGGAACCCCAAGCACATTATCCTGAGACGCCTCCATATGGTGAATATAGCGGCACAATAGGACGCTAGGGATTTACGCTATAAAAGCAACCCGGGATGCCCCAATAGCCCGCTAGGGAAGTGGGAGTAATTAGCACACTAGGCCTCACAAAGTTTAAATTAATTGAGTTTGACCCACCTGAAAGAGATAAGCGAAGAGAACCCCCATAAGCGACATGCATAAATGACATTAGGGTAAAATAAAACCGCCCGTGAGGGCACTCACGGACCGCGGTAGGTAGGCGCCAGCCACGCAGCAGACAGAATCCAGAAAAAATGGCGCCGAGTATACCTCGAGGGGCAGGCCTTGCAGACAGTGACGCGGAACGCGCCATCCGCAGGCCCCGCCCCCCCAGGAGCGGGAAGCAGCACACGTAACAAGCAGCCAATGAAGGCGCAGTAGCGCCTGAGGTAATGCCACCGCCAACCGCGGAACGCAGTGGAAGCGCATGCGGCAGCATATTCAAACCGCAACCAGTGCAACCAAGTCAGTGCGGAGACTGAACTAAAGCAACAAGCACACCATCCAAGTGAATTACCAACGCATAACACCCCCCCCCCCCCCCCCCGAGAGCTACAAGGGAGAGCAAGGGAAGGCAGCGGCCACTTAACGTAGGGCCCACCGATAGACAAGGGCAAGGAGCAATAGTGCGGGAGGGGCATCCCATAAAAGGCTCACCATATGCCTATACCGTCTACCCTTTGGTGGGGGATTGCAGTGGAGCAGTGCTCCTAAGCACCTGACAGCGGTGCTGCCTACCATCACCCGCACCAGCGCAGCCAAAGCTGGGAGGCACATTAATAATGGAACGGGTGGGAATAGTCCTACAGGGCCGCAGGCTAATAGCCCCGCTCCCCTGCGAGAAGAGAGAGCCATCTTCTTGTCCTTCGCAGTCCAGACTGCAGAGAAATTCTGGGGATTTGTGGGAGGTCCCGGGTATTTGAGGGGCCTGGAGGTTTTCGTGGTCTCTGCAGGCCAGCGCCATCTGGCGAAGTAATACCCAAGAGTAAAGAATCTTATCTGGAGCAGGACGTACTGTATACTAAGAATAAACTATTTTTTACAATTTGTAGTGTTTTTTTGTAATAAAAAATGTAAGTTTATCAATAAAATCTTATTGCGTGTGAAACCCCAATTACTCCCGGTTACAGTGGTACCACATATGTATTGATAGACACGTTTTCCTGCCCAGGAGACTCCCCCAAACTGAAACAGAGCTTTAGGAGATTTTCAGATAAAATACAACTATGCTACGTGCTAAGCGCACCTTGCAGTTTTTCAAGAAAAACAACCCTTTACATTTGAAATACCCCCAACAAACTATCTATTCCCTAGAAGTATACACCTCAGGCTTTCTAGGTGTACCAGGCTTGTTGACATGGGTGCAGTTTTCTGGAAGTAATCCCTCAATGTATTCTTTGGTTGCACAGGTTTTCTCTAAAAAATAATAAAAAAGCAGAATCAAAACCACATTTTCCTAAAAAAAAAACTATATGCAAACAAGAAAAAAAAACTGAAAATCTGAAAAAGCAAGGTCCCCCAGAACAATACCCAACATGCATAGCTACTGTCAAGGGAAGAGTTGCCAAACACACCAAAGTAAAGCATGTGCGTAATGGTAATTTTACTTCAAAATTTCAGCTCTGCAGACAAAGTGCGCACCTTGTGCTTTTTCTACCAAAACAACCCTTTACATTTGGAATACCCCCCATAAACCATATATTCCCTGAAAGTACACGTTAAGCTTTCTAAGCGTACCCAGTTTGTTGTAGTGGGCTCATCTTTCTGGAAGTAATATCTCGAAGAATTCTTAGGTTGCACAGGGTTTCACAAAAAAAATGTATAAAAAAGCAGAATAAAAAACACCTTTTCCTAAAATATCAATATGCAAATAAGAAAAAACAAGCTAAATCTGAAAGCGCAAGGTCCCCCGAGCAGAACAATACCCAACATGCATAGGTACCAGTAACCTTTTAACTGCCAGCCTACTTGTCACCCTCTGCTGACAGGATATTTTTCACCATTTTGCGTGATGTTTAACTGTGATTTTTGCAGGAATTTCCAAGAAAATGGCATATTTTCTTTTTGTGGCAGAGTTTAGGCTTTAACATGAAATGTCTTGTTTGTATTTTTTCTACTGTTTTTTTTTAATATTTTTAAGTAAATAAAAAAAAATAAATAATAATAATATTAATAATAATAATATATATATATATATATATATATATATATATATATATATATATATATATATATATATATATATTTTTTTTTTTTTTTTTTTTTTTTTTAAACAATTTATATATACAGGTCCTTCTCAAAAAATTAGCATATAGTGCTAAAGTTCATTATTTTCCATAATGAAATGATAAAAATTAAACTTTCATATATTTGAGATTCATTACACACCAACTGAAATTTTTCAGGTCTTTTTTTGTTTTAATACTGATGATTTTGCCATACAGCTCATGAAAACCCCAAAATCCTATCTCAAAAAATTAGCATATCATGAAAAGGTTCTCTAAACGACCTATTAACCTAATCATATGAATCGACTAATTAATTCTAAACACCTCCAAAAGATTCCCGAGGCTTTTAAAAAAGCCCAACCTGGTTCATTACTCCAAACCGCCATCATGGGTAAGACTGCCGACCTGACTGCTGTCCAGAAGGCCATCATTGACACCCTCAAGCAAGAGGGTAAGACCCAGAAAGAAATTTCTGAACAAATAGGCTGTTCCCAGAGTGCTGTATCAAGGCACCTCAATGGGAAGTCTGTGGGAAGGAAAAAATGTGGCAGAAAACGCTGCACAACGAGAAGAGGTGACCGGACCCTGAGGAAGATTGTGGAGAAGGACCGATTCCAGATCTTGGGGGACCTGCGGAAGCAGTGGACTGAGTCTGGAGTAGAAACATCCAGAGCCACCATACACAGGCGTGTGCAGGAACTGGGCTACAGGTGCCGCATTCCCCAGGTCAAGCCACTTTTGAACCAGAAACAGCGGCAGAAGCGCCTGGCCTGGGCTACAGAGAAGCAGCACTGGATTGTACTTTTTTCTGATGAAAGCAAATTTTGCATGTCATTCGGAAATCAAGGTGCCAGAGTCTGGAGGAAGACTGGGGAGAAGGAAATGCCAAAATGCCTGAAGTCCAGTGTCAAGTACCCACAGTCAGTGATGGTCTGGGGTGCCATGTCAGCTGCTGGTGTTGGTCGACTGTGTTTTATAAAGGGCAGGGTCAATGCAGCTAGCTATCAGGAGATTTTGGAGCACTTCATGCTTACATCGGCTGAAAAGCTTTATGGAGAAGAAGATTTAATTTTTCAGCCTGACCTGGCACCTGCTCACAGTGCCAAAACCACTGGTAAATGGTTTACTGACCATAGTATTACTGTGCTCAATTGGCCTGCCAACTCTCCTGACCTGAACCCAATAGAGAATCTGTGGAATATTGTGAAGAGAAAGTTGAGAGACGCAAGACCCAACACTCTGGATGAGCTTAAGGCCGCTATCGAAGCATCATGGGCCTCCATAACACCTCAGCAGTGCCACAGGCTGATTGCCTCCATGCCACGCCGCACTGAAGCAGTCATTTCTGCAAAAGGATTCCCGACCAAGTATTGAGTGCATAACTGAACATAATTATTTGAAGGTTGACTTTTTTTTTTATTAAAAACACTTTTCTTTTATTGGTCGGATGAAATATGCTAATTTTTTGAGATAGGATTTTGGGGTTTTCATGAGCTGTATGGCAAAATCATCAGTATTAAAACAAAAAAAGACCTGAAAAATTTCAGTTGGTGTGCAATGAATCTCAAATATATGAAAGTTTAATTTTTATCATTTCATTATGGAAAATAATGAACTTTAGCACTATATGCTAATTTTTTGAGAAGGACCTGTATATATTATTTTTTTTTTTTTTAAATTGTCTCCTTTATTTTAACTAAAACATTTATTTTATTAAAGAAAACCATATTGCATGTGAAAGCCCCATTTCTCCCGATTACAATGATACCACATATGTATCGGTAGCCCCCCGTTCCTGTCCAGGAGATCCCCTAAACTGAAAGGAGCACTTTATAACATTTACAAATAAAATACAACTACTATCCACATAATAAAGGGTTAAATTAAAAAAAATTGGTGTGGGGTCCCCCTTCACAGGGGGGGACACCATTTCTTGGGGGAATTTTAAGGGTTTTTGGGGAGGCAGGTAATAGGGGGTCTCTGGGTTAATGGCAAGTCACCCACTAGCCGCAGGTGACTTGCCAGACCCAGAGCCTTGTGAACTGGTATAGACGTCTCATAGATCCCTTACCAGTTCACAAAGGGTTAAATGTAAATAAACACACTGACACAGAGAAAAGAATACAATTCTGTGATTACTCACCTGTAGAATTGGTATTATACGTATACAGCACGTCCTGCTCCAGAGAGTAATTCCTTACATTTGGGTTATACATCCACAAGATGGCGCTGGACTGCAGAGACAGAAAAAAAAGTGGCTCCTCCCGGCCCCTTATATTCCAGGGACCTCCCACAAATTCCCCAGTATTGATAAGCAGCTAGTAAGAGGCCGGGAGAATAACAACCATAATCAAACAATTTTAACCATGATAACAACCACCATACAGAGGCACTAAGAATAATGAAAACAAGGGCGGGGTGGAGCAGGACGTGCTGTATACATATAATACCAATTCTACAGGTGAGTAATCACAGAATTGTATTATTCTAAGTATACAGCACATCCTGCTCCAGAGAGTAATTCCTTGCGTTTGGGACATCCAATAGCAGTGTCCGTAAGGTAGGGTGGGATCCCCAAAGCAACAACATGCAGATTAAACCACTGCCGCCTGCAGAACTTTGCGGCCAAAAGCAGCATCAGCTGAGGCCCTAACATCAACCTTGTAAAACTTAGAAAAAGTATGAACAGAACACCAAGTAGCGGCCTAGCAAACTTGTTCAACAGAAGCCTGGTGCTGAAAAGGCCCAAGAGGCACCAATAGCACGAGTGGAATGAGCAGTAAGGGGGAAGGGAGGATCCTTCCCTTTAGCAGAATAGGCATCGGGTTCCTGACCACATCCAAGGAATGTAGAGCCCTCTCCTTAGGGTTACTAGGATTAGGACACAGAGAAGACAGAACAATGTCCTGATTGAGATGAAAAGCAGACACAACTTTAGGCAGAAAATCTGGTTTAAAGTGAAACACCACCTTGTCCTGGTGTCTCTCAAAGTAAGCGGGCTTGATGGAAAGCGCCGCCAACTCAGAAACACGCCTAACAGAAGTGATAGCCACCAAAAATACTACCTTAAGCGTAAGAATGGACAAAGCAGCCTCATGCACAGGCTCAAAAGGAGACCCCTGCAAGGCAGATAGAACAAAGTTCAAGTCCCAGACTGGTAACATAGGCTTACGTGGGGGGCGCACGAGTAAACCCCTGGAAAAAGGTCTTGACCAGATGATGCTGAGCAAAAGATCTCTGAAAGAAAACAGCCAAAGCAGACACATGACCTTCCAGAGTGCTGAGTTGAAGCCCCAGATCCAAACCATGTTGGAGAAATTCCAGAATCCTTGGAATAGAAAACACAGGACAGGGAAGAGATTTAGCCTCACACCAGTCAATGTAGGTACGCCAAACCCTATAGTAGATGGAAGAAGAGGACTTTTTCCTAGCCCTGATCATGGTGTCAACAACAGAGGCAGGCAGCCCTTTTTCCGTTAAGATGGAGGTTTCATCAGCCAGGCCGTTAAAGCCAGCGTTTGTAAATTGGGGTAGCGTAGCCGCCCCTGAGTGAGCAGGTCTGGGTCCTTGGGCAGGGCGTACTGATCTACCGCCAGCTGCATGATGTCTGCGAACCACACTCTTCTTGGCCAACAGGGGGGCCACCAGGATTGCTGGCACCCCTTCCTGAGCCATCTTTTGCAGAACCCTGCCCAACAGGGGAAACTGGGGAAAGACATACACTAGCTGAACACCCTGCCAGGGCATTGTCAGAGCATCCATGGCAAAGGCCAGAGGGTCCTGGGACAGAGACACAAAGACTGGAAGCTTGTGATTGTAACGGGATGCAAACAGATCCACATCTGGCTGACCCCAACGGTGACACAGAGAACGAAACACCCTATTGCTGAGGTACCATTCCCCCAGGCGAGAAGTTCCCCTGCTCAGAGAGTCTGCCTGCAGATTCTCCACCTCCGGAATGTACACAGCTGAGATGCAGGGAACATTGTCCTTTGCCCAGGACAGGATCAGAGACACTTTCTTGAGGGCCCCCTTGCTCCGGGTCCCTCCCTGATTGATGTAGGCAACCGCCGTATGGTTGTCCGAGCTTACCTGACCAGCCCGACCCCGAAGGTGCGGGGTCAAGAGAGCTAGAACCAACCTGATCACCCTCAGTTCCAGAATGTTGATAGGGGTGTGGGCCTCCTGAGGGCCCCACTGCCCCTGGAATGTTAGGGATCTCCAGAACCCCCCCCCCAACCTGTCAGACTGGCATCCGTGGTGACTGTCTCCCAGCAAGGGGCCAGAAAGGATCTGCCCACCAACAGGTTCCTTGAGTCCAGCCACCACGAGAGGGACCACCAGAACCAAAACCTGATCCAGGGACACAGGGTCCCTTTCCCATACAGACAAGAAGTGGAGTTGAAGAGGCCTCATGTGAAACTGAGCATAAGGAACCGCCTCGAAGGAGGACACCATCAGGCCCACCAGCTGCATTCCCTGCCCGATGGAAGGATGAGGGCAGGACAGAAGGAGCTGAGCTTGCAGACTGTCCACCTTCTGCTGAGGAAGAAAGATCCTGGCCAGAGCTGTATCCAGATTCATGCCCAGAAATGGCTTCACCAAAGAGGGAGACAGGGAAGATTTGGAGTGGTTTATCACCCAGCCAAATGACTCCAGTGTGGTCACCACCCGCTGAGTATCCAGCTCTGCCTGTTGGAAGGACAGAGAAGTGATAAGAATGTTGTCCAAATAGGGAAGAATGCGAATGCCCTGAGCTCTCAGCAGAGCCATAATGCCCGCCAGCACCTTGGTGAATACCCTGGGAGCCAAAGTGAGACCAAAGGGCAATGCCACGAACTGGTAATGCTGATCCTCCAGAGCGAACCTGAGGAAGCTTTGATGACCTGGAAAGACTGGAAGGTAAGCATCCTTGATGTCCACAGAGGTCATGAAGTCCCCTGGGCGTAGTGAACATACAGCTGAGCGCAGAGTCTCCATGCGAAAACGCCTGGATCTGACAAACTTGTTGAGAAGCTTTAGGTCCAGGATGGGTCTGACAGACCCATCTCTTTTGGGAACGCTGAAAAGGTTGGAATTATAGCCCTTGCCCCTTTCCCTTAACCAAGCGGCGTATAGCCACCGCCAAGGCAGAAGCCCTGCCACACATTCTAATGGTATCATCCAAGGCAGAGTCCTAATAGCCACAGCGGTAATGGCAGAGGCACAAACCGCAGCGCCGTCCCCACACAGGCAAAGGCATGGGAAGCCAGCTGATCAATGCGCCGGTCCTCACCATCCCTCAGTGTAGTAGAGTCAGGGAAATGCATGACAGAAGTGTTGGACAACCCCAGAATTGGTGCATCCACTTTGGGAGGACATGACCAATGTTTAACCATCTCAGTGGGAAAAGGATACCTCTTATCCCAACTCTTAGGCACCCCAGGGAGCCTGCTCGGTCGCTCCCACTCTTTGGGCACGAGATTATTAAAGTGAGTTTTCTCAGGAAACTCCAAATGTGGCTTAGCAGTGTGAAACAACTCCCCCTGCTGCCGAGGAGCAGCGGCAGGAGGAGAGATAGAAAGTACTTCAAAAATGTGAGCCAAAAGCCTGTCAGTATCATCTGGAGCCCATGGGTCAGAGCCAGAATCAGCATAACCCTTAGGCTGCTCATCAGATGATTCTGAATCAGAAAACAATTCCCCCTCTTCCAGGGGGGTATAGCCGGCCAGGTCAAAAAATTCCTCAGCCTCCATAGGAAAAAGGTTGACGCCAGGCGCCAGATGCCGCCTCTTTATAGAGGCCTTACGCGTCGTAGAGCCAGCAATCAGCTTCTCAATACTAGCCACCCTGGTAGACAAATCAGGCTGAGACTCCCTACTGGTATGCACCTCACTGGGAGTCAGATGTAAGCGTGGGGGAGTGGGTGAAGCTACACGGGGTGCAGGCCCAGCCACAGGTAACCCAGATTGCAGCGCAAGCGCCCGCTGGGCACAGGGTACACAAACCCGCACATTGTCATCACTTGTAGGGGACACCCCACACAGCGGGGCTTGTCCTGAAGGAACCCCAAGCACGTTATCCTGAGAAGCCTCCATATGGTGATTATCGCGGCCCACCGGCCAAAAGGGATTTAGGCTATAAGGCCACCCGGGATGCCCCAATAGCACGCTAGGGAAGTGGGAGGTAAAGGCAGAATAGGCCTCTAATAGCAACTAAATAGAGGGGAAAGGCCGGGAGAAACCACAATTAAGTTTGACCCGCCTGCAAGACATAAACAGAAAGGTCTCGTAAGCGGTATGCATACATAATATATAAAAAATAAGCCAGCCCGCAGGGGCACTTACGGACCGCGGTAGGTAGACGCCAGCCACGCAGCACGAGGAGAGCAAAATGGCGCCAGCAGATACCTCAAGGGGCAGGCCGCGGAGACAGTGATGCGGAACGCGCCATCCGCAAGGCCCGTCCCCCCCCCCCCGAAGAGCGCGAAATTTGTGGGAGGTCCCTGGAATATAAGGGGCCGGGAGGAGCCACTTTTTTGCTGTCTCTGCAGTCCAGCGCCATCTTGTGGATGTATAACCCAAACGTAAGGAATTACTCTCCGGAGCAGGACGTGCTGTATACTTAGAATATATTTTATTATGTTTTTTTAAAACTTACCTCCCATCCCTCCCCGAGCACCGTGTCCCACGCTGATCACTTTGGCTTCTGCTCTCCTGCTGCTGCTGGAAGCCTTTTATACCTACTGGGTGACAGGTAACATGGGGTTAATTAAAAAAAAAAAAAAAATAACATAGGGTTAAAAACCCTTAAAAATCCAAAGAAATAATGGCGTGAGGTCCCCCCTACCCAGCTTAACCAGCCTGTGACCAGCTATGGGGGCTTGTAGAACAGGGCGCAGGGGCCAGCTTTGGGGGCCCCTGGCCCTGCAGGCTACAAGCCGGCATAGCCTAGGGCCACGGCTCTTCTGCCCCCCCCGGGCTTTGGGGAGGCAGGTAATTTGGGGGGCCAGGGGTTAATGGCAAGTCACCCGCTAGCTGCAGGTGACTTGCCAGACCCCCAAGCCTTGTGAACTGGTATAGGGGTCTCATGGACCCCTTACCAGTTCACAAAGGGTTAACAGTAAAAAAAAAAACAGACAGACACACTTTACAAATAACTTTATTTAAAACATTTTTTTTTCTTTACTCCCCTCCGATCTTCATCTCCTGTGTCCCGCGGCGATCCGATGCAGGTGATGGCTGGGCAGAGGAAGGGGGAGGCAAGCGATCGGAGGATCGCCTACCTCCCTCCTCCTCTGCCCAGCCGTCACGCCATCTGACAGCTGAACTGCCGGGTGCCCCGAAGTAAAGATGGCGGCGGCCATCGGGGATCTGGAGGGAGGAGGGCTGTTAGACCCTCTCCAGAAGGCTGAAGAGCGGTGATCGGAGCCTCCCCCGTGAAGAGGAGAGCCGGCGGGAGCACGAAGGTGAGTAATTTTTTTTTTTTTTTTTACAGGTAATTCCGGTGGCTGCTGAAACAGGGGGGGCACCCTATTTTGGGCACTCCCCTGCAGCCGGAGGAGCCCCGATGGGTGATGGGGGAATAGGAGACCCGGCCGGATCGAACGAGGGGTCAGGTGACTTTTTTTTTACTTTTTCTGCTAGCAGGGGGAAAATCAGGCATGTAAAATTTACGTGGCTGGCGGTTAACTGCAGGGAAGGCAGCCACGTCAATTTTACATGGCTGGCGTTTAAAGGGTTAAAGGGTACAAGCAGATGGGCATCTCACTACCCAGTGGGTAGAGGAGAAAAGAGCCAATGGTCCATGCTTGGCTTTAGGTCAGCAAATAATACATGAAAAAGGATCAATTATATCCCTGCATTTATCTGGCCAGAGAGGTACTGGCCATAGGGAGACCTGGGAGAATTCCCTGTGGCCCGTGTTGCTTCTTACCCCTCCCCTATTGAGCTGGGTGAAGAAAGCCGTACCCGTAGGGTAACCCGGGCTTCCTACTTCCCGTTATGTCGCCTGCGGGCAAATGCCAACTGTAGAGCTGAACAAACAAGACGGAGCGCCAAGAAAAAGTTGGCACCGCACCCGGGCACAGCTGTGCTGCAGGAAGTCGCCGGCACAAACCTGCCGGCTATATAACCGGCTTGGTGTTTCAACCCGCTTGCGGGAGGTCGGCTCTCTGGAGTCTATCGCAGGGGGATTTTCACACCGCGCTACCAAGCGATTTAACCCCGTGATAGAAAGGCAAAAAAATTAAAATCTGCACGCGTGTTTAAAGTGGACCTAAAGATAAGGCAACTGTTAAACCGGACCTTCAGCATGATTTAATGAAAAGCCCAAACCCTTAAAAAACTATTCCCCAGCATCTAAAATTAATATATTTTAAGCTCTTAGCTACTAACTTATTATTCTTTCCCCCACTGGGCTGCAACTCTGTTCAGGACTCTAGGATACGGGAGCCGCCATCTTGACTCAGAAGCATCACATACTGAGGAGAGGAGAGCTGGATAAAGTGCAGGGGGGCGGGGTTATAGCTGTGCTTTGCATAGCCAGACAAGAGCTGGGGTCAGGAAAAGGTCAGTGATCCCAGAATGCAGAGCAGCACAGTCAGAAGACACCTGATGTTTCATGAGCCCCCATCTTGGATGTTTAAAGGCTCATAACATGCAGAAGATGCAGGTAGGATGATTTTTAATGTGAGCAATCTGTATGTACAGGGTGTGGGAAACATATAAGATAGGCTCTTATTCAAGGTAAGGGTCCACTTTAAAGAATCTACAATAAAGATAAGGCAACTGTTAAAGGATGTGATTACAGATGTCCCCCAGATTAACACTCAAATAGTATGTGAGTTTCTGCCATCTGTCTATGCCCCATGAATACAATAGACTACATCCTTTAACAGCGACCCACAGGGGTGGTTTATCCCCACTCTTCATGCAACCTTTTATTATTAAAGCGGATGAAACCCCCCTAGGGCCGGCCCTGGATTCTAAAAGAGTCAGGGTCAGCCGCTAACCTGCGCTTGGGGATCTTATACTCGGCCTTTACTGGCACCTCCCGCGACACTGACGGCTGGCCACCGCATCCCCGCAGCTGTGCACCTGTCTGAATGGCTGGATGTCGGAGCACGGCCTGGGCGATGGAAATCCCCCCTTTTTTTGCATTAAAACTGGGCCACCCCCGAGGGAACGGCATAGTTCAAGGTAGAAGCACGGGTGGGCACAGTGTCCCCCAAAAGGATTGTACTCCTGCTTTAAAGTTGACCAAAATCCAGGATTTTGACTATCCTGAGTTTTGGTCCTTGCCCCCGGGGACCCCGATGTTTGAAACCCAGCAGGTCGCAGAAACAAACTCACCCCTTCCAGGTCCTACGGCGCATGCGCGGCCGCTCTTCCAATCAGCGCTCTGACGCCCGCATCCCCCACTACCCACTAACAGGGAGTGTGCCCGCGCCGGCGATCTAAAATAATCCAGGGTCGGCCGTTAACTTTCCCCTGGTTTCAGGATGCCACGCCGAGTGAAACCTGCCACACACTCCCCTTTCTCCAGCATGCGCGGTCTCTTGTGCAATGAGAGCGGCCCGCTAATGGATGTCATTTGCCAGGCTGCTCTCATTGTTGCATCCCTGTCATTGTGCGACCGCTCCCACCCCAGCCATTCAGATAGCTCCCTATATTCCCCCCCAGCCATTCAGATCGCTCCCTATATTCCACCCCAGCCATTCAGATAGCTCCCTATATTCCACCCCAGCCATTCAGATAGCTCCCCTATATTCCACCCCAGCCATTCAGATAGCTCCCTATATTCCACCCCAGCCATTCAGATAGCTCCCTATATTCCACCCCAGCCATTCAGATAGCTCCCTATATTCCCCCCCAGCCATTCAGATAGCTCCCTATATTCCACCCCAGCCATTCAGATAGCTCCCCTATATTCCACCCCAGCCATTCAGATAGCTCCCTATATTCCACCCCAGCCATTCAGATAGCTCCCTATATTCCACCCCAGCCATTCAGATAGCTCCCTATATTCCACCCCAGCCATTCAGATAGCTCCCTATATTCCCCCCCAGCCATTCAGATAGCTCCCTATATTCCACCCCAGCCATTCAGATAGCTCCCTATATTCCCCCCCAGCCATTCAGATAGCTCCCTATATTCCACCCCAGCCATTCAGATAGCTCCCCTATATTCCACCCCAGCCATTCAGATAGCTCCCTATATTCCACCCCAGCCATTCAGATAGCTCCCTATATTCCACCCCAGCCATTCAGATAGCTCCCTATATTCCACCCCAGCCATTCAGATAGCTCCCTATTATAGTCAATAGGAGCCGCATGCCAAAAGACGGGGCAAAACATAGCAAACAGCTCTCATTGGCTGGACATGTGCCGCTGGACCGACGAGAGGCGAGTTTAACAGGGTAAACTGGCGCGTTTCACGCAGCAGGGCATCCCAAATCGGGATGCCCAACGGGGACGGAACAAAACACGGGAAAGTCCAAATCCCAGGTTTTGTACCGAACCCATGGCACTCCAATTGGGAGTGTGAAACCCCCCAGGTCGCCAAAACCAACTCACCTCTTAGCGGTCCTATGGCGTACGCTTGTCCAATCAGCGTGCTCGGATCCGCTGACGTCACATTGTCTAAAACGAGCGCGCTGTCGGCCTCATCCCCCGCTACCCTCTAACGATAGTGGGGCTGTGGCTCGCGCATGCGCTGTTGGACCAAAAAGAAGGTGAGTGTATGGGGCGTCCTGGGGGGTTTCACACAGTGGGGCATCCCGATTTTGGATGCACCGGGGGAGGGAATCGATCGGCCCGGGAATCTTATAGATTCCCAGGCCAATTACTGTGGGTTTTGGTCCACTTTAAGCAGTGGGAGGGCAGATAAGTACCTGTAGGGTAAAGGGCAGGTAAGGCCTACATAGGAAATGGCTGAAGCAAAGGGACACACTCCAAAAAAAAAACAAAAAGAGTTACAGCACAGCAACCTGAGACAAAGCACTTGTTTTGGATGCCTGTGTATGGAGCGACTCGGAGATGTGATGCATCGGTGAGTCTTTCTATAGGATTAGAAAATAAAGGGTTACATCCATTTTGCCCTCTGACTAGAACCAAGAACAGCAGCTGGGCTGTGGGGAGGCCGCATTTACATTTTATGCAAAAAGAAAGCCTTAGATATTGCTACAGGGGGAATCTCGATGTGGAAGTGTGAAAAGAGACACGCATGGCGACATGTGATGAATCCCGCCCCGCGCTCATTTCTAGAAGGTTAAAAAGTCGAGGCCATGAGCGGTTCCTGGAAAACCTGATGTCATTTGGAGACGGGGGGGGGGGGGGGGTAAGCAACGATAGATCTGAAGCTGGGGACTACCCAGAGGGGATCCCCGTGTGACTGAATAAGAGCCTGTGTTATATGTTCCCTCCTTGTACATACAGATTGCCCACATTAATCCGGACCTTCACCCTGTATAAGAGCCTATCTTGTATGCTTCCCACACCCTGTACATACAGATTGCCCACATTAATCCGGACCTTCACCCTGAATAAGAGCCTATCTTATATGTTTCCCCCCTGTACATACAGATTGCCCATATTAATCCGGACCTTCACCCTGAATAAGAGCCTATCTTGTATGCTTCCCCCCGTACATGCTGATTGCCCATATTAATCCGGACCTTCACCCTGAATAAGAGCCTATCTTGTATGTTCCCCCCCCCCCCCCGTACATACAGATTGCCCATATTAATCCGGACCTTCACCCTGATAATAGCCTATCTTATATGTTTCCCCCCTATATATACAGATTGCCCACATTAATCCGGACCTTCACCCTGAATAAGAGCCTATCTTGTATGTTTCCCCCTTGAACATACAGATTGCCCACATTAATCCTGACCTTCACCCTGAATAAGAGCCTATCTTGTATGTTTCCCACACCCTGTACATACAGATTGCCCACATTAATCCGGAACTTCACCCTGAATAAGAGCCTATCTTATATGTTTCCCTCCCTGTACATACAGATTGCCCATATTAATCCAGGCCTTCACCCTGAATAAGAGCCGATTTTTTATGTTTCCCCCCTGTACATACAGATTGCCCATATTAATCCAGACCTTCACCCTGAATAAGAGTCTATCTTATATGTTTCCCCCCTGTACATACAGATTGCCCACATTAATCCAGACCTTCACCCTGAATAAGAGCCTATCTTATATGTTTCTCCCCCTGTACATACAGCTTGCCCACATTAATCCGGACCTTCACCTGTATAAGAGCCTATGTTATATGTTTCCCACACCCTGTACATACAGATTGCCCATATTAATCCGGACCTTCACCCTGAATAAGAGCCTATCTTATGTTTCACCCACCCTGTACATACAGATTGCCCACATTAATCCGGACCCTCACCCTGAATAAGATCCTATCTTATATGTTTCCCCCCCTGTCAGTGACATCACTGAGAACACCGCCTATCCGTTCACTAGATCGCAGTGACAGTTTGGGAATTACTGTGCAGGACACTTTAATGCAAATGTGCAGATATCACTGGATGCCGGTTGGTGGGCGGGGCCTGTGTATCTATTACAGTTATAATAGATGGAGGAAAAGAAAGTAACGCTGAATTATGAAACGAAAGTGTGACCAAGATACAGAGCAGAGGAGTGACCTCAGCCTGACCCATAATACAGGGGAGGAGGCTGCTGACCTCTCGCTGCCCCTGGGTGAAAAGATAAAAGCAGAAAGCATCAGAAACTGGGTTTCTCTGGCTCATCTCCACAAAACCGTTTCTATGGCTGTGCTCCACAAAACTGTGTTTCTCTGGCTGAGCTCCAAAAACTGGGTTTCTCTGGCTGAGCTCCACAAAACGGGGTTTCTCTGGCTGAGCTCCACAAAACTGGGTTTCTCTGGCCGAGATCCACAAAACTGGGTTTCTCTGGCTGAGCTCCAAAAACTGGGTTTCTCTGGCTGAGCTCCACAAAACTGGGTTTCTCTGGCTCATCTCCACAAAACTGGGTTTCTATGGCTGTGCTCCACAAAACTGTGTTTCTATGGCTGTGCTCCACAAAACTGGGTTTCTCTGGCTCATCTCCACAAAACTGGGTTTCTATGGCTGTGCTCCACAAAACTGTGTTTCTATGGCTGTGCTCCACAAAACTGTGTTTCTTTGGCTGAGCTCCAAAAACTGGCTTTCTCTGGCTGAGCTCCACAAAACGGGGTTTCTATGGCTGAGCTCCACAAAACTGGGTTTCTCTGGCCGAGATCCACAAAACTGGGTTTCTCTGGCTGAGCTCCAAAAACTGGGTTTCTCTGGCTGAGCTCCACAAAACTGGGTTTCTCTGGCTGAGCTCCACAAAACCGTTTCTATGGCTGTGCTCCACAAATCCGTGTTTCTCTGGCTGAGCTCCAAAAACTGGGTTTCTCTGGCTCATCTCCACAAAACTGGGTTTCTCTGGCTCATCTCCACAAAACTGGGTTTCTATGGCTGTGCTCCACAAAACTGTGTTTCTATGGCTGTGCTCCACAAAACTGTGTTTCTTTGGCTGAGCTCCAAAAACTGGCTTTCTCTGGCTGAGCTCCACAAAACGGGGTTTCTATGGCTGAGCTCCACAAAACTGGGTTTCTCTGGCCGAGATCCACAAAACTGGGTTTCTCTGGCTGTGCTCCACAAAACTGGGTTTCTCTGGCTGTGCTCCACAAAACTGGGTTTCTCTGGCTGTGCTCCACAAAACTGGGTTTCTCTGACCGAGCTCCACAAAACTGGGTTTCTCTGGCCGAGCTCCACAAAACTGGGTTTCTCTGGCTGTGCTCCACAAAACTGGGTTTCTCTGACCGAGCTCCACAAAACTGGGTTTCTCTGGCCGAGCTCCACAAAACTGGGTTTCTGTGGCTGAGCTCCACAAACTGGGTTTCTGTGGCTTTGCTCCACAAACTGCTGTGGATAAATGGTCTTACCCAATATCTGCAACTGCATTAGCACCAAATATGTGCCCCTCCTCTGCCAGGGGCGCTTAACGGTTGAAGTTCCATGACCGAGCAGCAGCATGTCAGCTGTCCATCACCAAGCAAAACGCCAAGCATCACAGGATAGAGGGGTGTAACACAATGCCAAGTGTCACAGGATGGAGGGGTGTAACACACAATGCCAAACGTCACAGGATGGAGGGATGTAACACACAATGCCAAGCGTCACAGGATAGAGGGGTGTAACACACAATGCCAAGCGTCACAGGATGGAGGGGTGTAACACACAATGCCAAGCGTCACAGGATGGAGGGGTGTAACACACAATGCCAAGTGTCACAGGATGGAGGGGTGTAACACACAATGCCAAGCATCACAGGATGGAGGGGTGTAACACACAATGCCAAGCGTCACAGGATGGAGGGGTGTAACACACAATGCCAAGCGTCACAGGATGGAGAGGTGTAACACACAATGCCAAGTGTCACAGGATGGAGGGGTGTAACACACAATGCCAAGTGTCACAGGATGGAGGGGTGTAACACACAATGCCAAGCATCACAGGATGGAGGGGTGTAACACACAATGCCAAGCGTCACAGGATAGAGGGGTGTAACACACAATGCCAAGCATCACAGGATGGAGGGGTGTAACACACAATGCCAAGCGTCACAGGATGGAGGGGTGTAACACACAATGCCAAGTGTCACAGGATGGAGGGGTGTAACACACAATGCCAAGTGTCACAGGATGGAGGGGTGTAACACACAATGGCAAGTGTCACAGGATGGAGGGGTGTAACACACAATGCCAAGTGTCACAGGATTGAGGGGTGTAACACACGCCAAGTGTCACAGGATGGAGGGGTGTAACACACAATGCCAAGCGTCACAGGATAGAGGGGTGTAACACACAATGCCAAGTGTCACAGGATGGAGGGGTGTAATACAATGCCAAGCGTCACAGGATAGAGGGGTGTAACACACAATGCCAAGCGTCACAGGATGGAGGGATGTAACACACAATGCCAAGTGTCACAGGATGGAGGGGTGTAATACACAATGCCAAGCATCACAGGATGGAGGGGTGTAACACACAATGCCAAGTGTCACAGGATGGAGGGGTGTAACACACAATGCCAAGTGTCACAGGATAGAGGGGTGTAATACACAATGCCAAGCATCACAGGATGGAGGGGTGTAACACACAATGCCAAGTGTCACAGGATGGAGGGGTGTAACACACAATGCCAAGCATCACAGGATGGAGGGGTGTAACACACAATGCCAAGCGTCACAGGATGGAGGGGTGTAACACACAATGCCAAGCGTCACAGGATGGAGGGATGTAACACACAATGCCAAGCGTCACAGGATAGAGGGGTGTAACACACAATGCCAAGCGTCACAGGATGGAGGGATGTAACACACAATGCCAAGCATCACAGGATAGAGGGGTGTAACACACAATGCCAAGCATCACAGGATGGAGGGGTGTAACACACAATGCCAAGCGTCACAGGATGGAGGGGTGTAACACACAATGCCAAGTGTCACAGGATGGAGGGGTGTAACACACAATGCCAAGTGTCACAGGATGGAGGGGTGTAACACACAATGGCAAGTGTCACAGGATGGAGGGGTGTAACACACAATGCCAAGTGTCACAGGAGGGAGGGGTGTAACACACAATGGCAAGTGTCACAGGATGGAGGGGTGTAACACACAATGCCAAGTGTCACAGGATTGAGGGGTGTAACACACGCCAAGTGTCACAGGATGGAGGGGTGTAACACACAATGCCAAGCGTCACAGGATAGAGGGGTGTAACACACAATGCCAAGTGTCACAGGATGGAGGGGTGTAATACAATGCCAAGCGTCACAGGATAGAGGGGTGTAACACACGCCAAGTGTCACAGGATGGAGGGGTGTAACACACGCCAAGTGTCACAGGATGGAGGGGTGTAACACACAATGCCAAGCGTCACAGGATAGAGGGGTGTAACACACAATGCCAAGTGTCACAGGATGGAGGGGTGTAATACAATGCCAAGCGTCACAGGATAGAGGGGTGTAACACACGCCAAGTGTCACAGGATGGAGGGGTGTAACACACAATGCCAAGCGTCACAGGATAGAGGGGTGTAACACACAATGCCAAGTGTCACAGGATGGAGGAGTGTAACACACAATGCCAAGTGTCACAGGATGGAGGGGTGTAACACACAATGCCAAGCGTCACAGGATGGAGGGGTGTAACACACAATGCCAAGTGTCACAGGATGGAGGGGTGTAACACACAATGCCAAGTGTCACAGGATGGAGGGGTGTAACACATAATGCCAAGCGTCACAGGATGGAGGGGTGTAACACACAATGCCAAGCGTCACAGGATGGAGGGGTGTAACTCACAATGCCAAGCGTCACAGGATGGAGGGATGTAACACACAATGCCAAGTGTCACAGGATGGAGGGGTGTAACACACAATGGCAAGTGTCACAGGATGGAGGGGTGTAACACACAATGCCAAGCGTCACAGGATGGAGGGATGTAACACACAATGCCAAGTGTCACAGGATGGAGGGGTGTAACACACAATGCCAAGCGTCACAGGATAGAGGGGTGTAACACACAATGCCAAGCATCACAGGATGGAGGGGTGTAACACACAATGCCAAGCGTCACAGGATGGAGGGGTGTAACACACAATGCCAAGTGTCACAGGATGGAGGGGTGTAACACACAATGCCAAGTGTCACAGGATGGAGGGGTGTAACACACAATGGCAAGTGTCACAGGATGGAGGGGTGTAACACACAATGCCAAGTGTCACAGGATTGAGGGGTGTAACACACGCCAAGTGTCACAGGATGGAGGGGTGTAACACACAATGCCAAGCGTCACAGGATAGAGGGGTGTAACACACAATGCCAAGTGTCACAGGATGGAGGGGTGTAATACAATGCCAAGCGTCACAGGATAGAGGGGTGTAACACACAATGCCAAGCGTCACAGGATGGAGGGATGTAACACACAATGCCAAGTGTCACAGGATGGAGGGGTGTAATACACAATGCCAAGCATCACAGGATGGAGGGGTGTAACACACAATGCCAAGTGTCACAGGATGGAGGGGTGTAACACACAATACCAAGTGTCACAGGATAGAGGGGTGTAATACACAATGCCAAGCATCACAGGATGGAGGGGTGTAACACACAATGCCAAGTGTCACAGGATGGAGGGGTGTAACACACAATGCCAAGCATCACAGGATGGAGGGGTGTAACACACAATGCCAAGCGTCACAGGATGGAGGGGTGTAACACACAATGCCAAGCGTCACAGGATGGAGGGATGTAACACACAATGCCAAGCGTCACAGGATAGAGGGGTGTAACACACAATGCCAAGCGTCACAGGATGGAGGGATGTAACACACAATGCCAAGCATCACAGGATAGAGGGGTGTAACACACAATGCCAAGCATCACAGGATGGAGGGGTGTAACACACAATGCCAAGCGTCACAGGATGGAGGGGTGTAACACACAATGCCAAGTGTCACAGGATGGAGGGGTGTAACACACAATGCCAAGTGTCACAGGATGGAGGGGTGTAACACACAATGGCAAGTGTCACAGGATGGAGGGGTGTAACACACAATGCCAAGTGTCACAGGATTGAGGGGTGTAACACACGCCAAGTGTCACAGGATGGAGGGGTGTAACACACAATGCCAAGCGTCACAGGATAGAGGGGTGTAACACACAATGCCAAGTGTCACAGGATGGAGGGGTGTAATACAATGCCAAGCGTCACAGGATAGAGGGGTGTAACACACGCCAAGTGTCACAGGATGGAGGGGTGTAACACACGCCAAGTGTCACAGGATGGAGGGGTGTAACACACAATGCCAAGCGTCACAGGATAGAGGGGTGTAACACACAATGCCAAGTGTCACAGGATGGAGGGGTGTAATACAATGCCAAGCGTCACAGGATAGAGGGGTGTAACACACACCAAGTGTCACAGGATGGAGGGGTGTAACACACAATGCCAAGCGTCACAGGATAGAGGGGTGTAACACACAATGCCAAGTGTCACAGGATGGAGGAGTGTAACACACAATGCCAAGTGTCACAGGATGGAGGGATGTAACACACAATGCCAAGCGTCACAGGATGGAGGGGTGTAACACACAATGCCAAGTGTCACAGGATGGAGGGGTGTAACACACAATGCCAAGTGTCACAGGATGGAGGGGTGTAACACATAATGCCAAGCGTCACAGGATGGAGGGGTGTAACACACAATGCCAAGCGTCACAGGATGGAGGGGTGTAACTCACAATGCCAAGCGTCACAGGATGGAGGGATGTAACACACAATGCCAAGTGTCACAGGATGGAGGGGTGTAACACACAATGGCAAGTGTCACAGGATGGAGGGGTGTAACACACAATGCCAAGCGTCACAGGATGGAGGGATGTAACACACAATGCCAAGTGTCACAGGATGGAGGGGTGTAACACACAATGCCAAGTGTCACAGGATGGAGGGGTGTAACACACAATGCCAAGTGTCACAGGATGGAGGGGTGTAACACACAATGCCAAGTGTCACAGGATGGAGGGATGTAACACACAATGCCAAGTGTCACAGGATGGAGGGGTGTAACACACAATGCCAAGTGTCACAGGATGGAGGGGTGTAACACACAATGCCAAGCATCACAGGATGGAGGGGTGTAACACACAATGCCAAGTGTCACAGGATGGAGGGGTGTAACACACAATGCCAAGCGTCACAGGATGGAGGGGTGTAACACACAATGCCAAGCGTCACAGGATGGAGGGGTGTAACACACAATGCCAAGTGTCACAGGATGGAGGGGTGTAACACACAATGCCAAGCTTCACAGGATGGAGGGGTGTAACACACAATGCCAAGTGTCACAGGATGGAGGGGTGTAATACATAATGCCAAGCGTCACAGGATGGAGGGGTGTAACACACAATGCCAAGTGTCACAGGATGGAGGGGTGTAACACATAATGCCAAGCGTCACAGGATGGAGGGGTGTAACACACAATGCCAAGCATCACAGGATGGGGGGGTGTAACACATAATGCCAAGCATCACAGGATGGAGGGGTGTAACACACAATGGCAAGTGTCACAGGATGGAGGGGTGTAACACACAATGCCAAGTGTCACAGGATAGAGGGGTGTAACACACAATGCCAAGAGTCACAGGATGGAGGGGTGTAACACACAATGCCAAGTGTCACAGGATGGAGGGATGTAACACACAATGCCAAGTGTCACAGGATGGAGGGGTGTAACACACAATGCCAAGCGTCACAGGATGGAGGGGTGTAACACACGCCAAGTATCACAGGATGGAGGGATGTAACACACAATGCCAAGTGTCACAGGATGGAGGGATGTAACACACAATGCCAAGTGTCACAGGATAGAGGGGTGTAACACACAATGCCAAGTGTCACAGGATGGAGGGGTGTAACACATAATGCCAAGTGTCACAGGATGGAGGGATGTAACACACAATGCCAAGTGTCACAGGATAGAGGGATGTAACACACAATGCCAAGTGTCACAGGATGGAGGGGTGTAACACACAATGCCAAGTGTCACAGGATAGAGGGGTGTAACACACAATGCCAAGTGTCACAGGATGGAGGGGTGTAACACATAATGCCAAGTGTCACAGGATGGAGGGATGTAACACACAATGCCAAGTGTCACAGGATAGAGGGGTGTAACACACAATGCCAAGTGTCACAGGATGGAGGGGTGTAACACATAATGCCAAGTGTCACAGGATGGAGGGATGTAACACACAATGCCAAGTGTCACAGGATAGAGGGATGTAACACACAATGCCAAGTGTCACAGGATGGAGGGGTGTAACACATAATGCCAAGTGTCACAGGATGGAGGGATGTAACAGACAATACCAAGCGTCACAGGATGGAGGGGTGTAACACACGCCAAGTGTCACAGGATGGAGGGGTGTAACACACAATGCCAAGCATCACAGGATGGAGGGGTGTAACACACAATGCCAAGCATCACAGGATGGAGGGATGTAACACACAATGGCAAGCATCACAGGATGGAGGGATGTAACACACAATGCCAAGCATCACAGGATGGAGGGATGTAACACACAATGCCAAGTGTCACAGGATGGAGGGGTGTAACACATAATGCCAAGTGTCACAGGATGGAGGGATGTAACACGCAATGCCAAGCGTCACAGGATGGAGGGATGTAACACACAATGCCAAGTGTCACAGGATGGAGGGGTGTAACACACAATGCCAAGCGTCACAGGATAGAGGGGTGTAACACACAATGCCAAGCGTCACAGGATAGAGGGGTGTAACACACGCCAAGTGTCACAGGATGGAGGGATGTAACACACAATGCCAAGCGTCACAGGATGGAGGGGTGTAACACACAATGCCAAGCATCACAGGATGGAGGGGTATAACACACAATGCAAAGCATCACAGGATGGAGGGGTGTAACACACAATGGCAAGTGTCACAGGATGGAGGGTGTAACACACAATGCCAAGTGTCACAGGATGGAGGAGTGTAACACACAATGCTAAGCATCACAGGATGGAGGGGTGTAACACACAATGCCAAGTGTCACAGGATAGAGGGATGTAACACACAATGCCAAGCATCACAGGATGGAGGGGTGTAACACACAATGCCAAGTGTCACAGGATGGAGGGGTGTAACACATAATGGCAAGCGTCACAGGATGGAGGGGTGTAACACACAATGCCAAGCATCACAGGATGGGGGGGTGTAACACATAATGCCAAGCATCACAGGATGGAGGGGTGTAACACACAATGGCAAGTGTCACAGGATGGAGGGGTGTAACACACAATGCCAAGTGTCACAGGATAGAGGGGTGTAACACACAATGCCAAGAGTCACAGGATGGAGGGGTGTAACACACAATGCCAAGTGTCACAGGATGGAGGGATGTAACACACAATGCCAAGTGTCACAGGATGGAGGGGTGTAACACACAATGCCAAGCGTCACAAGATAGAGGGGTGTAACACACGCCAAGTGTCACAGGATGGAGGGGTGTAACACACAATGCCAAGTGTCACAGGATGGAGGGGTGTAACACACAATGCCAAGTGTCACAGGATGGAGGGGTGTAACACACAATGCCAAGCGTCACAGGATGGAGGGGTGTAACACACGCCAAGTATCACAGGATGGAGGGATGTAACACACAATGCCAAGTGTCACAGGATGGAGGGATGTAACACACAATGCCAAGTGTCACAGGATAGAGGGGTGTAACACACAATGCCAAGTGTCACAGGATGGAGGGGTGTAACACATAATGCCAAGTGTCACAGGATGGAGGGATGTAACACACAATGCCAAGTGTCACAGGATAGAGGGATGTAACACACAATGCCAAGTGTCACAGGATGGAGGGGTGTAACAGACAATACCAAGCGTCACAGGATGGAGGGGTGTAACACACGCCAAGTGTCACAGGATGGAGGGGTGTAACACACAATGCCAAGCATCACAGGATGGAGGGGTGTAACACACAATGGCAAGCATCACAGGATGGAGGGGTGTAACACACAATGGCAAGCATCACAGGATGGAGGGATGTAACACACAATGCCAAGCATCACAGGATGGAGGGATGTAACACACAATGCCAAGTGTCACAGGATGGAGGGGTGTAACACATAATGCCAAGTGTCACAGGATGGAGGGATGTAACACACAATGCCAAGCGTCACAGGATGGAGGGATGTAACACGCAATGCCAAGTGTCACAGGATGGAGGGATGTAACACACAATGCCAAGTGTCACAGGATGGAGGGGTGTAACACACAATGCCAAGCGTCACAGGATAGAGGGGTGTAACACACAATGCCAAGCGTCACAGGATGGAGGGGTGTAACACACGCCAAGTGTCACAGGATGGAGGGATGTAACACACAATGCCAAGCGTCACAGGATGGAGGGGTGTAACACACAATGCCAAGCATCACAGGATGGAGGGGTGTAACTCACAATGCAAAGCATCACAGGATGGAGGGGTGTAACACACAATGCCAAGCGTCACAGGATGGAGGGATGTAACACACAATGCCAAGTATCACAGGATGGAGGGGTGTAACACACAAGCTCTCCAGGATGAATGGGCAAAACAAACACCCTCTGAAATGTTGAGTTTCCTGTAAGCCCTCATCCCGCTCGCTCCCCCCCCCCCCCCTCCCCCTATTTAACAAGCCGCAGCAGGACAGATGCAGTCAGGCAAAGCCAGGAGTGGGCGCAAAGCATGCGGCGGGTCGCACAGGAAAGGTAAGCGCTTTGTCTTCGCAGGGCTGGTTGACGCTTTTCAGAAAGCAAGAAGGTCGGGACATCTACGGAGTTAACGCAACGTTCGGAGGCTTTGTGCGAAATCTGGAAGAAACCTGGCGATTTTTGATGGACAATTTTTCTTTCTTCCCTGATAAACCCTGTAGCGCAGGGTATAATTACGGGGTATTATTAGCGGCCGGGAGAGGGGCGCTGTTTGGAATAAAAAGCGCGCGTTCATGCAAATAATATATATAATATACAATATATATAATAATATAAATAATAATATAAAAATAAATATATATAAATAAATTATATATAATAGTAATAAACAATAAGTAATATAAAAGGTGCAGAAATGTGCCTAACTGTGAGAAACAAAAAGGGCAACAGCACTAAGTATTGGATAAAAAGACCACTTATTATATGGACCACACCCTTCAGGATGGGCGTCGCCTTTTCCAGACTCCCTGTGTGTACAGTGATGATCAGTTAGTACCTCTACTGTTACACCTCCAGAATGGGTGCCACCCTTTTCCAGATTCCCTGTGTGTGACTGGTCAACCGCTAAACCCCAGGAATGGGTGAAGCCGTTTTCAGATTCTTTATGTGTTGTCTACCAATCGAAAAAGAGACATTGCCGCATTTTCAAGCATTAAAGTGGACTCAAACACATGGCGATTGGCCCGGGAATCTATAAGATCCCTCCCCCTGGGGCATGCAAAATCGGGTTGCCCCGCCCTGTGAAACCCACCCCCCCCAGGTCACCCCATACACTTATCTTCATCCCCGGTCCAACAGCGAATGTGCGAGCAGCGGCTGCATCCCCGCTATCCCTCTAGCAGGGTGTGTGCCTGCGCCAGGCATTTCTGAAGGGCGCGCTCCCTGATAGAGGGTAGCAGGGGATGTGGGCGTCGGTGCGCTCAGAGTCGCTCGCCTTAGACGACGTGACGTCAGCGGATCCGGGCATGCTGATTGGATGAGCGGCCGCGCATGCACTGTAGGACCGGGAAGAGGCGAGTTGGTTTCGGCGACCTGGGGGGTTTCACATAGTGGGCCATCCCCGATCGGGGTGCCCCGGGGGAAAGGACCAAAACCCAGGATAGTCAAAATGCTGGGTTTTGATCCGCTTTAACCCCTCCCCCTAGCCACATATACAGATATAAAACTTTTTTCAAATTGGCGGAGACTTGCTTAAAGGAGACCGCCACCCAAATAATAGACTTTCTTGGGTTTTCTTCTTCTCTGGGATGGTCATGCCCTGATGTGCGTTTCTTCCGGGATCGCCCGTGAACTCACCTTTTCCTCCTTCACGCGGACCACTCAGCCCGTCAGCCACGCTCACATTCAGATATTTGCCACAGACATGAATTCGGCCAATAAATCTGAATGGAGCGAGCTCCACTGGCCGCATCCCCGTCCCTGTTTGTGGACGGGTCCACTCCGGCAATCCATAAAAGCATGGCACAGGTGCGCGCGACGAGGGCTCATGGATGACGTGGAGTGAATCGGGAATCCAGGGGGGTTCAAACAGCGGGGCAGCCCGATTCGGGATACCCCATAAAGAGGTAGACCAACCCCCCAAATAGTCGTATAGTGTGGACCAAAACCCACGGAGATCGGCCCAGGAATCAATAGGAATAGGACGATCATTTCCCTCCCACCGGGGCATCCAGAATCGGGATTGTGTGAAACCCCCCCAGGTCGCCCATAAACTCACCTTCTTTCCTGGTCCAAAGGCGGGGGCAGTGGCCGCATCCCCGCTACCCCTCAGGTATTTGTGAATGGCCGACGTGGCCTCCACTCCCTGTTAGAGGGTAGAGGGGGATGCGGCTGCCAGCGCGCTCGGATCCCATCCTTAGACGAGCTGACGAGAGGCTGCACACGTGCCATAAGCACGAGGAAGGTTGAGTGCGATCGGGCGACCTGGGGGGTTTTGGTCCACTTTAATAGTCCTATCCAAACAGCAATGTCGCTCACTGGAGTATTTGGTTCTTGAAAGCAGACCAAAACCTTGGGTGGCTGACCCTGGAGTCTAAAACGTACCTTTCCCTGGTCATACGGCGCATGGGCGGATATTCAATCAGCTCCATATGCCGTATGCTGTGCCAGGGCTGGTTGCTGGCCTTCTCAACCCGGGATGCCCTGCTGTGTGACCCCCCCCCCCCCCGACCTGCTGCAAAATGCACCCTTGCCCTGGCTCCCACGGTAATGTTAACAATTCCAGCTGCATCCCCGGGCTAAGGCATGCTTCTAAAGGGAAGCGGGGGATGCAGCTGCTCCCTATCGCCGCTCGCCGAGCTGTGTCTAAACAGAGCCTTATGCCAACAGTTAATATGCACAGATATAAAAGAAAAGATTTAATAATTAATATGCACAGCATACAGAGCTGATTGGACGAGAGACCGCGCATGCGTCATATGACCAGGTAAGCGTTTAGGGGGGTTTCACTCAGCAAAGCATTCCGAATGCCAATAGTGTAAATCCTAGGTTTTGATCCACTTTAAAGGGTCATTAATCAACAAATCATATTGGCCATCAGCATTTCACCCGGGAACGGCAACGACTAATAGGAACTCGCTTCCAACATGTCACATCCTTTCGCAGACCAATAAAGTTCCCAGATTGCCCAACCGCGATCTTCCTCTGATTTTTTTAAGGTTCTCAGAAAAGTCCCTCCCAGGAGCTGGCCACGGCGACCCTACTCACCAGCCTCCACTGCAATCCATTATCTCACCCCTCCAAGGAGTCCTGAATGGTCTGGGAGTAGCCAATCACTGCTCGGGGACAGGTTCTCCACGTTCTATAGACTATACCCTAAACCGGACCTTCACCGTGATTTAATGAAAAGCTCAAACCCTTAAAAAACGATTCCCCAGCATCTAAAATTCATATATTTTAAGTTTTTAGTCGCTTACTTATAATTATTTCCCCCACTGGGCTGCAACTCTGTTCAGGACTCTAGGATACGGGGGCCACCATCTTGCCTCAGAAGCATCACACATACTGGGGAGAAAAGAGCGGGATAAAGTGCAGGGGGCAGAGTTATAGCTGTGCTTTGCACAGACAGAGCAGAGCTGGGGTCAGGGAAAGGTCAGCAATCCCAGAATGCAGAGCGGCACAGTCAGAAGGCACTTCCTATTTGCAGGCTGCCTGATGCTCCATGAGCCACCATCTTGAATGTTTAAAGGCTCATAATATGCAGTAGATGCAGGTAGGATGATTTTTAATGTGAGCAATCTGTATGTACAGGGTGTGGGAAACATATAAGACAGGCTCTTATTCAGGGTGAAGATCCGGATTAATGTGGGCAATCTGTATGTACGGGGGGGGGGTGGGAGACCTATAAGATAGGCTCTTATTCAGGGTGAAGGTCCGGATTAATGTGAGCAATCTGTATGTACAGGGTGGGTATGTTCTTATTCAGAGTAAAGGTCCACTTTAAAGCAAAATATAGCCCAGGGCCAGCCACTGGCCTTCCTCCAGGGCATCTCGAATTGGGATGCCCCGCAATGTTAAACCCCCAGGGCACCAGTATTCACTCATCTTTCACCGGTCCAATGTTGCACGTGCGGGCTCTTGTCCAATAAGATTCCAATTGCCGTGCCCGTGTCAGTCGGCAAAACAGCTCCGATTGTTGGGCCATGCGTGAGCTCCCGCCCCAGCTATTCAGATTGCAGCCTATCGCCAGCCATTCAGATTGCAGCCTATCCCCAGCCATTCAGATTGCAGCCTATCCCCAGCCATTCAGATTGCAGCCTATCCCCAGCCATTCAGATTGCAGCCTATCCCCAGCCATTCAGATTGCAGCCTATCCCCAGCCATTCAGATTGCAGCCTATCCCCAGCCATTCAGATTGCAGCCTATCCCCAGCCATTCAGATTGCAGCCTATCGCCAGCTATTCAGATTGCAGCCTATCGCCAGCCATTCAGATTGCAGCCTATGCCCAGATGTGGGCTCCACAAGCTAGAGATAAGCGGCTGATGTGGGCTCCACAAGCTAGAGATAAGCGGCTGATGTGGGCTCCACAAGCTAGAGATAAGCGGCTGATGTGGGCTCCACAAGCTACAGATAAGCGGCTGATGTGGGCTCCACAAGCTACAGATAAGCGGCTGATGTGGGCTCCACAAGCTACAGATAAGCGGCTGATGTGGGCTCCACAAGCTACAGATAAGCGGCTGATGTGGGCTCCACAAGCTACAGATAAGCGGCTGATGTGGGCTCCACAAGCTACAGATAAGCGGCTGATGTGGGCTCCACAAGCTACAGATAAGCGGCTGATGTGGGCTCCACAAGCTACAGATAAGCGGCTGATGTGGGCTCCACAAGCTACAGATAAGCGGCTGATGTGGGCTCCACAAGCTACAGATAAGCGGCTGATGTGGGCTCCACAAGCTACAGATAAGCGGCTGATGTGGGCTCCACAAGCTACAGATAAGCGGCTGATGTGGGCTCTACAAGCTACAGATAAGTGGCTGATGTGGGCTCCACAAGCTAGAGATAAGTGGCTGATGTGGGCTCCACAAGCTACAGATAAGCGGCTGATGTGGGCTCCACAAGCTACAGATAAGCGGCTGATGTGGGCTCCACAAGCTACAGATAAATGGCTGATGTGGGCTCCACAAGCTACAGATAAGTGGCTGATGTGGGCTCCACAAGCTACAGATAAGTGGCTGATGTGGGCTCCACAAGCTACAGATAAGTGGCTGGTGTGGGCTCCACAAGCTACAGATAGGTGGCTGATGTAGGCTCCACAAGCTACAGATAGGTGGCTGATGTAGGCTCCACAAGCTACAGATAAGTGGCTGATGTGGGTTCCACAAGCTAGAGATAAGTGGCTGATGTGGGCTCCACAAGCTAGAGATAAGTGGCTGATGTGGGCTCCACAAGCTAGAGATAAGTGGCTGATGTGGGCTCCACAAGCTAGAGATAAGCGGCTGATGTGGGCTCCACAAGCTACAGATAAGCGGCTGATGTGGGCTCCGCAAGCTACAGATAAGCGGCTGATGTGGGCTCCGCAAGCTACAGATAAGTGGCTGGTGTGGGCTCCACAAGCTACAGATAGGTGGCTGATGTGGGCTCCACAAGCTACAGATAAGCGGCTGATGTGGGCTCCACAAGCTAGAGATAAGCGGCTGATGTGGGCTCCACAAGCTAGAGATAAGCGGCTGATGTGGGCTCCACAAGCTAGAGATAAGCGGCTGATGTGGGCTCCACAAGCTACAGATAAGCGGCTGATGTGGGCTCCACAAGCTACAGATAAGCGGCTGATGTGGGCTCCACAAGCTACAGATAAGTGGCTGATGTGGGCTCCACAAGCTACAGATAAGCAGCTGGCGGCATGTGCTCCATTTAGCTTTTCTTGCTGAAAATATCAATAGAACGTGGGCCGCTAACTGGCTGAGTTTACGAGCAATTCTGGGGGGATACACACAGCAGACCACCCCAAAATCGGGATGCCCCAATCAAAAGGAACAACACCCAAGACAGCGGAAATCTTGGGTTTTGTTCCCCTATAAAGGGAGACCTCTTGCATAACACATTTTAAATAAAACAAATTGGGGTTTCCTCTTCCACACTTGGCTAAAGAGGACCTTTAGCACAATTTTTGGGGGTACTGTCCATGTAACTTGGCTGCTGCAGGATCAGAGCCCCCAATAGACAAGTGCAGATTCCGGTTCGGATGTAGAATATTCCAAAAGCTTCAGCCGAACCGTCAGAACACGAGCGAGAAGGATTGGGGCAGCGCTCCTGCGACAGGTCCTGTATCCTACAGGGAAGTTTTTCCCCCCTTAGTCAGTGACCACATGGTGCTGAGCCTTCTCCACACACTTCCTTCTGAGGTCACCGGGAGGAAGTGAGGTTGGATTTTCCTAAAAAAGTTCACAAGCCGCAAAAAGAACCCCCAAGAAGTCTCCAAACACAGATCTATAACTTTTAGGGTAATATATATATACAGTATATACCAGTATATAATAATAGTATGGGGAATGGGAGGGGGGATGCCACACTGCCTATATGGGGAATGGGAGGGGGGAATGCCACACTGCCTATATGGGGAATGGGAGGGGGATGCCACACTGCCTATATGGGGAATGGGAGGGGGAATGCCACACTGCCTATATGGGGAATGGGAGGGGGATGCCACACTGCCTATATGGGGAATGGGAGGGGGAATGCCACACTAACTATATGAGGAATGGGAGGGGAGAATGCCAAACTGCGTATATGGGGAATGGGAGGGGGAATGCAACACTGCCTATATGGGGAATGGGAGGGGAGAATGCCACACTGCCTATGGGGATGGGATGAGGAGAATGTCACACTGCCTATATGGGGAATGGGAGGGGGAATGCCACACTGCCTATATGGGGAATGGGATGGGGGAATGCCACACTGTCTATGGGGATGGGATGAGGAGAATGTCACACTGCCTATGGGGATGGGATGAGGAGAATGTCACACTGCCTATATGGGGAATGGGAGGGGGAATGCAACAATGCCTATGGGGATGGGATGAGGAGAATGTCACACTGCCTATGGGGAATGGGAGGGGGAATGCAACAATGCCCATGGGAATGGGTTGGGGGGATGCCACACTGCCTGTAATGGCATTTTGTTTAGAATATTTTTTCCTATTTTCCTATATATATATATATATATATATATATCTCCATCACCAGCTGATGGCTGCTCAAACATTTGCCCCGGAGTAGGGCTTTAATTCTCTGAATGTCTCGCGGCCTGGCTCAGACATCGGTGTGTATATCTGGTCATTCAGGTGAGTGATAGAACTCTGCACAGGGAAGAGGGAGGTTGCATGAATAATAAAGAAAATGGGGCTTTCCGCACGCTCCTGGCACCCGGGGCTTTGTTTTCTCAGTGCCGGGAAATCCCGGGATTCTGATCTTACAAGTTCCTTAGAGATCTCAGCTGGACTCCACCGGGAATCCGCCTCTATAAAGTGGACCAACACCCAGGATTTTGACTATCCTGGGTTTTGGTCCACTTCCGCGGGGCATCCCGATCTCCTACGCTCGTCCAATCAGAGCGCTCAGAGCCGCTGTGGTATGCACGTACAAGCGACGGACAACCACAGCGGCACTTAGCGCGCTGGAGGACGCATCTCACGCTTCCCTCTAACAGGGAGCGCGCCCTGCTAGAGAGAAGAGCGAGATGCGGCCACGGCTCGCGCATGCGCCGTTGGAACGGGGATAAGGTAAGGTTTCTGGGCGTCCTGCGGGGTTTCACACTGCGGGGCATCCCGATTTCGGATGCCCCGCGGGGAGGGGTCTGATCGGCCCGGGAATCTTATAGATTCCCGGGCTGATCACCCCTGGGTGTTGGTCCACTTTAAAAAGGGACAGTCCACTATAAATAACTCTTGTGCTTCATAGGAGCAGTCAGGGCGGGATTACCTGCAGCTGATGCCGCATTGTCTTCTATTGAGATGTATGAACAACCCACCGCACCCCTTTCTCCTTTCAATAGCAGTCAATGCAGTAATCCCATAACCACAAGTTATTTAAACTGGACTGTCCCTTTAAGGGGAATTCTCAAGTCTCAGGGGCTGGGTGAAGACAGCTCTTTATGTTAACTTTCAGCTTTGCAGTTTTTTTCCCCTTAAAGTGGACCAAAACCCAGAGCAATCGGCCTGTGAATTTTATAGATTCCCTCCCCACCGGGGCATTTAAAAACGGGATGCCCCGCTCTGTGAAACCTCCCCCCCCCCCCCTCCAGGTCACCCTGTGCACTTACCTTCCAAGTCCAACAGCACATGTGCGAGGCGCATCCCCGCTATCCCTCTAGCACGGCGTGTGCCCGCTACAGGCATTTGTGAATGGCCAGTGCGGGCACGCTCCCTGTTAGTTGGAAGCGGGGGATTGAAATTATGAGGTTCCGAGAAGTCAAAATAGTGTAAACCTGGACCTGGAACCATTTCATGCTAATCGTTTTTAGAATCAGATCAAAAAATGATCGGAAGGAAGAAAGGATCCGTTTGACCAAGATTGGATTAGACCACAGAAGAAGTCGAAATTGTGTACCATAGACCGCCTGGAATTTTTTTATTTCAATTTAATCGTTTTTAGGATCTAATTGATCAGAGAAATCCGATCAGACTGATAAGGCAAATCGCTCGAAGGAGTGTGTGCGATAGACTGCCTGGAATTTACTTATTTCTATTTATTAATTATTATTATTATTATTATTATTATTATTATTATTACAAATAATAATAGATCAATGTTAATTTATATAGCTCCACCATCTTCCGTAGCGCTTTACAAGGTGTATCGACCATAAATATAGCCACAGCACAAAGCCCCCCCAAGCACAGAAATTGATTCAAGTCATAACGTTTTGAGAAATTGAAAAGCAGGGCTTTTTTATTTCAATTTGATTGTTTTTAGGATCGAATCAAGAAAGTGATCAAACTGATTGATCATTTCAAATCAAAATTGATTCATCGATCATATCGATCATAAATATAGCCACAGCACAAGCCCGCCCCCCCCCCACCCGCAGATATCGACATCAAGTCATGATGTTTTAAAACATTTAAATAAATAATTCCTACATTTTGATTTGATTGTTTTTAGGATCGAAGCGAGAAAGCGATCGAACTGCGAAAACATGTAAATGGTGAATTGTCTTCAATAGGATCAAATCCTATTGAATCAAATTGATCAATCGATCATAAATATAGCCACAGCACAAGCCCCCCCCCCAAACCACAGATATCGATTCAAGTCATGATGTATTGAGAAATCGAAATGTAGGGCTTTTTTTTTTTTTATTTAAATTTGATTGTTTTTAGGATCAAATTGATAAAGCGATTGAACTTCAGAAAAATAATCTTAAACTGTGAATTGCCTTCAATTTGAAGAAGGTTTTAGGATAAAATCATATTGAATCATATCGATCATAAATATAGCCACAGCACAAAGCAGCACAAAATTTCAAGTCGATTGTTTTTAGGATCGAATCGAGAAAGTGATCGAACTGCAAAAAAATCTAAGATGGTGAATCGCCTTTAATTTGATCATGTTAGGATCAAACCATAATCAAATTGATTTATCAATCATAAATATAGCCAGAGCAAAAAGCCCCCCAACCACATACATCAATAATTATGTAGGGCTTTTTTATTTCAATAGGATTGTTTTTCGGATCGAATCAAGAAAGTGATCAAGCTGCGAAAAAAATCTAAAATGGTGAAATGCCTTCAACTTGATCATTTTTTAATCAAATCATATTGAATCAAATCGATCATAAATATAGCCACAGCCCAAAGCCACATGATGACAAATCGAAAATGTGATTAAACTGCGAAAAAATCTAAAATAGTGAATTGTATTCAATTTGATCATTTTGGGATCAAATCTTGAATCAAACTGATCGATCATATTAATCCTAAACATAGCACAAAGTCCCCCAACCACATAAACCGATAAATCAAGTCAAGGTAGGGCTTTTTTTTTATTTCAATTTGATTGTTTTTTATAATCGAAACGAGTAAGTGATCGAACTGCGAAAAAATCTAAAAATGGTGACTTGCCTTCAATTTGATCATTTTAGGATCAGATCATATCGAATCAAATCGATCTTAAATATAGTCACAGCACAAAGCCCCCCAACCACATAAATCGAAATCATGATGTTTTGAGAAATCAAAATGTTTTTTTTTTTTTTTCCATTTTTCAGGATCGAATCGAGAAAGTGATCGAACTGCGAAAAAATCAAAATCGGCAAATTGTCTTCAATTTGATTCAATCAAATTGATCGTAAATATAATCGATCATAAATATAGCCAAAAGCACAAAGCCCCCCCAAGGACTTAACCTTATCGCTCCCAGGCTTCAGCAACTGACCGTTTAAGAGAGAGAAATCGCACCCTGTCCGATCGTCTCCCCGGATCATCAGATTGCAGCAGCCGCGTCCGGCTTGAGCTCTCTCGGGGAACAGGGCGCGCGGTGGTTTATATCCCTCGCCGTCTGTGGGGATTACCTCGGAGCGTTGCGCACTCTCGTTTTATGGTCGGATTCAGCTGCACTTCCTCTGTGGAAAGTTTCAAAGAGTTGGGGACCCGGGTTCTAGAGGTGATTTTTCTTTTTTTCTTTTTTTTTTTTTATTCAGATCAGATCGAAAGTGAAATCCCGGTTTTACAACCCTATTATTAAACAGGCACAAAAGCAGTCTGGCTGCCAAGGGATCGGAGGACTACATGGCCCAGCATGTCCAGGAGAGGCTGGATGGCTAAGACTCCAGTATTGGACCTAAGGGGTCCGGCCATAAAAAAGAGGACCCCGCTGGATGACTTGGGGTCAGCTGGATAGTAAATAAGGGGCCTAGCCATAAAAAAGGGGACCCCGCTGGATGACTTGGGGTCAGCTGGATAGTAAATAAGGGGCCTAGCCATAAAAAAGGGGACCCCGCTGGATGACTTGGGGTCAGCTGCATAGTAAATAAGGGGCCCAGCTATAAAAAAAAAGGGGACCTCGCTGGTTGTCTTGGGGTCAGCTGCATAGTAAATAAGGGGCCCAGATATAACAAAGGGGACCCCGCTGGATGACTTGGGGTCAGCTGCATAGTAAAAAAGGGGCCCAGATATAACAAAGGGGACCCCGCTAACTGACTTGGGGTCAGCTGCATAGTAAAAAAGGGGACCCCCGCTGGTTGTCTTGGGGTCAGCTGGATAGTAAATAAGGGGCCTAGCCATAAAAAAGGGGACCCCGCTGGATGACTTAGGGTCAGCTGCATAGTAAATAAGGGGCCCAGCTATAAAAAAAAAGGGGACACCGCTGGTTGTCTTGGGGTCAGCTGCATAGTAAATTAGGGGCTCAGCCATAGAAAAGGGGATCCCGCTGGATGACTTGGGGTCAGCTGCATAGTAAATAAGGGGCCCAGATATAACAAAGGGGACCCCGCTGGGTGACTTGGGGTCAGCTGCATAGTAAAAAAGGGGACCCCGCTGGTTGTCTTGGGGTCAGCTGGATAGTAAATAAGGGGCCCAGCCATAAAAAAGGGGACCCCGCTGGATGACTTGGGGTCAGCTGCATAGTAAATAAGGGGCCCAGCTATAAAAAAAAAGGGGACCCCGCTGGTTGTCTTGGGATCAGCTGCATAGGAAATAAGGGGAGCAGCCATAAAAAAGGGGCCTGGTTGCCTGGGGGCTCAGTTCAAACTAGGGGCCTGGTCATTACATGGACAGGAGGGCCCAGACATTGTGGTTGTATGGGGCCCAAAAATTCCGGATGGAATCTCTGTCCCCCACCCCAATAGAATTACATCATTGGGATGCCCGGCTCTAAAAAGTCTTAATGTTGGGCCTAAATTCAGGAGTTTGTGGGGATTTCTGTACGGATGAACTTCTCCTAAAGAGACTTTGGCGCCATGCTGGGGTAGTTATTCACTAACTGGCCTAGTGTCTGTAAGACGCCATTTGGGATGCCCCAATGAGTGAAAATATCCCCGGGATCGAAGTAAAACTCACCTTTCTGGCAAGTTCACTTCACATGTGCGAGCCGTGGCGGCGTCACTTATCTGAATAGCCAACACAGGTACGCAGGGGTGCTTGCCGATCCCCAGTCTATTCAGCTTTCTATGCCACGTCTAAGCAGACCAAAACCCAGAAATTTCACCTATCTAGGTCTCTGGGTGCTATAGAGGGGCATCCCGATTTGGGGACGCTTGACAACCCCATGCCTTTTGGCTTTCTATGCCGCCGATTAAAGCAGACCAAAACCCAGAAATTTCACCTATCTAGGTCTCTGGGCGCTTCACAGGAGCATCCCAATTTGGGGGCGCCAACCATAACTCATAGACATATCAATCTACTCTATTCACCAATGAAAATATAATAATCTGTATATATTATTAGGCATCCCAAAGGGGAACCACTGATGTATATCACAATACCAATCAAAAAATAATATCACAAAAAACATTATCAGGCCTGATGAAGTGGGTGATGTGCCCACGGAACGCGTGGCTCCTGGTGCAGTAGGCGGTGGGGGAGACTTCACACACATTATTTTCATGATACCCTGATGTTTTTTGTGATAGATTTGTGATATTTTTTGGATTGGTATTGTGATATACATCAGTGGTTCCCCTTTGGGATGCCTGATAATATATACAGGTGGTTATATTTTCATTGGTGAATAGAGTAGATTAATATGTTTATGAGTTGTTATGGTTGGGAATATAATTCTTTTTTATATATTCTTTATTTGTGTCATTTTCAAGTTACAACAATAAAAACTGTTTAGAAAACAGAAAATAAGACAATAAACATACACTTCTTATATGGTGTTGTCTTAACAGAGCAGTCTACATATCTTCGTTAGTTACGCTGGGGCCGCTTCGTCTAGTCTCCTAACCAGTGGGGGTCGGTCACCCAACACCCATGTTGGGGGTCGGACCCGCCAATCTAAAGGCCCGAAGAGGGAGCCAGGGCGAACGCCCCCCATCCCACATCTTTGGCTTGCACCACCAAACCCCCCAAGCGGCACATTTATGCTACTACAACCTGCTTCCAATTGAAACACTCTGAAGAAATAACAAAGCTACCAAAGAAGACAAGAAGAATTAAGAGCAAGGAGAGTAGAGGAGGATAAAACAGGTCGGGAAGAAACACTGCGGGGGGGGGGGGGGGGGGGGAGGATGGGCAAGGAGCGGGAGGCATAGCAATCCCTTTAACCAAGATCTGACTCTAATAGAGAACTGTAATTCTGTGAGTATGTGAATGCATCCCAACAGGCCCATTTACGGAAATGTGTCTCCGCAGATTCATCCGCTATAAGACCCTCGTCGTACCTTTCAATTTCAACCACTTTACTCAGCCACTGTGAGACCATTGGGGGTGTAGATTTCTTCCAGTGCAAGAGGATGCAGGCCCCTGCGGCATTCACCCTCTGACTCAGGACCGATTTACGATACCTCTTGGTGGGCATTCCCGAGTGGTGGAGGAGGAAGAAGGCGGGGCCATCTGGCAACACCTAATCTGTCATCTTTTGCATTGTGTCCTTTACCCCCGACCAAAACCTCCCAAGCTCTGGGCACGACCAAAAGATGTGAAGCAGGTCCCCCCTTTCCCTGCTACAACGCCAGCACATAGGGGAAACTGCGGGAATATTCATTCTTAATTGATTGACTGTTGACTGTGCCTCCCTACATACTTTTTTTGTTCATAGACTCCCTAAGACTCCAGGGTGGGTATTGGTCCACTTTAAGAATAAACTAACAGGTGGCAAAACTCGACTTCAAGAACTCTGTGGTTATTACAGAAAAAAAGCCCCTTATTCCTCCCGACTCTATTTAAAAAAAAAAAAAGTTCGTCAATAGAAAGTAAAACCTTGCTGGCACAGGCGATGTCCGGGCACGCACCCGGCGGCCATTTACGCTTCTGCCAAAAAAAAAAAAAAAGACGACGACCAATTAGAAAAAAAAAACAATGCAACTGGCAACCTTCCAAAAGCTTCCATCCCGCCGGGTTTCCATTCTGCCCACGGGAACGATTTGTGCGCCTATTGTGGCGAGAGAATGCAGCGGGCGCAAAGCCCCGCCCCCCCTCTCTGCATCCCGCCTGTTTATTCCGATACAAAGAAAAGGAAAAAAAAAAGCCTAATCCACCGCCAGAGCGGGATCTCATCCCTTAGCGGGAGGGTCTTTATTAAATAGAAAACACAGGGGCTGGATGGAGCGTACAGGAGCTAGTCCCTACCATTAACACCTTGTACAGCACCAGGGACCAGGACGGTGTGCGGACCTTCACCCTGAATAAGAGCCTATCCAATATATTTCTCCCACCCTGTACATACAGATTGCCCACATTAATCCGGACCTTCACCCTGAATAAGAGCCTATCCAATATATTTCTCCCACCCTGTACATACAGATTGCCCACATTAATCAGGACCCTCACCCTGAATAAGAGCCTATCTTGTATGTTTCCCCCACCCTGTACATACAGATTGCCCACATTAATCCCGACCTTCACCCTAAATAAGAGCCTATCTTATATGTTTCCCCCCGTACATTCAGATTGCCCACATTAATCCCGACCTTCACCCTGAATAAGAGCCTATCTTATATGTCTCCTCCACACCCTGTACATACAGATTGCCCACATTAAAAATCATCCTACCTGCATCTACCGCATTTTATGAGCCTTTAACCTTCAAGATGGCGGCCCATGGAGTCTTCGGCTGCCTGCATACAGGAAGTGTCTTCTGACTGTGCCGCTCTGCATTCTGGGATTGCTGTCCTTTTCCTGACCCCAGCTCTGCTTTGTCTGTGCAAAGCACAGCTATAACCCGCCTCCCTGCACTTTATACCGCTCTCCTCAGTATTTGATGCTTCTGAGGCAAAATGGCGGCGCCCGTATCCTAGAGTCTGTAGAGTAGACCAAGTAGCTGTGACCCCCTGCCAGTTTCCCCCTGACTGGGGGCTAAATGCAGGCGCGGGGGGGGGATAAGGCGATGTCGAGGGGGGCGCAGAGCTGGGAAGCCAAGCGGGCAGCCCAGACTGGAGCGCAAGGCACGCACACCCTGTCACTCACAGGGGATACCCCACACACGGTACACAGCCGGGATAATCCCGAAGGACCCCCAAAGCATGTTATCCCCAGAAGCCTCCATATGGTGATTAACACAGGCGCAATTGTCCAGCACAGGGTAAAGGCTAAGAAAAAGCCACCCGGGATGCCCCCAGAAGCCAGAAAGGGAAGATGAGGGATGGTAATGGATAGGACCGGGAGAAACCACAACCCACAGGTGTCCCGCCTGAAAGAAAAAAATAAAGACACATAAGTATCCCATAGCGCATGCCCAAAAGCGACCAAAAAACCACAGAGGGGGACTCACGGACCAAGTAGGACAAGGGCACCAACCGCCAGACCACAGGAGGAAGCGACAAGCAGACCAGGATCACCGCCGCAGCTCTGGGATAAGAGGAGCCCCAGCGTGCAGCAGAATCAAAATGGTGCCGGCAGAGGAACCTTGAGGGGCGGGCCGCGGGAGGACGACGCAATACGCGTCATCCACCGGCCCCGCCCCCCCCCCCGAAGAGCACGAAATCGGCTCTCAAGTGACCTCGCCAGCGTCATCACAGTAAGAAAAAAACGGCTCACAAATATAGCGCCGCCCGCCGCGGAGCGCAGTACAAAGCGGCGAGGCGGCTAAAAACTGTGAAAAACACAGTAAAAAAACGTGCAAACACACAGCCAAGGCACCCTCACCGCCATAGCACACTACGGGGAGGGGGCGAGGAAGGCAGGCGAGCGGCGGTGAGGGCCAGGCCAAGGACGGGGGAGGGGGGGCCCAAACGCAGAACGAGTAACCCCAAAACACTCACCCCCTCAGAAGTTAGGGCATCCCAAACAGGCTCACCATAAAGCCTATAGCCGGCTACCCTTCACGAATCGTGAAGATATCGGGACGGCCTGGACTGGATGGAAGAGAAAAAAGGGGGGTGTTAAGTAGAGAGAGAGAGAGAATGTGAAATACAGAGAAAGACACAGGGAAAGTAGATAAGAGAGAGAAAAGGGGGGATGTTGAGTAAAGAGAGAATGTGGAATATGGAGAAAAACACAGGGAAAGAGAGGAAAAAGGGGAATGTTCAGTAAAGAGAGAAAATGTAGAATACAGAGAAAGAAACAGTAGAAAAGGGAGAGCAAAGGGGTGTGAGTAGAGAGAGAATGTGGAATACGGAGAAAAACACAGGGAAAGTAGGAAAGAGAGGAAAAATGGGGGATGTTGAGTAGAGAGAGAGAATGTGGAATAGAGAAAGAAACACGAAATTAGAAAAGAGAGAGAAAAGGGGGGTGTTCAGTAAAGAGAATATGGAATACAGAGAAAGACACAGGGGAAGTAGAAGAGAGAAAAAGGGGGGATTTGGAGTAGAGAGAGAACGTGGAATACAAAGAAAGACACAGGGAAAGTAAAAAAGAGGAAAATGGGGGGTGTTGAGTAGAGAGACAATGTGGAATACAGGGAAAGAAGAAAAGAAAGAGAAAGGGAGATGTTAAATAAATAGAGAACGTGGAATACAGAAAAAGGCACAGGGGAAGTAGAAAAGAGAAGGGGGGCTGTTGAGTAGAGAGAGAATATGGAATACAGAGAAAGACACAGGGAAATTAGAAAAGAGAGAGAAAGGGGGATGTTGAGTAGAGAGAGAACGAGGAATACAGAGAAAGACACAGCGTAAAGAAGAAAAAAAAAAAAGGGGGAAATGGGGGATGTTGAGTAGAAAGAGAACGAGGAATACAGAGAAAGACACAGGGTAAAGAAGAAAAAAAAGGGGGAAATGGGGGATGTTGAGTAGAAAGAGAACGTGGAATACAGAGAAAGACACAGGGAAAGTAGAAAAGAGGGGGGGAAAGGGGGGTGTTGAGTAGAGAGAGAATGTGGAATACAGAGAAAGACACAGGGGAAGTAGAAGAGAGGAAAAAGGGGGGTGTTGAGTAGAGAGACAATGTGGAATACAGGGAAAGACAAAGGGAAAGTAGAAAAGAAGGAGAAAGGGAGGATGTTGAGTAAAGAGAGAATGTTGAATACAGGGAAATTAGAAAAGAGAGAAAAGGGAGATGTTAAATAGAGGCACAGGGAAAGTAGAAAAGAGAGAAAAGGGGGATGTTGAGTAGAGAGAATACTCGGAATACAGAGAAAGACACAGGGAAAGTAGATAAGAGAGAGAAAAGAGAGATGATGAGTAAAGAGAGAATGTGGAATACAGGGAAAGTGGAAAAGAGAAGAAAAAAGGAGGCGTTGAGTAGAGAGATAATGTGGAATACAGAGAAAGACACAGGGAAAGTAGAAAAGGGAGAAGGAGGGGGGTTGAGTAAAGAGAGAACGTGGAATACAGAGAAAGACACAGGGAAAGTAGATAAGAGAGAAAAGGGGGGATGTTGTGTAGAGAGAGAATATTGATAGAGGGGGGACTACTGAAAACCTGCCCATACTGTGTAGTGCTGTATAAATAAGCACAGAAAGAGAGAGACCCTAATAACGAGGACTTAAAGAATAAGGGATAATGCTAAAATGTGTCAATACAAAAATAGGAATAATGATAAACTTTAATTATGAAAATTCCAAGACAGGGACCATTATAGCAACTAAAACGAGTGGATGGTTTACTCGCTTGTTAAAAAAAAAAAAAAAAAAAAAAAAAAAAGGCCAATCCATTATAAAAAAAAAAGACTCTAGTTTTTTTTTTTGCTTGCCTATACAGCGACTCGCCTGTCTGACACCCCGGACAAGGATTCTCTGGTTCTTACAAAGACAGGGAAGGTTTTCTTTCTTCTGACTTACCTTTTTCGAGAACATAGAGAGTGCGCCCTCATCGCCGCTTCTACTCCTACCTGTTCTCCCCCCCCCCCCCCCCCCCCCCCGCGGCCGGGCTTTCCCAAGATCACCTGGGAACCTTTGTGCTTTGTTTCCTTATAAAAAGCAATTTCATCATCATCATCATCATCATCAAGAGGGCAGGAAAAACATCCCCATGAAAATCAGTCCGGCTGGAATTTCCAGTTTGACATCCCAAAGCCCTTCGAGGGCACTGAGGGGGTTAATGCGGACCTTTGGTGAACCAGACAGAGGACCTGTCATCAAGAGGTATCCCTTGAACCAGAAGCCGATCTATCCCTTCAAATCCATCCATAACAACTGACCTAACCACATAAACCAATGTATAGAGACCTATAACCAAAACCCATTGTATCACTAAACTTCAAGCCAAACCGTCAGTGATAGCCCGATCTCTAAACCTTATCACCTAAACCCATGTATAACCACCTAATCTACCTAATCTAATGCACAAAAGCATCTATAACCCAAACCTAACAGCCTCCTTTTATCCCTAAACCTAATCTCCAAAAAACCATCAGTGATAGGTTTATGTTATAAGGTTTAGGGATCAGGCTATCACTGATGGTTTTTTGGAGATTAGGTTTAGGGATAAAAGGAGGGGGTTAGGTTTGGGTTATAGATGCTTTTGTGGATTAGATTAGGTAGATTAGGTGGTTATACACAGGTTTATGTTATAAGGTTTAGGGATCAGGCTATGTATAACCACATAATCTACCTAATCTAATCCCCCTCATAACCGCCTCATTTTATCCCTAAACTTAATCTCCAAGCCTAACCATCAGTGATAGCCTGATCTCTGAACGTAATCACCTTAAAGAGGACCAACACCCAGGGGTGATCGGCCCGGAAATCTATAAGATTCCCGGGCCGATCACCTCCCACCCAGCGGGACATCCGAGATCGGGATGTCCCGCGGGGTGAAACCCCCCAGAAACCCCAAAAACCTCTTACCTGATCCGCCGCCGCTTCCGCCGCCGCCGCCTCCCGCGCGCCCCTCCAGACGTGCGCGCGCCCGCGCCGGCCCTCTGTGAATGGCCGGCGGGGGCGCGCGCGCGCCGAGAGTGACGCGCGGGAGGCGGCGGCGGCGGAAGCGACTTGGACGTTCCTGATCCCCGCCTGGACGTTGGCGGGGATTGGCTGCGGCGTTCACGTGGGAGCGTTGAGAGGTGAGTTTTTTGGGGTTTCTGGGGGGTTTCACACAGCGGGGCACCCCCGATCGGGGTGCCCCGCCGAAGTGGACCAAAACCCAGGATAGTCAAAATCCTGGGTGTTGGTCCACTTTAAGCTATTTATAATCATCTAATCTAATCCACAGAGCCTAATTCCTATATATAACACATATCCTAATCTCAAAACCTAACCCCCTCATTTTATTCTCAAACCTCCGAGCATAACCATCAGTAATAGCCTGATCTCTAAACTTTATCACCTAAATCTATGTATAACCACCTAATCTAATTCCAAAGCTAGACTCCTAAAGTAATCTATAACCCAAACCTAACCCCCTAATTTTATCCCTAAACCTAATCTCCAAGCCTAACCATCAGTGATAGCCCGATCTCTAAACCTATATATAACCACCTACCGTATATACTCGAGTATAAGCCGAGTTTTTCAGCCCACTTTTTAGGCTGAAAAAAGCCGCCTCGGCTTATACTCGAGTCCAGGGGCGTCCGCCGCCGCTCTCATTCATACAAACAAGCACACACATTCACACACACACCAACACTTCCTGGCTGCTGCGCGCTGGTCGTCGATGGGCGGCGTCCAATGTTTTCATTGGACGCCTGCCATATGGGGCACGCCCACCGACGACGAGCGCGCAACAGCCAGGAAGTGTTGGTGTGTGTGTGAGAACGGCGGCGGCTGCGGAGGAGGGGAGGAGGGTAACCTCGGCCAAACCCTGACCCCCGACACCTGCGCACCTGAGAGCGGCGGCGGCAGCAGCAGCAGGTACCCACAGGGTTTCAGGGTGGGAAAGAGGGACAATTTTTAACTGAGGGAACATTCCTCACTAAGGAATGTATAGGAGATAGGGTGTAATACTTACAACAATAGAAACACTTTAAATAGGGGAATGAATCATTTATTAATGCAGATCTGCATGTTACACCTCAAAGAGGGACAAAGGAGAACAATGAGGGACATGGGGGCATGAGCTTCAAAGAGGGACAGTCCCTCCAAATCAGGGACACTTGGGTGGTATGGTGTGTGTGTGTGTGTCTCTTTCTGTGTGTGTGTCTCTTTGTGTGTGTGTGTGTGTGTGTCTCTTTGTGTGTGTGTGTGTGTGTGTGTGTGTGTGTGTGTGTGTGTGTGTGTCTCTTGTGTGTGTGTGTGTGTGTGTGTGTGTGTGTGTGTGTGTGTGTGTGTGTGTCTCTCTCTCTTTCTGTGTGTCAACTCCAATTCCAATTGAAAAAAGCCGCCTCGGCTTATACTCAAGTCAATAACTTGTTCCATTTTTTTGTGGTAAAATTAGGTGCCTCGGCTTATATTCGGGTCGGCCTATACTCGAGTATATACGGTAATCTAATCCACAAAGCCTACTGGTAATTCATATAGCTATATATACACATATCCTAATCTTAAAACCCAACCCCCTCATTTTATTCCTAAACTTAATCTCCAAGCCTAACCATCAGTGATAGCATGATCTCTAAACCTTATAACCTAAACCGAAGTATAACCACCTAATCTAGTCCACAAAGCCTACTGGTAATTCCTATAGCTATATATACACATATCCTAATCTCAAAACCTATCCTAATCTCAAAACCTATCCTAATCTCAAAACCTATCCTAATCTCAAAACCTAACCCCCTCATTTAATTGCTAAACTTAATCTCCGAGCCTAACCATCATGGATACTCTGATCTCTAAACGTAATCACCTAAATCTATGTATAACCACCTAATCTAATCCTAAAGCCAAACCCCTAAAGCCATCTATAACCCAAAACTAACCCCCTCATTTTATCCCTAAACTTAATCTCCAAGCCGAACCATCAGTGATAGATGGTGATAAGGTGATAGGTGATAAGGTTTAGAGATCAGGCTATCACTGATGGTTCGGCTTGGAGATTAAGTTTAGGGATAAAATGAGAGGGTTAGGTTTTGAGATTAGGATATGTGTTATATATAGGAATTAGGCTTTTTGTGGATTAGATTAGGTGGTTATACATAGATTTAGGTGATAAGGTTTAGAGATCAGGCTATGGATAAACACCTAATCTAATCCACAAGCCTAAATCCTATATATAACACATATCCTAATCTCAAAACCTAACCCCCTCATTTTATCCCTAAACTTAATCTCCAAGCCTATCAGTGATAGCCTGATCTCTAAACCTTATTACCTAAACCTATATATAAAACCACCTAATCTACAAAGCCTACTGGTAACTCATATAGCTATATATAACAGATATCCTAATCTCAAATCCTAAACCTAATCTAATATCCAAGCCTAACTGTCTAAAACCTAAACCCATGTATAAACCCCCGAATATAATCCACAAACCTTATTCATATAGCTGCTATATATAGATCACATATCCTAATCTTTAAACCTAAATCCCTAATTTTATACCTAAACTATTCCCCAAAAGTAACACCCTAATTGTATCCCGAAACCTAATCCAACCTCCAAGCCCAACCCCCTAAACCAGGGGGTTATTTTCATTTCACATGAGCATTCTGGGTGCCTACTACGTGTCGCTTAGTAACAAACAGAACAAAATGCAAGCACGGCCATTCAAATGTCAGGTTACAGGCACATAATTATTATGCCTAGGACAGATGCAGGATTATTTTCCCAGGGCAGATGAATTTTGCCCAGGACAGATGCAGACTAAGAATTATTTTGCCCAGGACAGGTGCTAAACTATTTTGCCCAGGACAGACGCAGAATTATTTTGCCTAGGACAGACGCAGAAGAATTTTGCCCAGGACGGATGCAGAATTATTTTGCTCAGGACAGGTGCAGGATTATTTTCCCAGGGCAGGTGCAGATTAATGCACAGATGCAGACTAAGAATTATTTTGCCCAGGACCGATGCAGACTAGGAATTATTTTGCCCAGGACCGATGCAGACTAGGAATTATTTTGCCCAGGACCGATGCAGACTAGGAATTATTTTGCCCAGGACCGATGCAGACTAGGAATTATTTTGCCCAGGACCGATGCAGACTAGGAATTATTTTGCCCAGGACCGATGCAGACTAAGAATTATTTTGCTCAGGACCGATGCAGACTAAGAATTATTTTGCCCAGGACCGATGCAGACTAATAATTACTTTGCCCAGGACAGGCGCTAAATTATTTTGCCTAGTACAGAAGAAGAATTTTGCCCAGGACAGACGCAGTATTATTTTGCCCAGGACTGATGCAAAGGAATTTTACCAAGGACAGATGCAGATTTTGCCTAGAACAGACACAGAAGAATTTTGCCCAGGACAGAGGCAGAAATATTTTGCGCAGGACAGAGGCAGAAGAATGTTTTCCAGGACAGACGCAGATGAATTTTGCCCAGGACAGATGTAGAATTATTTTGCCCAGGGCAGATGCAGAATTATTTTGCCCAAGATGGATGCAGATAAATTTTGCCCAGAACAGGTGCAGAATTATTTTGCCCAGGACAAATACAGACGCTAAATAATTTTTCCTAGGACATTTATTTCCAGCTGTTTATATAGGCATTGTGTCTAGGGACAGGATTAGAGGCTGTAAGACGCTCCACAGTGGAGCATAGCCTACCACAGCATCACTCAACTGAGCCATGCACAGGTGTGAGGACGAGCTGCTGGTGTCAGAAGCCTTGTAGTGACCAGGCCGGTGAGATGGGGCTCTGCCCAGCCAATATAATCCACAAAGCCAAATTATAAATCTATAATAGAAAACATATCCTAACCTCAAAATCTAACCCCCTAATTGTATATCTAATACACAGACCTTATTCCTAATCCCCAATTTTTTAAGTGGTCTAAAACCCAGGATTTTGACTATCCTGGGTTCTGGTCTTTTCCCCCGATCGGGGGTGCCCCGCTGTGGGAAACCCCCCAGATTGCTGAGCGCAACTCACCTCTTCCCGGTCCTAGGGCGCATGCGCGGCTGCTCATTCAATCACTGCGCTCGGAGCAGCTAATGTCACGCCATCAAAGCCAGCGTCTCCGAGTGCGCTGGCAGTCGCATCCCCCGCTTCCCTCTAACAGGGAGCGTGCCCGCGCTGCCCATTCACAAATGCCTGGCGCGGGAAAGTGCATGCGCCATTGGACCGAGAAGCAAGGTAAGTGTATGGGGCGACCTGGGGGGTTTCACACAGCAGAGCATCCTGATTTTGGATGCTCCGGGGGGAGGGAATCGATCGGCCTGGTAATTTTATAGATTTCCGGGCCGATCACGCCCAGGAACTTTAAACCTTACCACCTAAATTATCTATGAACACCTAAACTAATCTACAGACCTAACCCCTGAACCTATGCATAAGCGTAAAGGCCTAACCTCTAAGCCTAACCACATAAGCCTATGTATATACACCTAATTTTATCCCCAGACCCAATTCCTAACCCCAAACCCCCAAAATCTATTCATTAACACTTAACCTAATTCCTAATCCGAACTCCCTAAATCTATTCATAACACCTAATAGAATTTCTCTTCTTACAACCCAAAATGTATTCATAATATGGAACCTAATTGAAATTTATCCCCAACATCAAGCCTATTACCTGATGCTAACCCTCAAAATCTATTCATAACACCTAACCTAATTCCTAATCCTAGTCTGGTCCACTTTAAGGTAAGGGGGATTAAGGGGGGAGGGATTAATATAGCAGTGGATTTTAAAGCAAACATCCAGACGGAAATGACTTTCGGTCCCCTTTAACAATTTCCCCGGGGGGATAGTGGGATGCCCCTATAGTAAAAACATCATAGGAAGCCAAAATCAGGCATGGGACCGTCTGGGACCCAGGATTTTGACTTTCCTGGGTTTTGGTCCTTGCCCCCCGGCACAACGATACGGCATGCCCCGTGTGGAACCCCCCAGGTCGCCCACTTCAACTCCCCTTTCCCCGGTCCTACGGTACATGCGCGGCCTCTGGTCCAATCAGCATGCTCGTCTACGCTGATGCAAACTCATCTAGGCTAGGGAATAATAGGGGATAAAGAGGGTATAAAGGAGGATACAGAAGAGTTTACAATCTATTAGGTTATATAGGAGGAGACAGAAGGAGAATAGCTTACAATCTATTAGGGTATAAGGGAGGATACAGACGGAGAAGAGCTTACAATCTATTTGGGTATAAGGGAGGAGACAGAAGGAGAAGAGCTTACACTCTATTAGGGTATAAGGGAGGATACAGAAGGAGAAGAGCTTACACTCTATTAGGGTATAAGGGAGGATACAGAAGGAGAAGAGCTTACAATCTATTAGGGTATAAGGGAGGAAGCAGAAGGAGAAGAGCTTACAATCTATTAGGGTATAAGGGAGGATACAGAAGGAGAAGAGCTTACAATCTATTAGGGTATAAGGGAGGATACAGAAGGAGAAGAGTTTACAATCTATTAGGGTATAAGGGAGGATACAGAAGGAGAAGAGCTTACAATCTATTAGGGTATAAGGACTTGGCCCCAGCCGAGCATACTGGCGACCGCATCCCTGCTACCCACATCGGCCATTCACAAATTCCTGGCAAAAGTTACAGCACTGAGCGGCCACTGCTTACATGTATCCTTTTGGATCAGGGGAAAGGCGAGTATACCGGGCAACCTGAGGGGTTTCACACAGCGGGGCATCCTGAATCTGGATCCCCCGGGGGGGGAGGAAATCAAGCAGCCCTGGGTTTTGGTCCAAAAAGGGGAGCTCCGCAGCCAGTTCCCGTGGGCCATTTTTAGAGCTGCTGGTCTGATTGTTTGGGGAAATAATCAGCGAAGGAGTGTGCAGCCAACCCATGATTGCTACATTGTAACATGCATACCTGACCGTGGATGTGACAGAATGTTCTGGAATGAATCGGAAACGGTGTCGCAACAGTTTCTTTTTGAAGGTGTCATCAATCAGTGGTCATGAAACCGACAAAGCGCTTCATCACAACCTCACGCGACCTGCCAAGCTGCAATCGCGTGGAAAAGAAGGTGAAAGGAGCTTCCGCCTGAAGTACGCAAGGTGCTTGTTTCAGGCCTAACCTAAAGTGTAATTCACTAAGCTCTTCTCCTTCTGTATCCTTCCTTATATCCTAATAGAGTGTAAGCTCTTCTCCTTCTGTATCCTCCCTTATACCCTAATAGATTGTAAGCTCTTCTCCTTCTGTATCCTCCCTTATATCCTAATAGATTGTAAGCTCTTCTCTTTCTGTATCCTCCCTTATAGCCTAATAGATTGTAAGCTCTTCTCCTTCTGTATCCTCCCTTATAACCTTATAGAGTGTAAGCTCTTCTCCTTCTGTATTCTCCCTTATACCCTAATAGATTGTAAGCTCTTCTCCTTCTGTATCCTCCCTTATACCCTAATAGATTGTAAGCTCTTCTCCTTCTGTATCCCCCATTATACCCTAATAGATTGTAAGCTCTTCTCCTTCTGTATCCTCCCTTATACCCTAATAGATTTAAGATCTTCTCTTTCGGTATCCTCCAAAATAGATTGTAAGCTCTTCTCCTTCTGTATCCTCCCTTATAACCTTATAGATTGTAAGCTCCTCTCCTTCTGTATCCTCCCTTATACCCTAATAGATTGTAAGCTCTTCTCCTTCTGTATCCTCCATTATACCCTAATAGATTGTAAGCTCTTCTCCTTCGGTATCCTCCAAAATAGATTGTAAGCTCTTCTTCTGTATCCTCCCTTATAGATTGTAAGCTCTTCTCCTTCTGTATCCTCCCGTATACCCTAATAGATTGTAAGCTCTTCTCCTTCTGTATCCTCCATTATACCCTAATAGATTGTAAGCTCTTCTCCTTCTGTATCCTTCCTTATACCCTAATAGATTGTAAGCTCTTCTCCTTCTGTATCCTCCCTTAAACCCTAATAGTTTAGAGCTTACAATTTCTAAGAGCTTACAATCAGTCTATATGTTTAATCCATCACTCAGGGCCACAAACGATGACTGAATATAGGGACACTATCATTTTATAAAATGCAACGCTCTTCATCAATCCTTAACTGTCCCAAATGAAAGAGAGAAAAAAAAAGCTTCAAAATGTGTCTCCATTAGCAGGGGCAGCTCCAGTGTGGGGTCTGGGCACACAGGGTGAGGGGGAAGTAAGGATCAGCCATCTGCTCAATCAAACCTAAAAATCTTCTTTTATCAAAAGGGCAAACCACTGGCAAAACAGGGTATTAATGGTGGATTCGTCTGGGCCCCATCAGAGCAGCTTTATTGCCTGGGCCCCATACATACAATACTTAAAGTATTCAAGAGGTGTGGCAGCAGGATTCTCCAACACTCATTCACAGCCCGTCACCGCCTATTGATGAAGGAACAAAGTGGCTTCTCTTCGCTCAGAGAGGAATCTAGTAAGAATTCCAGGGATGCCAAATGCAATCTGGAAAATAGAAAAAAAAATGGCGACCACCCTGGTGACGGCTTGAGCGCGATTCACGGGGAGGAATGTTCTGCAGAAACAGAGGAAGGATTAACCAGATTGGGAAAGACGACTCAAGTAATAGTGGTACAAATTTCACAACAGGCGTGCACGTGTGTAATCACTTGGAAGACAGGCAGAGGCCGACACTCAGCTATTCCGCTTCCTAGGATTGCAGGCAGAGTTCTACTTTAACTGGAGTCTGTCTGCATGACAGTCTATGGATACAAGTGGATCAAAACTGGACCTAGTCAGAGAGGATCTAACTATCACACCAGAGGCCCCCCGCTGCATCATGTGATACCAGGGCAGAGACAAGAGGACTCACCTACCACAGGGTACCCCTACATCCTTTACATTTATAGGATTGGAGAAGTTAAGAGGACCAAACTGTCACATAAGAGGAGCCACCCACCACAGTGGGTGGGTACCCCTACATCCTTCACAGTATAGGAGGAGCTAAGAGGACCCAAATGTTACACCAGAGGACCTCGCTGCATCCTGTGATACCAGGGCAGAGACAAGAGGACTCACCTACCACAGGGTACCCCTACATCCTTTATTTATAGGATTGGAGGAGTTAAGAGGACCAAACTGTCAAATAAGAGGACCATAGTGGGTGGGTATCTCTACATCCTTCACAGTATAGTAGGAGGAGCTAAGAGGACCCAACTGTCACACCAGAGGACCCGGCTGCATTCTGTGATGCCAGGGCAGAGACAAGAAGACCCACCTACCACCACGTACCCCTACAGCCTTCACAATATAGGAAGACGAGCTGAGAGTACCCAACTGTCACACCAGAGGACCCCTCTACATCCTGTGATACCAGGGCAGAGACAAGAGGACCCACCTACCACAGGGTACCCCTACATCCTTTACATTTTTAGGATAGAAGGAGTTAAGAGGACCCACATACCACATAATGTGTTTACATCCTTTAAATATTACAGTATAGGAGAATGAGCTGAGAGAACCCAACTGTCAGACCATTCTGTGATGCCAGGGCAGAGACAAGAGGACCCACCTACCACCAAGCACCCCTACAGACTTCAAAGTATAGGAGGACAAGCTGAGAGGGCTCAACTGTTAAATCAGAAAACCCAGTTGTACCCTGTTATGCCAGGGCAGAGACAAAAGGACCCACCTCCAACAGGGTACCCCCTAAATCCTTCACTGAATAAGACAGAAGGGGCTGAGAGGATCCAACTGTTAGACCAGGGGACACAGCTGCATCCTGTGATGCCAGGGCAGAGACAAGAAGACCCACCTACCACCAAGTACCCCTACAGCCTTCACAGTATAGGACGAGCTGAGAGTACCCAACTGTCACACCAGAGGACCCCTCTACATCCTGTGATACCAGGGCAGAGACAAGGAGGACCCACCTAACACAGGGTACCGCAATGTCCTTTACATTTATAGGATAGAAGGAGTTAAGAGGACCAAACTGTCACATAAGAGGGCCCACCTACCACATAATGTGTTACATCCATTGCCAAGGACAGATGCAGAATTATTTTGCCAAGGACAGATGCAGAATTATTTGCCAAGGACAGATGCAGAATTATTTTGCCAAGGACAGATGCAGAATTATTTGCCAAGGACAAATGCAAAATTATTTTGCCAAGGACAAATGCAAAATTATTTTGCCAAGGACAGATGCAGAATTATTTTGCCCAGGAGAGACGCAGAATTGTTTTGCCCAGGAGAGACGCAGAATTATTTTGCCCAAGAGAGACGCAGAACTATTTTGCCAAGGACAGATGTACACATAGTATTATTTTGCCAAGGACAGATGCAGAATTATTTTGCTAAGGGCAGATGCAGAATTATTTTGCTATGGGCAGATGCAAAATTATTTTGCCAAGGACAGATGCAGAATTATTTTGCCCAGGGGAGACGCAGAATTATTTTGCCCAGGGGAGACGCAGAATTATTTTGCCCAGGAGAGACGCAGAATTGTTTTGCCCAAGAGAGACGCAGAACTATTTTGCAAGGACAGATGTACACATAGTATTATTTTGCCAAGGGCAGATGCAGAATTATTTTGCCGGGGACAGTACCTGTATTATTTTGACTAGGGTAGATGCAAATTATTTTGCCCAGGACAGATGCACACACAGTATTACTTTTTCCCAAGACAGATGCAGATGCCATATTATTTTGCCCAGGATGAAGAAATAATTTGCCCGGGACAGGCACAGAATTATTCTGTCCGGGACAGGCACAGAATTATTCTGTCCGGGACAGGCACAGAATTATTCTGTCCGGGACAGGCACAGAATTATTCTGTCCGGGACAGGCACAGAATTATTCTGTCCGGGACAGGCACAGAATTATTCTGTCCGGGACAGGCACAGAATTATTCTGTCCGGGACAGGCACAGAATTATTCTGTCCGGGACAGGCACAGAATTATTCTGTCCGGGACAGGCACAGAATTATTCTGTCCGGGACAGGCACAGAATTATTCTGTCCGGGACAGGCACAGAATTATTCTGTCCGGGACAGGCACAGAATTATTCTGTCCGGGACAGGCACAGAATTATTCTGTCCGGGACAGGCACAGAATTATTCTGTCCGGGACAGGCACAGAATTATTCTGTCCGGGACAGGCACAGAATTATTCTGTCCGGGACAGGCACAGAATTATTCTGTCCGGGACAGGCACAGAATTATTCTGTCCGGGACAGGCACAGAATTATTCTGTCCGGGACAGGCACAGAATTATTCTGTCCGGGACAGGCACAGAATTATTCTGTCCGGGACAGGCACAGAATTATTCTGTCCGGGACAGGCACAGAATTATTCTGTCCGGGACAGGCACAGAATTATTCTGTCCGGGACAGGCACAGAATTATTCTGTCCGGGACAGGCACAGAATTATTCTGTCCGGGACAGGCACAGAATTATTCTGTCCGGGACAGGCACAGAATTATTCTGTCCGGGACAGGCACAGAATTATTCTGTCCGGGACAGGCACAGAATTATTCTGTCCGGGACAGGCACAGAATTATTCTGTCCGGGACAGGCACAGAATTATTCTGTCCGGGACAGGCACAGAATTATTCTGTCCGGGACAGGCACAGAATTATTCTGTCCAGGACAGGCACAGAATTATTCTGTCCAGGACAGGCACAGAATTATTCTGTCCAGGACAGGCACAGAATTATTCTGTCCAGGACAGGCACAGAATTATTCTGTCCGGGACAGGCACAGAATTATTCTGTCCGGGACAGGCACAGAATTATTCTGTCCGGGACAGGCACAGAATTATTCTGTCCGGGACAGGCACAGAATTATTCTGTCCGGGACAGGCACAGAATTATTCTGTCCGGGACAGGCACAGAATTATTCTGTCCAGGACAGGCACAGAATTATTCTGTCCGGGACAGGCACAGAATTATTCTGTCCAGGACAGGCGCAGAATTATTCTGTCCAGGACAGACGCAGAATTATTTTGCCCAGGACAGGTGCAGAATTATTTTGCCCAGGACAGGTGCAGACACAGTATTATTTTGCCCAGGACAGACGCAGAATTATTTTGCCCAGGACAGACGCCAGATTATTTTGCTCAGAACAGAAGCCTAATTATTTTGCCCAGGACAGACGCCACATTATTTGGCCAAGGACAAATGCAGACACTGTATTATTTTTCCCAGGAGAAACACAGAATTATTTTGCCCAGGACAGATGTAGGTACAGTATTATTTTGCCAAGGACAGATGCAGACTCAGTATTATTTTTCCCAGGACAGATGCAGAATGATTTTCCTAAGACAGATGCAAACACAGTATTATTTTACCCAGGACAGTAGCAGTATTATTTTGCCCAGGACAGACGCAGAACTATTTTACCTAGGACAGATGCAGACACATTATTCTACCCAGGACAGAGGCAGACTTATTTTGTCCAGGACAGATGCCGACAGTATTATTTTGCCCAGGACAGACACAGACACAGTATTATTTTGCCCAGGACAGACGCAGAACTATTTTACCTAGGACAGATGCAGACTTATTTTGCCCAGGACAGGTGCAGACACAGTATTATATTGTCCAGGACAGACATTGAATTATTTTGCCAAGGACAGGTGCAGACACCGTATTATTTTGCCCAGGACAGACGCAGCATTATTTTGCCCAGGACAGGAGCAGACAGTATTATTTTGCCCGGACACACACAGAACTATTTTACCTAGGACAGATGCAGACACATTATTATTTTACCCAGGACAGAAGCAGAAGTATTTGTCCAAGGACAGATGCAGACACGATATTATTTTGCACAGGACCGACACAGACTTATTTTACCTAAGACAGATGCAGACAGTATTATTTTGCCCAGGACAGAAGCAGAATTATTTTGCCCAGGACAGATGCAGACACGGTATTATTATGCCCTGGACAGGTGCATACACAGTATTTTACTCAGGACAGACAAAATTATTTTGCCCAGGACAGATGCAGACAGCACTATTTTGCCCAAGACAGATGCAGAATTATTTTACCAAGGACAGATGCAGACACTGTATTATTTTGCCCAAGACAGATGCAGAATTATTTTACCAAGGACAGATGCAGACACTGTATTATTTTGCCCAAGACAGATGCAGAATTATTTTACCAAGGGCAGATGCAGACACTGTATTATTTTGCCCAAGACAGATGCAGAATTCATTTTGCCAAGGACAGATGTAGAATTCATTTTGCCAAGAACAGAGGCAGAATTAATTTTGCCAAGGACAGATGCAGGCATAGTATTATTTTTCCCAGGAAAGTTGCAGAAATATTTTGCCCAGGACAGATACAGACACTGAATAATTTTTCCCAGTTGTTTTTATAGGCACCATGCCTGGGGACAGGATTAGAGGCTGTAAGGAGCTCCACAGTGGAGCATAGCATATCAGAGCATCATTTGGCTGAGCCATGCACAGGTGTGAAGACGTGCTGCTGGTGTCAGAAGTCTTGCAGTGACAAGGCCGGCTAGAAGGGGCTCTGCCCAGTCACCACCGTCTGGCACCTGGCAGAGCGCCACATAAAAAAATTTGTAGGGCCACATCCGACCCCCATTAGACACATATGCCCTAAAAATCCTTCACAGTTTACAGGATATGAGTAGGAGTTAAGAGGACCCAACTGTCAGAGGAACCCTTTACATCGTATGATGCAAGGCAGAGACAAGAGGACCCACCTACCACAGAACATCCTACATCTTTTAAATGTCACAGCATACAAGGGCAAGCTGAGAGGACACCACTGCATCCTGTGATGCAGAGAGAGAGACTTGATGACCCACCTACCACAAAGTGCCCCTACAGTTTTCAAATTTTACAGGAGAGAAGAAAGAGCCGAGAGGACCCAATTGTCACACCAGAGGGCCCCTCTACATCTGCTGATGCCAGGGCAGGGGTAAGGAGGACCACCCACCACCCTCTGGCCAGTAGGCATTACCCTCAAGCCAGCAGCCACCACCCATTACCCCCCGGCTAGCAGCTCCCATCCATTACTCCATGGCCAGAAGCAACCACCCATTAACCTCTGGCCAGTGGCTACCTTCCAATAGCCACCCATTTTCATTGTGAGAAAGGAAACCAGCTGGCACCACCCATTATCCCCTGGTCAACAGCCACCACCTGTTACCCCCTGGCCAGCAGCCACCACCCATTAACCCTTGACCAGTAACCACCACCCATTAACCCTTGACTAGTAGCCACCACCCATTAACCCTTGACTAGGAGCAACCACCACCAATTACCCCCTGGCTAGGAGCAACCACCCATTACCCTCTGGCCAGTAGCCACCACCCATTACCCTCTGGCCAGTAGGCACCACCCATTACCCTCTGGCCAGTAGCCACCACCCATTACCCTCTGGCCAGTAGCCACCACCCATTACCCTCTGGCCAGTAGCCACCACCCATTACCCTCTGGCCAGTAGCCACCACCCATTACCCTCTGGCCAGTAGCCACCACCCATTACCCTCTGGCCAGTAGGCACCACCCATTACCCTCTGGCCAGTAGGCACCACCCATTACCCTCTGGCCAGTAGGCACCACCCATTACCCTCTGGCCAGTAGCAACCACCCATTACCCTCTGGCCAGTAGCAACCACCCATTACCCTCTGGCCAGTAGCAACCACCCATTACCCTCTGGCCAGTAGCAACCACCCATTACCCTCTGGCCAGTAGCAACCACCCATTACCCTCTGGCCAGTAGCAACCACCCATTACCCTCTGGCCAGTAGCAACCACCCATTACCCTCTGGCCAGTAGCAACCACCCATTACCCTCTGGCCAGTAGCAACCACCCATTACCCTCTGGCCAGTAGCAACCACCCATTACCCTCTGGCCAGTAGCAACCACCCATTACCCTCTGGCCAGTAGCAACCACCCATTACCCTCTGGCCAGTAGCAACCACCCATTACCCTCTGGCCAGTAGCAACCACCCATTACCCTCTGGCCAGTAGCAACCACCCATTACCCTCTGGCCAGTAGCAACCACCCATTACCCTCTGGCCAGCAGCCACCACCCATTACCCTCTGGCCAGCAGCCACCACCCATTACCCTCTGGCCAGTAGCCACCACCCATTACCCTCTGGCCAGTAGCCACCACCCATTACCCTCTGGCCAGTAGCCACCACCCATTACCCTCTGGCAGTAGCCACCACCCATTACCCTCTGGCAGTAGCCACCACCCATTACCCCCTGCCCAGCAGTTCCCATCATTACCCCTGGCCAGTAGCCACCACCCATTACCCTCTGGCCAGTAGCCATCACCCATTACCCTCTGGCCAGTAGCCATCACCCATTACCCTCTGGCCAGTAGCCATCACCCATTACCCTCTGGCCAGTAGCCATCACCCATTACCCTCTGGCCAGTAGCCATCACCCATTACCCTCTGGCCAGTAGCCATCACCCATTACCCTCTGGCCAGTAGCCACCACCCATTACCCTCTGGCAAGCAGCCACCACCCATTACCCTCTGGCCAGCAGCCACCACCCATTACCCTCTGGCCAGTAGCCACCACCCATTACCCTCTGGCCAGTAGCCACCACCCATTACCCCCTGCCCAGCAGTTCCCATCATTACCCCTGGCCAGTAGCCACCACCCATTACCCTCTGGCCAGTAGCCACCACCCATTACCCTCTGGCCAGTAGCCATCACCCATTACCCTCTGGCCAGTAGCCACCACCCATTACCCTCTGGCCAGTAGCCACCACCCATTACCCTCTGGCTAGCAGCTCCCATCCATTACCCCATGGCCAGGAGCAACCACCCATTAACCTCTGGCCAGTGTCTACCTTCCAATAGCCACCCGTTTTCATTGTGAGAAAGGAAACAAATCTGACTGTACAATCTCTGTACAACCTCCATACAACCAGAGACCAAAAACAATGAATTCAAGCTTGAATAGACAAATCAATCAGAGCTCTACAAGAGTAAAAGCAAACTTTCTGAGTGCCTCCCCTGCCAGCAATACAATGGGATATCTCACCACGCAGCACAACATTCCTATCCACAGCCAATCACAGGGTCTCTTGCAACAACCCAACCTGATTGTAGACAAATCGTTCAACGACCAGACCTGATCAGAGTCCAATGTTGTGTCAACCGGACCCAATCGTTGTCAAATCCTGCGTCAACTAGACATGATTGTTGTCCAATATAATAGCAATCAGACCCAAAATCTTACAGCCGCCGAAACTGATCGCTGTCAAGCTTCGCATTGACCGGACTTGAAATGTGTAAAATCTGGCAGCCACAGGACCCAATAGCTGTTAAATCTTACGGCAATCAGACCAGATCATTGTCAAATCTGGCAGCCAGCGCACCCGGTTGTCCAATCTGGAAGCCACCAGATCACTCGTTGTCAAGTGTTTCAGCGTCCAGGCCTGTTAAAACTTGCAACGATCGGACCAGATTATTGTCAAACGTCGGGTCTAACAGGTCGAACCATTATCGAAGCTTAGAGCACCCGGATACAATGGCTGTCGAATCTTGCAACAATCAGACTTGATGATCAAACGTTGCAGCAACCGATCCTGAATGTCGTCCAGTCCCGGTTAAATATTCCACTGACCAGACCAGGTCGTCAGATGGGTCTGAGTGGCCACTACCTCCTTTCAGACCAGACTGTCAAACATTGCCGTCACCGGACCCGATTGCTGTCAAACCTCAGATCAGATTAGTAATCGTGGTCATACCCTCCCACAAACAGATTCGATTTTCACATTTCACAGCAACTGCATCTGATCGTCAAAAAGCTGCAGCCATCCTACCCGATAGTTTCAAAATAAGGCCTGGCTGTGGGAAGAGTAGACAATGATCAGATCTGGTCATCTGCAGATTTGACGATCTAAGCCAGCGGCTGAAAAGTTGTCTGATCTTGTGACAAACACAGACCCAATCGTTGTTAAGCAGCAGCTAGAAATGATCAGTGTCCGATCAGATCTGAAATGTCACAGCAACAGGACCTGATCGTTGTCAAATCCTGCAGCAGCGAGAAATGATCACTGTCTGATCATACAGCAACAGTCAAATCTGAAAGCGACCAGATCCAATTGCTGTCAAATCCTGCAGCTGCTAGACGTGCTCTTTGTCCAATCTTACAACAATCAGACCTGATCGTTGCCATATCTGGAAACAACCAGAACCCGATCCTTGTCAAATCCTACAACAGCTAGAAATGATCAGTGTCCGATCATACAAATCAAATCTGAAATGTCACAGCAACAGGAACAGATCGTTGTCAAATCTGAAAGCGACCAGATCCAATTGCTGTCAAATCCTGCAGCGGCTAGAGCTGACTGTCAAATCTTCCAACAATCAGACCTGAGATGTGGCAGCAAACAGACCTGATCGTTGTCAAATCCTGCAGCAGTGAGAAATTATCATTGTCCGATCATACAGCAACAGTCAAATCTGAAAGAGACCAGATCCAGTTGCTGTCAAATCCTGCAGCGCCTAGAGCTGATTGTCCAATCTTACTGCAATCAGACCTGAGATGTGGCAGCAAACAGACCTGATCATTGCCACATCTGGAAACGACCAGAACCCGATCACTGTCAAATCCTGCAGCAGCTAGAAATGATCATTATCCAATCATACAGCAATCAGATCTGAAATGTCACAGCAACAGGACCTGATCGTTGTCAAATCTAGAAGCGACCGGACCCATTTGCTGTCAAATCCTGCAGCGGCTAGAGCTGATTGTCCAATCTTACTGCAATCAGACCTGAAATGTCACAGCAACTGGACCTGATCGTTGTCAAATCTGTAAGTGACCGGACCCGATTGCTGTCAGATCCTGCAGCAGCTAGATGCAATCGTAGTCCAAGCTTATAGCAATCAGACCTGAAAGGTCACATAAACAGTGACCGGACCCAATAGCTATCAAATCATAGGGCAATCAGAGGGGACCATTGTCAAGCTGGCAGCCACCGGACCCAGTCGTTGTCCAGTCTTGTAGAGTCCAGATCAGATCGTGGTCAAATCTGGCAGCGATCATTGTCAAGTCATTCGGCCTGATTGAACCCGATTGTCAATTGCAGCAGAAACCCCGATCATTGCAAAGCCTCCCAGGGACGACTGTATCCGATCGTCTAATCTTGCAGTGGCTGGACCTGATCATTGCAGAATCTGTCAACGAGGACCAAATCCAATCGTCAGATCTCGCAAAGACCGGACCTGATCGTTGTGAAATCTCCCAGCGACGACTGTATCCACTTGTCAGGTCTCGCAGCGACCAGATCGGATTATCAAATCTCGCAGTGACTCAACCCGATCGACAGCAGCAGCAACCCAGATCATTGTGAAGCCTCCCAGCAACAACAGTATCTGATCATTAAATCTTGCAGAGACCGGACCTGATCCTTGTGAAATCTCCCAGCGATGACCATATCCAATCATCAGATCTCACAAAGAACGACCGTATCCGATTGTTGTGAAATCTCGCAAATAACGACCGCATATGACCGTCAAATATCGCAAAGACCAGGCCTGATTGTTGTGAAATCTCCCAGCGACAACCGTATTTAGTTATCAAAAATCGCAGCGACCGGATCTGACCATTAAGAAATCTCCCAGCGACAGGACCCGATTGTCAAATCTAGCAGCAACCAGACCTGATCATTGTGAGCTCTCCCAGAGGCGACCACATTCGATCATCATATATCACAGCGACCGGATCTGATCACTAAGAAATCTACCAGCGACAGGACCCGATTGTCAAATCTCGCAGCGACCGGATCTGATCACTAAGAAATCTACCAGTGACAGGACCCAATTGTCAAATCTCGCAGCGACCAGACCTGATCGTTGTGAAATATTCCAGTGGCGACAGTATCCAATCATGAAATCTACCAGTGATCAGACCCGATCATTGTGAAATCTCCCAGCAACGACCGTATTCAATCATCAAATCTCTCAGCGACCGGATCTGATCATTGTGAAATCTCCCAGCAACAGACACTGATCGTCAAATCTCTCAGTGACCCAACCTGAACATGCCGAAGTCTCCCATCGGCGACCATATCCGATCGTCAAATCTCCCAGCAACCAGACCTGATCATTGTGAAACCTCCCAGTGACAACCATATTCGATCATCAAATCTTGCAGCGACTGGATCTGATCATTAAACCTCCCAGCGACAGCACCCGATTGTCAAACCCTGCAGTGACCCGACCTGAACATGAAGTCTCCCATCAACGACCGTATCGAATTGTCGAATCTCCCGATGACCAGAACAGTATTTAAATCTCCCAGCGACAGGACCTGATTGTCAAATCTCACAGTGACCAGACCTGATCGTTGTGAAATCTCCCAGCGACGACCGTATCCGATCATCAAATCTTGCAGCGACTGGATCTGATCATTAAACTCCCAGCGACAGGACCAGATAGTCAAATTTCGCAGTGACTCGACCTGAACATGCCAAAGTCTCCAAGTGACGACCGTATCCAATCGTTAAATTCCCCAGTGACCAGACCCGATCGCCATCTGACCTTGCAGCATTCGCGGTCCAATCGTCCCGACGATCCATATTGTGGTCAGATCAGTGGCACAAATTGATACCCCCCCAAAAAATCAACCAATCGCTTTGCAGCACAAGCTTTCTTAAAGGGTCACCCTCTTTTGTGGGATGCCTGGGACCAGGTGAGTAGGGCTGGAAGGCAGGAGGGTCATCTAACCCCCATGTCAGGTCCTCTTCAGTAGAAGGTCACACACACAAACACACAGCCCCCAATCCCCAGGCTGGAAAAGGTAAGTAACCTATAAGCCATATATACAGAGCTTGTACTTACCGTCCATCGGTGCAGGTCGGATCAATGAAGCCGCCGTGTGTGTGGCGAGGCGGGCGGACACGAGTGGCAGAAAGCCCCTTCTTCCATGATGGGACCGCAGCGCTTCGTCACTAGTTTTTTTTTTATTTTTGTATTTTTTTTTTTTTAGCGAGCTGGAAAGTCCCGACTTCCTCTGCTAGGAAATCCCCTTCATCGCGCTCCAGCCAGCTCACATGCGCCGGCACCAGGTGGCCTATAGCGGTACTGCAGCGTGCTCTAATACACAGCTGCTGCGTGCGCAACCGACACCCTGCTGCCCTATAGTAGTGGCAATGCAGCCTGCAGTGCTACACAGCGGCAGCGACACCTGGTGGCCTATAGCGGTACTGCAGCGTGCTCTAATACACAGCGGCTGCGTGCGCAACCGACACCCTGCTGCCCTATAGTAGTGGCAATGCAGCCTGCAGTGCTACACAGCGGCAGCGACACCTGGTGGCCTATAGTAGTAATGCAGCCTGCTCCACTACACAGCGGCTGCGTGCGCAACCGACACCCTGCTCTGCTATACAACAGCGGCTGCGAGCGCCACCGACACCTGGTGGCCTATAGCGGTACTGCAGCGTGCTCTGCTACACAGCGACTGCGCGCGCAGCCGACACCCTGCTACCCTATAGTAGTAGCTATGCAGCTTGCTATGCTACACAGCGGCTGCGTGTGTAGTGTGGGGTAGTCTGAATAACAGAATAAAACACACCACACCAGATAAATAAGAACCAATTTGGAATTTAACAGTTGAATATTAGGCAAAGTATTGAACACAATAGTCGGTATATATAGCCACTGGATTATGGCAATAAATGACTGTGTAGTATAATTTCTACTTGAAGAATATGGGGGGGGGGGGGGGGGGGTCAACCAAAGGATAAACTTGTGTCTAGGTCACTTTATCATATAGGGTTATTTGGATAACTTTAAAACACACTGTATGCTCTGTGTAATTGAAACAATCTATCAATACACACACACACAACTATTTAAAATGAAAGATTTACTCAATATAATAAACTTCAGGTAGATAATGCTCTAAATGTGTAACTATGAGGTAAATAGTGAGGAGAACTGAGAAAAGTTCACTTATCCTTAGACCAAACGATCTTGGTGGAAAATGTCCTGATATTGCTGAATAAAATGATGCTGTTTCTTTAAATATTTTCCGGATATTTCTTTTTTCAAGCGGTCACGGCCTCAAAAAACTCTCCTAAATAAAATTACCAAGGGCGTCCTCCAACCCGTGATGAGGCCCTTTCTTTGCGCTCCGCCGGAGGCTTCACAAAGTGAATAACACACAAAAATATAAGTCTTTACACCCCTCACACAGTTATCAGTGAGGTAAATAAGAAGAGTGTTAATTTCAACCAAAAACCTCACAGTGGCCCTATAATTTATGTGGGGGGCTCAGAAACACATACAGACACAGAAGTGCTCCCTTTGACCCACCTCATAAACTCTGCTCCCTCAGAGCTGTGCTGTGCCTTTTATAGCCTGCAGGAATGAGGTCACCAGCCTCTCTCTCATGCCTGGCCCCGCCCACACACACAAGAGTTTTCCAGAACCCTCCTAGCAGAGGTTTGTTATATGTCGGTTACACGTGCACCACCGACACACCGCTGCCCTATAGTAGTGGCTATGAAGCCTGCTCTGCTACACAGCGGATGCTAGACGGCCTATAGCGGTACTGCAGCGTGCTCTACTACACAGCGGCTGCTAGACGGCCTATAGTGGCTATGAAGCCTGCTCTACTACACAGCGGCTGCTAGACGACCTATAGTGGCTATGAAGCCTGCTCTACTACACAGCGGCTGCTAGACGACCTATAGTGGCTATGAAGCCTGCTCTACTACACAGCGGCTGCTAGACGACCTATAGTGGCTATGAAGCCTGCTCTACTACACAGCGGCTGCTAGACGGCCTATAGTGGCTATGAAGCCTGCTCTACTACACAGCGGCTGCTAGACGACCTATAGTGGCTATGAAGCCTGCTCTACTACACAGCGGCTGCTAGATGGCCTATAGCGGTAATGCAGCCTGCTCTACTACACAGCGGCTGCTAGACGGCCTATAGTGGCTATGCAGCCTGCTCTACTACACAGCGGCTGCTAGACGGCCTATAGCGGTAATGCAGCCTGCTCTGCTACACAGCGGCTGCTAGACGGCCTATAGCGGTAATGCAGCCTGCTCTACTACACAGCGGCTGCTAGACGGCCTATAGCGGTAATGCAGCCTGCTCTACTACACAGCGGCTGCTAGACGGCCTATAGCGGTAATGCAGCCTGCTCTACTACACAGCGGCTGCTAGACGGCCTATAGTGGCTATGCAGCCTGCTCTACTACACAGCGGCTGCTAGACGGCCTATAGCGGTAATGCAGCCTGCTCTACTACACAGCGGCTGCTAGACGGCCTATAGCGGTAATGCAGCCTGCTCTACTACACAGCAGCTGCTAGACGGCCTATAGCGGTAATGCAGCCTGCTCTACTACACAGCGGCTGCTAGACGGCCTATAGTGGCTATGCAGCCTGCTCTACTACACAGCGGCTGCTAGACGGCCTATAGCGGTAATGCAGCCTGCTCTACTACACAGAGGCTGCTAGACGGCCTATAGCGGTAATGCAGCCTGCTCTACTACACAGCAGCTGCTAGACGGCCTATAGCGGTAATGCAGCCTGCTCTACTACACAGCGGCTGCTAGACGGCCTATAGCGGTAATGCAGCCTGCTCTACTACACAGAGGCTGCTAGACGGCCTATAGCGGTAATGCAGCCTGCTCTACTACACAGCGGCTGCTAGACGGCCCATAGCGGTAATGCAGCCTGCTCTACTACACAGCGGCTGCTAGACGGCCTATAGTGGCTATGCAGCCTGCTCTACTACACAGCAGCTGCTAGACGGCCTATAGCGGTAATGCAGCCTGCTCTACTACACAGCGGCTGCTAGACGGCCTATAGCGGTAATGCAGCCTGCTCTACTACACAGCGGCTGCTAGACGGCCTATAGCGGTAATGCAGCCTGCACTACTACACAACGGCTGCTAGACGGCCTATAGCGGTAATGCAGCCTGCTCTACTACACAGCGGCTGCTAGACGGCCTATAGCGGTAATGCAGCCTGCTCTACTACACAGCGGCTGCTAGACGGCCTATAGCGGTAATGCAGCCTGCTCTACTACACAGCGGCTGCTAGACGGCCTATAGCGGTAATGCAGCCTGCACTACTACACAACGGCTGCTAGACGGCCTATAGCGGTAATGCAGCCTGCTCTACTACACAGCGGCTGCTAGACTGCCTATAGTGGTAATGCAGCCTGCTCTACTACACAGCGGCTGCTAGACGGCCGATAGTGGCTATGCAGCCTGCTCTACTACACAGCGGCTGCTAGACGGCCTATAGTGGTAATGCAGCCTGCTCTACTACACAGCGGCTGCTAGACGGCCTATAGCGGTAATGCAGCCTGCTCTACTACACAGCGGCTGCTAGACGGCCTATAGCGGTAATGCAGCCTGCTCTACTACACAGCGGCTGCTAGACGGCCTATAGGGGCTATGCAGCCTGCTCTACTACACAGCGGCTGCTAGACGGCCTATAGCGGTAATGCAGCCTGGTCTACTACACAGCAGCTGCTAGACGGCCTATAGCGGTAATGCAGCCTGCTCTACTTCACAGCGGCTGCTAGACGGCCTATAGTGGCTATGCAGCCTGCTCTACTACACAGCGGCTGCTAGACGGCCTATAGCGGCTATGCAGCCTGCTCTACTACACAGCGGCTGCTAGACGGCCTATAGCGGTAATGCAGCCTGCTCTACTACACAGCGGCTGCTAGACGGCCTATAGTGGCTATGCAGCCTGCTCTACTACACAGCGGCTGCTAGACGGCCTATAGCGATAATGCAGCCTGCTCTACTACACAGCGGCTGCTAGACGGCCTATAGCGGTAATGCAGCCTGCTCTACTACACAGCGGCTGATAGACGGCCTATAGTGGCTATGAAGCCTGCTCTACTACACAGCGGCTGATAGACGGCCTATAGCGGCTATGAAGCCTGCTCTACTACACAGCGGCTGCTAGACGGCCTATAGTGGCTATGCAGCCTGCTCTGCTACACAGTGGCTGCTAGACGGCCGATAGCGGCAATGCAGCCTGCTCTACTACACAGCGGCTGCTAGACGGCCTATAGCGGTAATGCAGCCTGCTCTGCTACACAGCGGCTGCTAGATGGCCTATAGCGGTAATGCAGCCTGCTCTACTACACAGCGGCTGCTAGGCGGCCTATAGTGGTAATGCAGCCTGCTCTACTACACAGCGGCTGCTAGACGGCCTATAGTGGCAATGAAGCCTGCTCTACTACACAGCGGCTGCTAGACGGCCTATAGCGGTAATGCAGCCTGCTCTACTACACAGCGGCTGCTAGACGGCCTATAGCGGCTATGCAGCCTGCTCTACTACACAGCGGCTGCTAGACGGCCTATAGCGGTAATGCAGCTTGCTCTGCTACACAGCGGCTGCTAGATGGCCTATAGCGGTAATGCAGCCTGCTCTACTACACAGCGGCTGCTAGACGGCCTATAGTGGTAATGCAGCCTGCTCTACTACACAGCGGCTGCTAGACGGCCTATAGCGGTAATGCAGCCTGCTCTACTACACAGCGGCTGCTAGACGGCCTATAGCGGTAATGCAGCCTGCACTACTACACAACGGCTGCTAGATGGCCTATAGCGGTAATGCAGCCTGCTCTACTACACAGCGGCTGCTAGACGGCCTATAGTGGCTATGCAGCCTGCTCTACTACACAGCGGCTGCTAGACGGCCTATAGCGATAATGCAGCCTGCTCTACTACACAGCGGCTGCTAGACGGCCTATAGCGGTAATGCAGCCTGCTCTACTACACAGCGGCTGATAGACGGCCTATAGTGGCTATGAAGCCTGCTCTACTACACAGCGGCTGATAGACGGCCTATAGTGGCTATGAAGCCTGCTCTACTACACAGCGGCTGCTAGACGGCCTATAGCGGTAATGCAGCCTGCTCTACTACACAGCGGCTGCTAGACGGCCTATAGTGGCTATGCAGCCTGCTCTACTACACAGCGGCTGCTAGACGGCCTATAGCGGTAATGCAGCCTGCTCTACTACACAGCGGCTGATAGACGGCCTATAGTGGCTATGAAGCCTGCTCTACTACACAGCGGCTGATAGACGGCCTATAGTGGCTATGAAGCCTGCTCTACTACACAGCGGCTGCTAGACGGCCTATAGTGGCTATGCAGCCTGCTCTGCTACACAGTGGCTGCTAGACGGCCGATAGCGGCAATGCAGCCTGCTCTACTACACAGCGGCTGCTAGACGGCCTATAGCGGTAATGCAGCCTGCTCTGCTACACAGCGGCTGCTAGATGGCCTATAGCGGTAATGCAGCCTGCTCTACTACACAGCGGCTGCTAGGCGGCCTATAGTGGTAATGCAGCCTGCTCTACTACACAGCGGCTGCTAGACGGCCTATAGTGGCAATGAAGCCTGCTCTACTACACAGCGGCTGCTAGACGGCCTATAGTGGCAATGAAGCCTGCTCTACTACACAGCGGCTGCTAGACGGCCTATAGCGGTAATGCAGCTTGCTCTGCTACACAGCGGCTGCTAGATGGCCTATAGCGGTAATGCAATTACTATTATTATTATTGTTATTATTATTATTTTTGTTATTATTATTTCACTGATTTAAAATTATTTAAAAATTTCACTGATTTAAAATTATTTAAAAATTTCACTATTATTATTTATAATAATCTATCTCACATCCATCCATCAAATATATATGCAATTATCTTATATCCATCCGTCATCCTGCAATCCATATATCCCATTATTTCACCAATCTATCCATCCTATATCTATCCCGCATCCATCTCATCACATATCTATGTATGTATCTATCTCACATCTATTCCATATCTATCTGTATATCCATCCCAAGTCTATTCCACATCTATCTGTATATCCATCCCAAGTCTATTCCACATCTATCTGTATATCCATCCCAAATATATTCCATATCTATCTGTATATCCATCCCAAGTCTATTCCACATCTATCTGTATATCCATCCCAAATATATTCCATATCTATCTGTATATCCATCCCAAGTCTATTCCACATCTATCTGTATATCCATCCCAAGTCTATTCCACATCTATCTGTATATCCATCCCAAATCTATTCCACATCTATCTGTATATCCATCCCAAATATATTCCACATCTATCTGTATATCCATCCCAAATATATTCCACATCTATCTGTATATCCATCCCAAGTCTATTCCACATCTATCTGTATATCCATCCCAAATATATTCCATATCTATCTGTATATCTACCCCAAGTCTATTCCACATCTATCTGTATATCCATCCCAAGTCTATTCCACATCTATCTGTATATCCATCCCAAATATATTCCATATCTATCTGGATATCTATCCCAAGTCTATTCCATATATATCTGTATATCCATCCCAAGTCTATTCCATATCTATCTGTATATCCATCCCAAATATATTCCATATCTATCTGTATATCCATCCCAAGTCTATTCCATATCTATCTATATATCCATCCCAAGTCTATTACATATCCATCTGTATATCCATCCCAAGTCTATTACATATCTATCTGTATATCCATCCCAAGTCTATTACATATCTATCTGTATATCCATCCCAAATCTATTCCACATCTATCTGTATATCCATCCCAAGTCTATTCTATATCTATCTATATATCCATCCCAAGTCTTTTTCATATATATCTGTATATCTATCCCAAGTCTATTCTATATCTATCTATATATCCATCCCAAGTCTTTTTCATATATATCTGTATATCCATCCCAAGTCTATTCCATATCTATCTGTATATCCATCCCATATCCTATTCCACATCTATCTGTATATATATATCCCACATCTATCTCGCATCCATCCCATCACATATCTATCCAACATCTGTCCATTTATCTATCTATCCATCCATTCATCTAACTATCCATCCATCCCACATCAATTCTATATCTGTCCATGTATCTATCTATCATTCCCACATCTGTCCATCTATTTATCTCGCATCCATCCCATCACATATCTATCCAACATCTGTCCATATATCTATTTCATAACTATCTATCTCATATCCAGTCAATCACATATATAGTCAACTCATATCCATCCATCAGCCTGCATATACCTCATTATTTCACCGATCTATCTATCCACCTTCCCCCCCATCCAGCCATCTATCCTATTATTCTACTCATCTATCCATCCCCACCACATATCATTCCATCTATCCATCTCTCCCACATCTGTCCATCTATCTGCTCACCCACCTATCTATGCGTCTCACCATCCACCTGGTCGTGGTAATGTGAGATAATAGATAAAAAAGATTATTGAAGTATGTATGTAAAGATACAATTCTTATTCTTGTATGACAATATTGTCATGTCGTGGAAAATTCAATAAAAAAGATTGATAAAGAAAAAGATTATTGAGATAACTAGTGATACTCCATGAAAAAAGGCTGGGAACAAGTATACAATGGCGATCAATACCCCTAAAAAAAGGAAAATAAAAAAAAAGAAGATAAGTTACGAGACTTGAGGATAGGAAAAAAAAATACAGCATGAAGATGGAAAGAACAAAAGAAAGAAAGAGAAGCAGACAAACAATAAAGAAGGAAAGAAGAATGAAGAAAGGAAAAGAAGAATACAAATATGACGAGGAAAGAATGAAGAGTTTCACTTGTTGGGTTGGGTGTAAACATATCTGCAGGGTCAGCGGCATCCGCATCACATCGCAGTGATAGAATAGCTGCAGAAAAATAAAAATAAAGAAGGATAGGAAGGAGAAGAAAGAAAGAAAGAAGAGAGAAATGAAGAAAGAAGAAAGAATGAGAGTGTCACTTGTTGGGTTGGGTGTAAACAGATCTGTAGGATCACATCACAAAATAGCTGCAGAAAAAAAAAACAAAGAAAGAAAGAAGGGTAGAAGAAAAAAGCAAAGAAAGAAAGAAAGAAATAAAAAAGAAGAAAAAGTCAGAAAGAAAGAGTGTCACTTGTTGGGTTGGGTGTAAACAGATCTGCAGGAAAAGCGGCATCCGCATCACACCTCAGTAATAAAATAAATGCAGAAAAGGAAGAAGAAAAAAACAAGAAGAAAAAAACAAAGGACGAAGAAAAAATGAAAAAAGAAGGAAAAGGAAGAAAGAAAGAAAGTCACTTGTTGGGTGTAAACAGATCTGCGGGGTCAGTGGCATCCGCATGACATGTCGGTAATTAGATAGCTGCAGGGGTGAGCCCTGGCGAGTGTGGAAATGTGATCGGATGCCAGGGCTTCCTGGAGGAGGGCGAATCTGGTGGCGCCAATCCTGGGCATCCCCCCTCCTCACCCCGGGGAAGCGCTTAAGACTCGTAAATAAATAATTAATCAGAGGAAGATTAAAAGGCTGTAATGAGAGCCCGAAGTCCCTATTGGGCCGTCTACGTGTTATTTAAAGAAACGGATTTCTATCGCCGCCGCCGATTTTGGCGTCCATAATGCCAGCGGGGGAGCGCTAAAGAGGACCCGTCGCCAACAAGGAGCCACGCAAAAACATCATCTCTTTGAGGTGTAACATGCAGATCTGCAGCAATAAATGAATCATTTATGGAGAAGAATATTCCACTGTCAGCCTATGAGCTCATAAGGAGTTCACCCTTAAAGAGGAACAAAACCGGATCTAGCGTCTATGAGGCGCTAGGTCAGGTTAATACCCAGCCTGGGGCATCCCCAATTGGAAGACCCCGCTGTGTGAACCCACGGCACATGCACCATCTCATGCATCTATTTAGGTCTGTGCAATGCTGTGCCCATCCGTAAATGAATGGCCACACACAGCCTTAGAAGGGTGCAGGGGGTGTCGTGCGCCGATCGCAAGTGCCACTAAGCTCCAACCACTCAGGTTTGATGTGCAAGCCCAAGCAGCAAACGTGATTGGACGAGGAAGAGGTAAGCATCGGCGAATTTGACTTTACTTCCCCCCCCTTTAAAGTAGCGGCCCAGTCTATATATAACTATATATAACGCATGCTGCCCCATTGCCTTCCTTTGAGATGTATGAGACAAAATCATGCTCTCCCTTAGTTATATAAACTGGACTGTCTCCTTAAAGTGGACCAACACCCTGCACGATCAGCCCCTCCCCACGGGGCATCCAAAATCGGGATGCCCCGCTGTGTGAAACCCCCCCAGGATGCCCGCAAACCTTACCTGAATGCTGGTCCCGCGGCGCATGCGTGGGCCGCGGACGCATCTCGCACTTTTCTCTAGCAGGGTGCATGCCGGCGCCGGCCATTTGTGAATGGCTGTCGCGGGCGCGCTCCCTGTTAGAGGGAAGCACGAGATGCGGCCGCCATCGCTCTCGGAGCCGCTGAGCTTTGACACCACTTTGACGCGCATACCTCAGCGGCTCAGAGTGCGCTGATTGGACGAGCGGTGGCGCATGCGCCGTAGGAGCGGGGTGAGGTGAGTTTTATTGGGAGATCTGGGGGGTTTCACATAGCGAGGATAGTCAAAATCCTGGGTTTTGGTCCACTTTAAAGTAGCAGTCCAGTCTATATAACTCTTGTGGCTCATGGAAGCAGCCTTGATGGGATTACTGCGGCATGCTCCCGATTTTGGATGCCCCCGGGGGAGGGAATTGATCAAGATTCCCGGGCTGATCGTGGTGGGTTTTGGTCCACTTTAAAGAAGGAACAGGTAAGTATCTGCCCATGGGCAACCAGAATCAAGCTCTGCCTAAGGTCCAACGGCCTCCAGAGCACTGAAAGCTAAAAGGTTTACTTACCTAACCCCATAGAGCCATCCCTGAGGTCCCGGCTGATTCGTCTGGATCATCTTCCAGTTATAGAAGTGGGGAGTCGATGTTCTCGCCCCACCTCGCCCCGCAGGAGGCAAATAGCATCTGAGTGGCTGGTAACTAACCCTTCTTCAATAGGAGGCACTGGCTGCTGTGGCTTCCGGTCCCCCATCGGGGACATGTAACTAGATTACTGTCTGGAGCGGGTGTTTGGCATGCAGAGGTCCCATTAGTAAGCCTGCAGATCTCTATAAGGACACCCCTTTATTGCAGCGGGGGGGCGAGGCGAGGAGGCGTGGCTTTTGATTGGCCAACCCGTTATAATTAGAACTGGCGCCCTTTATAGGGCCCATCACATGGGGCGTTTGTGGTCAGTTTAAAAACTGCTCCGACCTCAGAAATAGAAACCATGTGAGTGGCGCCACGATACCAGGAAAGCCCCCCTCTTCAATTAACAAGCCGAGCCATTTAAAGCGGCCAATGCCAGACGGGCGCCGCTCTCTATGACATCATAGACTAAAACTTGCTTCTTTTATCTCCAAGGAGAAGCCTAAAAATACATCAAGGGGTTTAATAACGGGTGATAAATGATGAGGAGGGCGGGGCTTATGTGTTCTATCTCAAATCAAATGGCAAATTAAATTTCTAAATCAACGCCAAACAAAAGTATCACTTCTGCACAACCTCAAGGCAATATACAATTGGGTGAATTGTGCCAATACTAGGTTCCCTTACATGTATAAATACAACCCAAAAACAAGAGAAAATGTGGCCCTAGCAACCACTTAAAGCGGACCTTCACTCTAAATAAGAGTCTATCTTATATGTTTCCCACACCCTGTACATACAGATTGCTCACATTAAAAATCATCCTACCTGCATCTACTGCATTTTATAAGCCTTTAAACATCCAAGATGGCGGCTTATGGAAGCTGCCATTTTTGCAGGCAGCCTGCAAACAGGAAGTGCCTGCAAACAGGAAGTGACTGTGCTGCTCTGCATTCTGGGACTGCTGACCTTTCCCTGACCCCAGCTCTGCTCTGTCTGAGCAAAGCACAGCTATAACCCGCCCCCCAGTACCTTATCCCACTCTCCTCTCCTCAGTAAGTGTGATGCTTCTGAGTCAAGATGGCGGCGCCCGAATCCTAAATTCCCGAACAGAGTTGCAGCCCAGTGGGGGAAAGTATAATAAATTAGTGACTAAACATGTAAAATATATTAATTTTAGATGCTGAGGAATTGTTTTTTAAGAGTTTGGGCTTTTCATTAAATCAGGGTGAAGGTCCGGTTTAAGGAATTCACACAGGCACCAAGACCCCTAAAAAATTCACAAAAAGTATCTACTCATATTAAATCTATGAATTTATTCTAAACAATAACATACAACATATAATTAAAGCCACATATCCCACAGCAGGGATTTATTCAGCCAGAACATTTAGCATATGTGCCAAGATATAAATATATATTCCATCACAAGTAATCAAATAATCAATTCCATACGATAATATAAAATATCAGAAAACATAGTTTACAAACATAGTGTTTACAAAGCGCCAGTGTCCAAAGTGCTAAATGCAATCTCAATGACTGAAAATACAGAGAAAGAAAAAACAATCAAAGAACAAGGTGCTCAATTAAGGTCAGCATGAAAAGGTATCACCATGTGAAGGCTGAGTCAAGTCTCTGCTGTGGCCTGGTATCCTCAATATCCAAATTAAACTTAAACTCAGACTGGGCCACCAGGTTACCAGGGAATCCCCCCGGTGGGATTGAGGAGCACAGGTTATCCACTCACGCATATCAGGGATTATTGGCTGCATGTGTAAGCCCTTAAAAATAAGCCAGTAATAGTTGCATATAACTATTAGGTGGGTCCCTAAAGTCCATTCTCTTGAGGTGGGCCCCCATACCCCCCAAATCCGACACTGCTTGTAACTATAAAACTGAGAAAAAATGTCTGGGGGAGGGGCAATACTGTTTCTCATCTTTAAAGTGGACCAAAACCCTGCTGGATCCATCCCCTCTCCCCATCGGGATGCCCCGCTGTGTGAAACTCCCCAGGTAGTCGGCTACACTTACCTGAATTCCGGCCCAACGGCGCATGCACAGGCCGCATCCACGCTAGCCCTCTAGCAGGGCGCCTTCCCGTGCCGCCATCTGTGAATGGCCAGCGCGGGCGCGCTCCATGTTATAGGGAAGCGCGAGATGAGGTCGCCAGCGCGCTCGGAGCCGCTGAGCTTAGATGTCGGGTTAGATGTCCATAGCTCAGCGGCTCCAAGTGCGCTGATTAGATGAGCGGGCGCGCATGCGCAGTAGGATCGCGATGATGTGAGTTGATCCGGGAGATCTGGGGGCTTTCACATAGCGGGGCATCCCAGATCAGGGCGCCCCGGGGGAAAGGACCAAAACCCAGGATAGACAAAATCTTGGGTTTTAGTTCACTTTGAAGGAAAAAACTCAAACCACCCTCTCCCCAGACCACTATGCAAGTGGATTGTGCTGGCTGGAGCAACACACAACCATAATTTAAAGCGGACCAAAACCCACTGAAATATGTGAAATACATTTGGCCAAAGCCCCTGCCGATTCTCCCTTCTTAGGGTGTAGAACTAGGAATGGATATTTTCGCTTTTCCATTCGCACTAGAACAGCACTGTTTTTTTTGGCTGTCCCTCGGTGTGAGATGGCTAGAGATCAGTCATTGCAAAGGTGTGGCAATGACATCATTACCACACACAACAGTGGCAATGACATCATTACCACACACAGAACAGTGGCAATGAATATAGGAGGCGGAACTTTACAGCTAAAACATCTAATCCCATTATCTGGGATTAGAGTGAAGCAGGAGAAGTATAAATTGGCAAACAGTACTCTTCTGGGGGGGAAGCAATTCAGGGCATGTTAGTTAAAAGGTGGGTTTTGGTCCGCTTTAAAGTGGGCCAACACCCAGGGGGGATCGGCCCGAGAATCTATGATTCCTGGGCCGATCAGATCCCTCCTTGTGGGGCATCCGAAATCGGGATGTCCCGCGGGGTGAAACCCCCCAGGAAGCCCACAATCCTACCTTTTCCACGTTCCAGCGGCGCATGCGCGTCCCTCTAGCAGGGCGCGCTCTGCTTGTCCGGCGCTGCCTCTCGCTTGTCCGCCGGCGGGGATTGGCTGCAGCGGTCACGTGGGAGCGGGGAGAGGTGAGTTTTCGGGGCTTTCTGGGGGGTTTCACACAGCGGGGCACCTCCAATCGGGGTGCCCCACCGAAGTGGACCAAAACCCAGGATAGTCAAAATCCTGGGTGTTGGTCCACTTTAATGCTCAGGATGGTAGTCGAGAGGTTTCAGTGCCTAAGACAGCAGGTAAACCCCGATTGGAGTCAATGGGCTCCTCTGCCTTTTTCCAGCAAAAGTCGAGACGAGTATGCAAATTTACTAGGGGGGGGGGCTTCATTTAATTAAAAAAGACAACATTCTAGAATATAAATTCGAATAAAAGCAGAAGTATTGTCTGCGTATTAGTAAGTTTACATACAGGCTCAGATTTAGTGACGGGGATGCTTTCAAGTGGACCAAAACCAGGGATTTTCACTGTCCAGGGTTTTGGTCTGTCCCCCTGGGGCACCCCAGCTGCCAGTGTCCTCACTCATGGGGGCGGCCATCTTGTTGTAGCCCCTGCTGCCAACCCTATAAGTGTACAGTCGCTTCCTATCTCTTGCACACTCTGCATTATGTTAGGTTCTGGCTGAAGTCTGTGTTCGGGGACCTAAACCCTGGTTGAAGTTGAGCACAGACCCAAACTTAGCCGTTCAGGTTCGCTCTTCTCTAGGGGTACGGATACCATCATTTGGTTGGGGGGGGGTCTCTCTTATGAATTGAGGCAGTAATTCGGCTAAGGGGTGTATTTGGATTGTGGCAGTAATCATCGAGCTGAGGGGGTCTCTAATTAATTAAAGTGGACCAAAACCCAGGATCTTAGCTATCCTGGATTTCGGTACTTTCTCCGGGGGTGTCCCGCTGTGTGAAACCCCCCCAGGACGCCGAGACCTGCTCACCTCATCCTAGTCCCACGGTGCGTCTAAGAGCAGCGGCTCTGACGGACGCATCCCCCGCTTCCCTCTAACAGGGAGTGTGCCCGTGCTGGCCATTCACAAATGCCTGGTGCAGGCACGCGCCCTGCTAGAGGGATAGAAGGCTGCTGTTCTTAGACGTGCTGTGGGACCGGGAAACGGGGTAAGTGTATGGGTGACCTGGGGGGTTTCACACAGTGGGGCATCCAGATTTTGGATGCCCGGGGGGAGGAGGGAATGGATCGGCCTGGGAATCTTATAGATTGGGGGAGGGAATGGATCGGCCCAGGAATCTTATAGATTCCTGGGCCGATCGAGCCGGGGGGGGGGGGGGGGGAGGAGGGAATGTATCGGCCTGGGAATCTTATAGATTGGGGGAGGGAATGGATCGGCCTGGGAATCTTATAGATTCCTGGGCCGATCGAGCTGGGTTTTGGTCCACTTTAAGGCAGCAATCGTTGGACTATTCTGGCTTGGTGCAACAATTGCTGGACTGAGAGGTCCGTTATGGACCCTTTAATTTTTACCTTTTACATGGGATTAACCCTTGAAGTAACCCGTTCCCTCTATTTAAACTGTATATTTTTCTCACCATCTTTCCCCGCTGGTATCAGTCTGTTTATCATTTCCTGGGAATTCCCCGGAATCCATAGGAAAAGTCATGAGACAAAGGTTGCGGCGGCACATTTACATTTACAGCATTGCAGATATGGAAAGAAAATTCCCAAGTGGGAGGGGCTTGTCAGCAGCAATATTTCCCCACCTATTTACACCCCCATACATCAGCACCTTAAAGCGGACCTAAACACTTTCTTCTAACTCCGTGCCAGGGAGGGACCTGGTTCACAAGGACACAAAGGGGTTTATTCATCAAGGGATAGCGGCAGGTAGCGCCTCGTAGCGGCAGGCAGCGTCTGGTGAACGCTGGGCGCTGTACGCAATACCACATTTATGAAAGTGAACCTGGTGAGCGACTAACAGCGACGTGTATAGCGCTGGCTCTCTAGCTTGCAGAGTTCCAGGTATTACCTGTCGCTCTCCCATACATTTCAATGGACATTTCTTTCCTTCTCTTTAAACAGGGTTTTTTTTTTCTCTCTCAAGTAATTGTGTGACCTCTCCTGGCCTAGAAAAAGTCTTTTTTGAAAACTTTGATTTTTTATATTTTTATGCAGAATTGTCATTACAGGTCTGGCACTAAAGTATTAATGTTATAACAATGTCATTCTATGCGTTTTCGCTTTTTTTACTGGTGGATATGTGATCAAAAACAGACTTTAGTCACACAGCATCTGGTGCTCTATGCTATAGCGCCCAGATCCAGAGCGCCGACGCTGTGTGTGTGTGTTTTTTTGTTGAATATGGTGGGAGTCGCTGAGAGTCGGTCGCAATGAGCTGGCGCTACCTTTCGCTCCCTGCAACGCTGTACTGGTGTTAGAGCGTCCAACATACATCACATTCATCAATGCCGGCCAGGTTACTACAACGACTGAGGCGCTCTGTTACAGCACCCGATAGCCGATCACAGCGTATACACGCGGTTGCTCTTAGCGCCTCTGTACAGACGCTCATCTGCCGATACCTGGCGCTAGTAATGAATCAGCCTGCAAACCAGTCTAACCTACCCCCCACACCATCAGTGAGCCCTGCATTAGAGAGATACTGGCCGTTTCCCAGCAGAATTCCATTCGATGGGGGACAGGTAGTAGCTACGCACGCACAGAATCCGCAGCTCCTCAAATAGGAGACATGCTTCACTGGAGTGTGCAGTGCTTGTCCTTCATCATAAAGGGTTTAACATGGACCAAACCTACAGAGATCGGGCCAGGAATCTATAAGATTCCCTGGCCAATTGATTCCCCCCCCCCGGGCATCAAGAATCGGGATGCCCCGCTGTGTGAAACCCCCCAGGTCGCCCATAAACTCACCTTCTTTTCCGGTCTAACGGCGCATGCGCGAGCCGCATCCCCGGTATTCCTCTAGCAAGGCAGGCATTTCTGAATGGCTGGCGCAGGCACAAGCTCTGTTAGAGGGAAGCGGGGGGTGCAGCCGCCAGCGTGCTGGGATCCACTCGCCTTAGAGGAAGAGGCGGGAGCGGATCCGGGCGCACTGATTGGAAGAGCAGCCGAGCATGTTTCTTCAGGCCACCCAGGAGGTTTCACAGGCATCCCGGATCGGAGTGCAAGGACCAAAAACCAGGATAGTCAATATCCTGGATTTTGCTCCACTTTATTTATACCTCGTATTGCACTACGGAAGAAGAAGGCGCTATATAAATAAAAAATAATAATAATGTCTAATTTAGGCTGGGGTAGGAGCACATGTGCCACCAGGGATGCGGCAGCGCACGCTCTCCACTGAAGCTGAGGAGAGCCGTTTGCCAAATGATATAGCCACTCATTGGTGCTTACTGGCCGAGAGTCCGAACATGCGCCGTTGGCCTGGGGATAGAAGAACCACTATGGACAGGCACAGCCAAAAAGATTTAGTGTTAGGGTAGCAGGCCAAGTGGGGTATATGGACAATCTAAGCAAACAAAAATGGGGCCCTAGAGTGGCCCCTGAAGCACCCCCCCCCGTGGTAAAAGGCCGCACACCTATAAAATAGTAGACCAGGCGTAAAAAAATACTATTTATTCTTATTAAATTCAAGAAACTGGCACTAATGTGCTCCCATCACAAAACAACAATTAAAGACACATTTAAAAAACATCAAGACATGACAATAAAACCAGAGCTGTGGGGGGGATTGAATAATGCGGCTAAAATTCCAAAATTGTATATTCTCACATAAATACCAAGGCTGCAGGGCCCCAAAAAAAAAATTGGGGGATTTTTAGAATATATGTGCTAATAAATCTTATGTGCAAAAAGTGCTGGTGCTGTCGAATTCATGACATGGAAATCAATATAACAAAGTGCATATGACATGGAAATCAATATAACAAAGTGCATATACTGAAGGAAACCGCCAATCGTGATGGAAAATAAAGTGCTGGAGTGCTAAGGTGCTAAAGACTGGTAATAATTAACAATGACAACAATAAGAGTACATCACCATATATGCTAAGCCTCCCCCCCCCCCCCGCAGCAACTACCAACGCGTTGCATGACGTCACGTCGCTTCGCCAGGGTTTTATTGTCATGTCTTGATGTTTTTTAATTGTTGTTTTGTGATGGGAGCACATTAGTGCCAGTTTCTTGAATTTAATAAGAATAAATAGCATTTTTTACGCCTGGTCTGCTATTTTCTAGGTGTGCGACCTTTTACCACGGTGGGGGGGGGGTTCAGGCGCCACTATAGGGCCCCATTTTTGTTTGCTTAGGTTGGACTGGGGATAGGCAAATACAGGCTTTCTTGAGGGTTTCACACAGCGGGGCATCCCAATTTGGGAAGTCAAATTCCTGGGTTTTGTTCCACTTTGTTCATGATGGATAGATGATGGATAGAGGGGCAGAGACACTTATTTTGTATAGAAGCAGGGAAAGCAGAAAATATTCACATGCTGATGCAGTCTGGCGTCGTGCTTGATGATAAGTTACGCTTCCAACAAACCCCAGTGGCTGTCAGCAACCATGTGGGGCAGCGCAGAAGTGTAATGGGGGCGCCATCCCATAGTCTTGTACAGGTCACCTCCTATTCTAGGCCGGCCCTGGACCCCCATATCCTAATGTTAGTGATCAGGATATGCAGAGTTACTTCCACTGTAAAAAACAAATGGCTGGGAGGCTGTGGGCATCATAATAGACCCTTGAGAGATCTACCGCTGCTGCAATCACTGCAACCCAGCAGCATCCTATAGCTTTTCTCATCATGTTTACTATTTTACATCGCAGGCTGAAACAGCGTTAAAGCCTCTAGAAACTGCACGACTCACCTTACTGCAAAAAAAAAAAAAAAAAAATTATGCATTGAGGTACTGATAAGCGACAGCACCACTTACACATCAAAGCAGTGACCCCTAGCTGTAGCTGTGGAAAGAGCATCCTCCGGTAGCATCCGACCATCCTTTCATTATTTCACACCACCACCCGGAATTCTCCGCGTCCTTCGCATCGGATATTTAATCAACACCAACGTTAACCACTTGTTTGGCAAAATTAATTTCAAATGATAGGTACAATATCCTTAGCCTGACATCATCCAGCCACCAAGCAATAATATATTTTTCTTTAGCAAAAATATATATATTTTTTTTGCTGCAATAAAATTCTAATTATAAAATGAATCCAGGTTAACGATCTGCTGCAGATAAAATGAAAAAATTGCCTTTGCATTCAAACCACTCATCGCGATACAACAGAACGGCTGACGAACTAAGAGCATAAGCTTATTCACTAAATAATCAAATATTGGCTGATCTCCTGAGAACACATTGCAAAGCGATTCAATAGAAGCTCCCGGCCTTCCCTTCCAGCACTCGGCAATAAGTCACGGAATGATTCCTTTCCTTTTTTTCCTTTTTTTCTGGATGACACAGCATCCGGATTTTGAAATGCTGCCCAGGGGTGACAAATCATTCTGCAATTCTTCAGGAGTGTAACATACCTGTTGGAGCGGTCATCTCTGGCTCTACCATATATACACATACTGCACATTCAGGCTAACTGGCTCATGTAGAAGCTCGTCTGTGTATTCCAATTACATGCCATTTTACTCTATCCCTTCTATCAGCTCTACATACCTTTAGGTATGCAAGTCATTTATTTATTTATATATGCACAGAAAATGAAAAAAAAAATATATATATTAGCTATACAGTCCTTATATACACATAAGGACTTTTTTTTTATATCAAAAAAATTAAAAAAGTAGATTGTTCATCTGGAGTCGTTGTATTTCAATTATTTGACATTCTACTGTATCCCTTTTATTGACTCTACATACTTATAGGTATATAACTAATTTATTTGTTTCCTTTATATACAGAACAAAACATTTACCTATAAAACATGTGAAATATATATATATATATATATATATATATATATATATATATATATATATATATCTCAAGATATACACACACAGTATATATATCTCATACATGCAAGGATTTTTTTTTCTACTACTACTATCCATCAACAAAAATGGGCAAAACCCTTACAGCATACAACAGAATTTGTTTTCACATTTTCAATACAATTTTCAAACAAAATACCGGTATATTATTTTCAGAAATGCAGCATAAGGATTGCTAGTGTTCTCACCCCCGCTCTGCTCTATATCCATATTATACATAAAAAAAAAAGAAAAATCAGTCTAGGTCAAATTCAGGTTACCCAATCGCTCATTCTACCAGAGACCTATCAACAAATACAAAGGGTTATAGATTACTTACTGTATGAATATATTAAATACCAGTATATACCATTTTAACCAAGCTTCATAGGAACATACCTCTGTATACCTCACCATAGATGCAGAACAATATCATTATAACTATTCACCATAATATAAAAAAAACACATATATATATATATATATATATATATATACACACACACACACACCAGTTGGATGTGATTCATATATATTAACACACACACACACACACACACACACACACACACACACACTCTTGCTGCCAATGCCCTCTACTGATCACAGCCTGAAAACTGACCTAGAAAGTGCCCCCTGACCATGCCCATCAACTGAGATTGGGGCATGAGGATGTCACACACAGAGAGACATTACCTGCAGCAATGGCAAATGAATGGCCAGTGGTTCCAGGATGGCACTTTGTGGGCACTGCCAGCTGCCACACAGAGTTACCCAATAAAGTAATGACAAGGGAGAAGGTAGCCAATCCAGCATGGCCCTTGGTGGGCACTACCATCAAGTTACCATTTACAGTGACGGCTGGCTAGTTACCCCCTACAGTAATGGCACAAGTGGGGCAGTGGTGCAAGGATGGCTGCCAGAGAGTTACCCCTTGCAGTAATGGAAGAGCAAAGGGCAGAGGTGGCAGGATGGCTCTTTGTAGGCATTACCAACTGCCACACACTCCCCACTTAAAGTTATAGGATGGTTCTCTGTGGGCACTGTCAGCTGCCACACATAGCGCAACCCTATGTTGTAATGACAGAGGGTGGAGCAGTGGTGTTATTGTCGCTCTTTGTGGCCACTGCTCACAGAGGAGGTGGCAGCAGGTACAGGATGGCACTGCCACACAGGGTTGCCCCCACAGTAACGGCAGAGGAGGGGGGCAGTGGTGCCAGGATGGCTCTCTGTAGGTACTGCCACACATCTGCAGTACTGCCAGAGGGGACAGTTATGCCAGGATGGCTCTCTGTGGGCTCTGCCACCTGCCACAACACAGTTAACTCCTGCAGTAAAGGAAGAGGAGGGGGCAGTGGTGCCAGGATGGCTCTCTGTGGGCACTGCCACCTGCCACAACACAGTTAACTCCTGCAGTAAAGGAAGAGGAGGGGGCAGTGGTGCCAGGATGTCTCTCTGCGAGTGTTGCGAGCTGCCACACAGTTAATCCCTGCAGTACTGGCAGAGGAGGCTGCAATGGTGCCAAGATAGCTCCAGTGGGCACTGTCACCTATGACACACAGTTAACCCTTGCAATAATGAGTGGGGACAATGGTGCCAGGGTGTCCCTCTGTGGGCACTTCTAGTTAACCTCTGCAGTACTGGCAGGGGGGGGGCAGTGTTGCCAGGGTGTCTCTGTGGGTACTGCAAGTTAACCCCTGCAGTACTGGCAGAGTAAGGACAATGGTGCCAGGGTGTCCCTCTGTGGGCACTGCCAGTTAACCCCTGCAGTACTGACAGAGGAAGTGCCAGAGGTGCCAGGGTGTTTCTCTGTGGGCACTGCCAGTTAACCCCTGCAGTCCTGGAAAAGTAGGGACAATGATGCCAGGGTGTCTCTGTGGGCACTGCAAGCTAACCCCTGCATTTCTGGCAGAGTAGGGACAATGATGCCAGGGTGTCTCTGTGGGCACTGCAAGTTAACCCCTGCAGTACTGGCAGAGTAAGGACAATGGTGCCAGGGTGTCCCTCTGTGGGCACTGCCAGTTAACCCCTGCAGTACTGACAGAGGAAGTGCCAGAGGTGCCAGGGTGTTTCTCTGTGGGCACTGCCAGTTAACCCCTGCAGTCCTGGAAAAGTAGGGACAATGATGCCAGGGTGTCTGTGGGCACTGCCAGTTAACCCATGCAGTCCTGGCAGAGTAGGGACAACGGTGCCAGGGTGTCTCTCTGTGGGCACTGCCAGTTAACCCCTGCAGTCCTGGAAGAGTAGGGACAATGATGCCAGGGTGTCCCTCTGTGGGCACTGCCAGTTAACCCCTGCAGTCCTGGCAGAGTAGGGACAATGATGCCAGGGTATCCCTCTGTGGGCACTGCCATTCAACCCCTGCAGTCCTGGCAGAGTAGGGGCAGTGATGCCAGAGTGTCTCTGTGGGCACTGCCAGTTAACCCCTGCAGTACTGGCAGAGTAGGGACAATGATGCCAGGGTGTCTCTGTGGGCACTGCTAGTTAACCCCTTCAGTCCTGGAAGAGTAGGGACAATGATGCCAGGGTGTCCCTCTGTGGGCACTGCCAGTTAACCCCTGCAGTACTGGAATAGAAGGGGGCAGTGGTGTCAGGGTGTCCCCCAGTGGGCACTGCAAATCAACCCCTGCAATACTGGCAGAGGTGCCAGGGTGTCTCTCTGTGAGCACTGCCAGTTAACCCCTGCAGTACTGGAATAGAAGGGGGCAGTGGTGCCAGTGTGTCTCTCTGTGGGCACTGCTAGTTAACCCCTGCAGTCCTGGAAGTGTAGGGACAATGATGCCAGGGTGTCCCTCTGTGGGCACTGCCAGTTAACCCCTGCAGTCCTGGCAGAGTAGAGACAATGATGCCAGGGTATCCCTCTGTGGGCACTGCCATTCAACCCCTGCAGTCCTGGCAGAGTAGGGGCAGTGGTGCCAGGGTGTCCCTGTGGGCACTGCCAATTAACCCCTGCAGTCATACAGAGTAGGGACAGTGATGCCAGGGTGTCTCTGTGGGCACTGCCAGTTAACCCCTTCAGTCCTGGAAGAGTAGGGACAATGATGCCAGGGTGTCCCTCTGTGGGCACTGCCAGTTAACCCCTGCAGTACTGGAATAGAAGGGGACAATGATGCCAGGGTGTCCCTCTGTAGACACTGCTAGTTAACCCCTGGTAGTACTGGAATAGAAGGGGGCAGTGGTGCCAGGGTGACCCTCTGTGGGCACTGGAAGTTAACCTCTGAATTTCTGGCAGAATAGGGACAATGATGCCAGTGTGTCCCTCTGTGGGCACTGCAAGCTAACCCCTGCATTTCTGGCAGAGTAGGGACAATGATGCCAGGGTGTCCCTCTGTGGACACTGCTAGTTAACCCCTGCAGTCCTGGCACAGAGGGGAGGCAGTCAGTCAGGCTGGGGCCACCCACCTGCCATTCATAGCACAGGAAGGTCATGGCACACACCTACCTCTTCCTGACTTTGCTGAATTCGGTGGCAGGGCTTAGTAGCAGCAGCAGTAGTAGTAGCGGCGGGGCTCCGGGCTCCATTGTCAGAGGGCTCCGGTAGGTGGATGTGAGGCACACACTAGTTCTTCAGCAGAATGTACCACCGCCACGTCCTCTGCAGGCGGCATAAAGGCTGAGGGCAGCCGCCACATCCGCAGCCCTGCATGGCAGAGCCGGGCCCCGGGGTAAGTAGGAGGGAAAGGAGGGGGGAATCGACTGCTACAACCTGCAGAGGATGCGGAGCGAGGGCTGGACTCTTCCCCCCTCCGGGGGAGGAGAATGGTTTGGTCCAGAAGCGGGACCTGCTGCAGCGCTGTGTGAATGGGCGATACAATGTATCAACTGCGGGCGGGTCGGCTGAGGACAGCGCTCTGTGACGTCACAGTGCCGCGTTCTATACGCTCGCCCGCAGGCTACATACAAGAATGTTTAATATAATAACTGGCATAAAAACGACAGGCCGCCCACAGAAGGTCATGTGACTTGGGTGGGTGGGGCCAGAAGGTCAGTGGGATATTTGTCTAGAAGAGCAACATCTTGGGTCAGGTAGTGGTTTTATGGGTTGGGAGCCCAGAATAATATACACTTGTCTGATGACCCTACAGGGGGCGACACCTGCAGTGGGCAGCGATGGGGTGTTTGTTTTTCACTGAGACACAGGCTAGCCCTGAGATTGTTAAAATTTTGACTATCCTACGGTGCATGCGCGGCCGCTCGTCCAATCAGCGCGCTGGGTGCCGCTGAGGTATGCGCGTCAAAGCGACGTCTTACCTCAGGGGCTCCGGGCCCGCTGGCGGCCGCATCTTGCGCTTCCCTCTAACAGGGAGCGCGCCCGTGCCGGCCATTCACAAATGGCCGTCGCAGGCACGCTCCCTGCAAGACAGAAGCGCAAGATGCGGCCCGCGCATGCGCCATTGGACCGGGGTTCAGGTAAGGTTTGCGGGCGTCCTGGGGGGTTTCACACAGTGGGGCATCCTGATTTTGGAAGCCCCGCGGGGAGGGATTGGATCTTATAGATTCCTGGGCCGATCCCCCTGGGTGTTGGTCCACTTTAAAGTCGATTCCCTCCCTCCAGGGCAAAATCGGGATGCCCCGCTGTGTGAAACCCCCCAGGACACCCCATACACTTACCTTGCTTCCCCGTCCAATGGTGCATACGTAAGCCACATCCCCGATATCCCTCTAGCAGGGCACATGCCCGTGCCAGGCTTTTGTGAATGGCCGACGCAGGCAAGCTCCCTGTTAGAGGGAAGCGGGGGATGCAGCCGCTGGCCTTAGACGATGGCTTAGGTGACATGACGTCAGTGGCTCTGAGCATGCTGATTGGACGAGCGGCCGGTCATGCGCCGTAGGACTGGAAAGAGATGAGTTAACTTCGGTGATCTGGGGTATTTCACAAAATACAAAACCCACCTATCGGCTGGCATAGAATCTAAAAGGGCCGGCCGCTGGCTTTCCCCCCAGAACATCCCCATTCACTGTGTGAAACCCCCCAGGGCGGGAGAGCGTCTAGGAACACCAACAGGGCTGCCACTTGTACCTTTAAAGTACTGATGGCTAGGCCCATTTCTGAGGTCTCCTGTAAAAACTCCAAAACTGCCGCAAGACCTGAGCGAATCAGGTTATGGGTAGAACAAAATGAAGAAAACTTACCATAGATCCTGCGGGTAACCATCTTTCTGCTCTGGAGAAGGGTCTTAATGACCCGACTAGGAAAGTCCCTTACTCCTTAGCAGGCCCAATGCAGGATCCATGCCATCAAATGGAGGCTTTGAACTTGAGGGTGGAACATTGGTCCCTGATGCAACAGATCTGGGGTCAGAGGAGGTCTTACCGGAGGCCCTACTGACATCTGCCTTAGCAGGGAGAACCACAGTCTCCTGGGCCACCAGGGGGCAATCAGGATCACCCTCGCTTGGTCTAACCTGATCTTTCCTATGGCCAGGGAGAGGATCTGGAATCGGGAAAAGACATAACATAGATCGAATTCCCCCAATTCTGACACATACCCCGCCCCCTCCAAGGCACCCTGGCTACTGCGAAGAGTGTCAGCCTTTGGAATTTTCCCTGGTGGTGAAGAGATCCACCTCCGGGGAGCCCCAGAGGTCTCCTAGTTGCATGAAGAGCCTTAACTCCCACTCTGCCTGTCTGAGCTGAACTCAATTGAGGTGGTCCACCAGAACATTTGTGGACTGCCTGCACGGAGGCTATCAACCTTTCCATCTTGGCACAGATTGTTTCGGAAAGAGACATCGACTCCATTGATCTTGTGCCACCCTGATGGTTGAGATAAGCCACGACATCGTGGCATTGTCTGAGACAATAAGAACATCTCAATTACTTGCTACCTGCTCGAAATGGTTTAGGGTTAACTGAACTGCTTTTAGTTCCCAAAAGTTCAAAGATTTTTGGGCCATGGCACTGGACCAAGTTCCCTGAATATGGCAGTGAAGGGTATGGGCCCCCCAAGCCTGCACACTCGCATCCATCATGATACAGATTGGGTCCACCTGATGCCAGGGCCTAACTTTGGATAGATTTTCCTGATCCGACCACCATTGAAGGGACTGACGAACGTGATCTGGAAGTGTAACCAGAGAGTCCAACATTCGTGGATCTGTGTTCCAGGCGTGCAAAAAGGAGGTCTGAAGGGTTCTTGAATGTAGCTGGGCTCAAATGACCGCTGGGAGGGATGAAGACATAAGCCCCAAGAGTAACAGAATCCACCTTAGGGAGATTCTGGGATGGTCCTGAACGCAAGAGGACAGGGAGACAATCCTTTCGATCATGGTTTGTGGAAGGTTCTCTCTAGGGAGCTGTCGATATGATACCCTAGATAAATAAAACACTTTGAGGAGACAGACTTTTCCCTGTTTATGATCCACCCCAGATCGGAAAGGAGGGATAATGTTAACCTCACATTGTTCTCCAAAACCTCCTTGGACGGAGCAAAGAGAAGGAGATCGTCCAGGTATGCCACTATGCCGATCTGATTTAATATATGCCATTGCCTTGGACGAAAGGCCAAAGGGTATCGCTCTGAACTGCCAATGATAGATTACTCCACCTATTACTACCGCAAACCTCAGAAACCCTCTGTGAGGCGGAAAGATAGAAACATGCAAATAGGCATCCTCGAGATCTATAGAGGCCATCCAGACACCTCGAAACAGGATTTCTTTGATGGTAAAAATTGATTCCATATGGAATTTCTTGTATCTGATCCCCAAATTTATTTGCTTTAGGTTCAGAATAAACCCAAACTTTCCTGACGGTTTTTGGACCAAAACACATGGGAATAAAAATCTGTCCGTTTCAGGTGCCATGGAATCTCCTCTATGACTGCCATTTCCTTTAGTTGTGTAATCACTAAAGGCAGGGCCTGTGCTTTCACTGGATCTCTTCAACCGTGGGTTACTACAAAATGATTCTGTGGCCTTGAGAATTCTAGATGGAGTCCGTCCTAAACTGTCCGAAGAATAAAGGGTTTCTGAGAGCTCTTCTGCCAGGCTGAAAGAAAAAAACAGAAGTCTCGCCCCTACTGGTCTTCTGTCAGGACTGCTGCTTAGGCGGCTTGACCAACAAACCTCCCTTGGCCTTCAGCCTCTGGGTTGACCAAGACTTCCGGGAATCCGAGCTTTGGAAATCCCACTGAGGAATTATAGGTTTCTTGACCTCCAAACGAGGTGGGGGAGGGTATTCTCTTAGCCAGAAACTTCTTCTCCACCTCAGAAGAACAGGTTAGAAACTGTTCAAGTTCTGACCTGAACCAAAGTTTACCCTCAAATGGTATGCTACACACGTGTGACTTAGAGGACTTGTCACCCTGCCAGGTCTTTAGCCAGAGAGCTCTACATGCACAATTAAGGCCATACTCTTAGCGTTGGCCCTAATCGCCTCTGAAGCAGCACTGGAGTTCACTGCCTTGGAAATAAAGAGCAGGGCATCCAATACTTCCTCCCTCGGGCCGTCATTGGTTATCCCACTCCTGACCTTGTCTACCCAGAGTTCCAGAACTCTACTCAATCTGTAGCAAGCAAGGGTCTAAACTGAAAGGAATCAGTATCCCATGCCCGTTTGAGCAAAATATCTGACCTCTTAGCTAAAGGATCTCCATGTCCTCGAAGGAGAGATCAGGTTTCCGAGATACCTGTGCCAAAGGAGCGTCAACCTTAGGGCACTTAACCCAAACCTCCATCTCGGGCTCCTCAAAGGGAAATCTTTGCTTGAGAGACTTCAGAAGGAAGAATCGGGACTCCAGATTTCGCCATTCCCGAGCAAGGATTTCTTTTAGTGACTAGTGGATCAGGAAACAGGGATCCCTTCTTTCTGACAAACCCTGGTAGAGGGAATATTGAATGAAGGGGGATTATCTTCCGATTCAATCTTTTTTTTTTTTTTAAATTCTTTATTTATTCATTTTCAAAGTGAAACAGAGGAAATACAGTCATGACAAGAAACAATGGCAGTCATATTAAAGATTATCTATCAACATACATTTGTTTCATTCACAAGCTCAGATCAAGCCTATTGGCTCGAATTTAAATCTACCAAGAGTACAATAAAAAGAACCTACAGGGTAAAAAAAAAAACAAAACAAGAGGGCAGGGCAGGGTACAAGAGCGGTGGGGCAGTTCGGGCTCATAGCCGCACGTGTGGGGGGGGGGGAGGGAAGCGGGGCTGGGGGGATACAAGACCTCATGTACGGGCTGTAGTAATATTCATGGTACGGGAGCTTACGTTCCTAAGAGGACTCCAGGATCGCCTTGCATTCATCGGAGTCTGAAAACAGCATCCAATTATACCAGGTGGTGGTGAATTTTTCAGACCCTCCATCTCTCGTCAAAATAAGGCTCTCGAAGCGCATGATATCATTCACCTTTAACACCCAGGTTGCCAGCGAGGGGGAACTTTTCTGCCTCCACATTAGCGGAATGCAGGCCTTTGCTGCATTCAATAGCTGGCACTGGAGAGATTTCTTATAACCCTTAAAGGGGGCATTGGTTAGGTGGAGCAGACACGCGCCCGGGTCGTCAGGTAGGTGATACTCCGAAATATCGTTTATTATCTTCCTGACGGCATCCCAAAAAGGACGAATCGTAGGGCAAGACCAGAAAATATGTAAAAGGTCACCCCTCTCCGCACCACACCTCCAGCAATTAGTCGATGAGCCGGGCGCCCACTTACCGACCACGGTGGGGACTGCATACCAGCGGGTGAGTAGCTTGTAATTGCACTCCTGGAATTTAGTGCAAATGGAGGTTTTGTGCGGCGCGGAGAGAAGCCTCCCAATCTGGTCTGGTGACAAGGTGACACCTAGGTCTCGCTCCCACTTTCCAATGTAAGGCGGCACCTTATCGGTCATGGGGGAGACAAGTAGCTTATACATGCGGGAGAGAACATGTGTCTCAGGGTTATTACTTGTACAAATTTCCTCAAAAGTAGTGAGAGGCCTGTGCCGCGTGGGGATAGCCCCAAGGGACCTTAGAAAGTGCCGGAGCTGAGTGCTCTGCCAGCCTGACCATTCCGAAAGCCCCCTGGCCTGAGCTAGTGCAGATAAATCCGACCATCTGCCCTCCGACCAGAAATGTTGTACTCTATAGACTCCCGCCTCTCTCCACTCCTTTGATCTCGGACCCTCACATCCCGGGGGGAAGCTTGGATTGCCCAGGACGGGAATCAGGGGAGAGGGTCCAGGGGAGATATCCTGAAGGCCCGCTGTTGACTTGCCTATCCTTAAGGTGACTCCTATAGTGGGATGTTTAAGAGCCCGGGGCACGTCCTTCCCCTCCAACCACATAATGTTTGGTAACGGTGTCTCCGCGGCCTCCTGTTCCATGCCGACCCACTGCTTATTGCTCCTGTGTAGACACCAGTCCACAACTCTCCCCAGGTGTACTGCAGAATGGTATCTCACCGGATCTGGGAACCCTATTCCCCCGTTCTCTTTTGCCCTGGTGAGCGTGTCTCTATTAATCCTGTGCCGTTTCCCTCCCCAAACAAATTTGGCAAAGAGGGATCTAACCTCCCGCAGAAAGGCTGGAGGGATAGCTATCGGGAGGGCCTGCAGAAGATACAGCAGCCTAGGGAGAAGGTTCATCTTCAGAGCGTTGCACCGCCCGAACCAAGATAGTTTTCCCAGAGACCATTTTGAGATATCCTCCTGAAATTTCTTGAGGAGGGGGGGGAAGTTTAAGCCAAATATTTTGGAGAGATCACATCCAATTTTAGTCCCCAGATAGGTAAAACTTTCTTTGGCCCATTTGAAGGGGAACGAGCTCTGCAGGCGGGAGAACCTCTCTGTCGGGATGTTAATATTGTGCATTTCAGATTTGGAGTAGTTAATTTTATAACCTGAGAGTTCCCCGTATTGCTTGAGCTCCTCCATTAAATTAGGTAGTGTAATTTCTGGACCTGATAAGCAGAAGATCAGATCGTCTGCATATGCAGCAACTTTGTATTCCGCCTCCGAACTTCTCAGACCTCTGATGTCTGGGTGTCTGCGAATCTTGCAAAGCAGTGGTTCAAGGGTCAAAATAAAAATCAGGGGAGACAGCGGGCATCCCTGCCTCGTCCCATTTGAGATATTAAAAGAATCTGAGAACACGCCATTCACTCGCACCGACGCCGAGGGACCCTCGTAGAGGCTGAGGATCCAGCTTAATGCATTAGGGCCAAGGCCCAAGTGACGTAGGGTGGCCTTCATAAAGAGCCAACTAACCCTATCGAATGCTTTCTCGGCGTCGGTCGCGAGGAGAAGGGCGCGTATGTTTTTCTGCTGCGCAGTATGGATTAGGTTCAACACCTTAATGGTGTTGTCCCTTGCTTCCCTGTGTGGCATGAATCCCACCTGGTCCAGCCCGATTACGTGGTGGAGGTGTGGGGCTATTCTTGCGGCCAGGACTTTAGCAAATATTTTAATATCCGAATTTAAAAGGGAAATAGGTCTGTAGCTGCTACATTGTGAGGGATCTTTCCCTTCCTTCGGCAGTACAGAAATGAATGCCCTTAGGGAGTCTGTCGGAAAGGAGCCTCCGCCCCTGACCGAGTTGAAGACCGACAGCATTCTGGGGGCCAGGGTCGGCATGAGTCTTTTGTAGTAAAGCGCCGGGAGCCCATCCGGGCCCGGGGCTTTCCCGCCTGCCGTTCCCCTGACCGCCTTCTGCAGCTCCAACAAAGAAATAGGCTCCTCCAAACCCTCGACCACATCAGGCGGCAAGCTGGGCATCCCCGACTCACTGATATATCTATCTATCACGGTCGACTGGTCCGGTCTCCGGTCCTCCGGGAGGTTGTACAAAGATTGGTAAAACCTCCCGAAAGACTCTGCAATTTCACTTGTTAGATGTCTGACCCGACCATCCGAGCCTGTGATTTTCGGGACATAGGTCTTAGCCCTCTCTGAGCGGAGGGCCCTGGCCAAGAGCTTGCCACATTTGTCCCCCGACTCATAGAAGGCTCTCCGACATTTCGTCAGTTGAGCCTTCAGCCTATCACAGCTCAGCGTTTTAAGCTGTTCCCTCAAAGACGTCAGCGTTGCAAGGTGGGCGGGTGCCAGGGATTGTTTATGGGGCATCTCAAATTTCCTGATCTCCGCCAGGAGTTCCAACGTGCGTTTCGCTTTTTCTTTTTTTATTCGGGAACCGATCTTGATGAAAATCCCCCTAATGACACATTTATGGGATTCCCACAAGACTCCAGGGCTTATCTCAGGGGAGGCGTTTAAGGCGAAGAACTCTTGGAGTTCTTTTTGAATTTCCTCCATGACTACCTGGTCCTCTAGCAAGGAGGTATTGAGCCTCCAGGACCAGCCCTTCATGATTGGGCTCGGTAGAATTGCTGTGAGCGTGACTGGGGCATGGTCGGAAATGGTGATATTGCCGATTTCAGCAGCAGAAACCTTGGGTAGTGAGGCATGTGGGATCAGGAAAAAATCTATCCTGGAGTAAGAGTTGTGGGGGGCGGAGAAGAACGTGTAGTCCTTATCCGTCGGGTGGAGGATTCTCCAAGGGTCTATTAGCTGGTACAGGGCAATTATTTTTTTAAGCCTATTAAGTTTAGTGTAGGACAGCTGCGGCGCGCCCCTGGAGGTATCAATAAGTGGGTCTAATGCTAGATTAAAATCCCCCCCAATAATCAATTCCCCCTCTCTGAAGGCTGAGAGGTTTTCCATTGCTTTTTCAAGGAAGGCGGTCTGACCCGTGTTTGGCATGTAAAAATTGGCAAAGGTGTAAAGATGGGACGCCACTTTCCCTTTCAGGAAGATCCAGCGCCCCTCCGCATCTGTTTTATAGTCAGCAAGCTCCCACGGGAGGCTGGCATCGATTAAAATGCAGACCCCCCGGGACCTAGAGTCCGGGGAGTAGCTGTGGTAGCTCTTTTGAAAGGTTCTGTTACCCAAAGAGGGTGGACCACCAGCCTTGAAGTGCGTTTCCTGCAGGAAGGCTATTTGGGCTTTAAGCCCCTTAAAGTGGACCAACACCCAGGATTTTGACTATCCTGGGTTTTGGTCCACTTCGGCGGGGCACCCCGATCGGGGGTGCCCCGCTGTGTGAAACCCCCCAGAAACCCCCAAAAACTCACCTCTCAACGCTCCCACGTGAGCGCCGCAGCCAATCCCCGCCAACGTCCAGGCGGGGATCAGGAACGTCCAGGCCGCTTCCGCCGCCGCCGCCTCCCGCGCGTCACTCTCGGCGCGCGCGCGCCCCCGCCGGCCATTCACAGAGGGCCGGCGCGGGCGCGCGCACGTCTGGAGGGGTGCGCGGGAGGCGGCGGCGGCGGAAGCGGCGGCGGATCAGGTAAGGTGTTTTTGGGGTTTCTGGGGGGTTTCACCCCGCGGGACATCCCGATCTCGGATGTCCCGCGGGGTGGGGGGTGATCGGCCCGGGAATCTTATAGATTTCCGGGCCGATCACCCCTGGGTGTTGGTCCACTTTAAGGTTCCTCAAAGTGAGGGACCGTTTTTCTGGGCTGTTAAGCCCTTTAACGTTCAGGGAAACTATGTTAAATTCAGATATGGGTGAGGTCAAAGTTGCTTGTTTGGCCCCCCTAGCCATGGCACCCACGTGTGCTAGCCCGACACCCAATGGAGAGGAGGAGGGGAGGAAAGGGAAGGAGGGGTACAGAGGGTAGCTAGTCTACCCCTGTGGTTGAGGGTGCGCTACAACCAAAATTAGAACACAGAACAGAACAAACCAAAATTAACAGTGCTATTCCAAGTATGGAAAATCGGGGCCTCGATCGCCTGAGCGTCTGAGAAGCCCCACCTATTGGGGGGTAAAGCGTCTAGCAGGGAAGGCGGGACTCAAGGGTAGGCACCCTACCGTCCCCCGACCCCTGCTCAAACACGCACTCCCGCCAGTCAGCCACTTATATTAACAGTTACCTTACTAGAGAAAGGTGGACCAAAGGAAAACAACAACCTAAAACTTAAGAAACATAACAGCGGGGGCTAGGCCCAGAGGGAACGTCCCCGGGAGACAGGCCAATTAGCTCTGCCGCCCCAGAGTAGTATTAGTCCATCTTTCTAGTCCAATGCAGACGCTGAGAAGGAATTAAGAGAAGAGAAGTGGCATCACGATGAGAGGAGTCAACGCCAGTCCCAGTCACCCCCCTTGGGGCTCGCCGAGGCTCTCACCACAGCCCCAGAAGGGGGAACCAGGGGGTGGGGCCGATTCAATCTTAAGGGAGGATGGAATGCCCCTTATCAGGTCAGGAGTATCCTCAAAGGAAAAGTTAAACCTACTAAAACCCTGATACCGCTGATGCCTCTGGTTGTCTCCCTGTGCCCATATCTCTTCCAGGCACATATTTCCTCTTCCTCAGCAGAAGATATCAGCCTCCTCAGGCTGTCCCCTAATCTCAGATAGACAGGAGTAAGGAGTGACTCGGGTAAGGTCTAGCCTCTGAGCTAGTACCAGTCTCCTGGGACATACTTATTTTTTTAAGAAATAGTGAATGTATTTCTGTCAGGGAACCGCGAGTCATGTGATCCAACTATAAACCAGGGACCTCCTGACACACAGAACGCGTTCCCTTAAACCCTTGTCCGAGTCCCTCCTATCAGGAATACCAGGCCCAAAGCCTGCGGACACACAGATTCTTGGTTTAAGGCAAACAGATTGCTCAAGTTAAATTTTTTTTTTTTTTTTTTTTTTTAAATTCTTTATTTTCAGAGTTATAACAAGTCAGTACAGAAGAAAGAAGATAAGCACAGTGAAGTGACTTTACAGAGCCAGCTAACGTGTATGCAGTCAATTAAAATACACATGTATAAAGTTAAGAACCATTAGCAAGTGTTCATTTCTATTAAAAAGATATAACATATGAAGTGTGCGCTTTATTATCCACCCAGTTCGGCACCAGACCCCCGCGGAAGCCAGGTATCCAACATCCACGGCGGGCCCCACCAACCCGGGGGGAGGCCACAACAAGACCCCTAATAAACCTCCTGCTCCGAAGCAAGCTGGCCCAGGGTTGTAAGAATCAAAGAGAGAGAGGGAAAAGACGAAAAGAGGGGAAAGACTAGGAAAAGTCGCAAAGGAAAAAATGGGGGGAGGGGAGATGAGGATGGGAGGGGAGGATAGGAGAGGGATGCTATGAAAATTGACTGAGCACGGTGTGACCTCAAGCACTAGTCAGGGGTCTCCACCCCACCACTCATTATACAAACCTGGGGTGGATAAAGCAGCAGGGGGATCTAAGGGTCCACTCGGGGGCCGACAGCTGTGAGTTGTTTGAATTTGTCAGTATCCTTAAAAAGGAACCATGGCGTCCAAGTCTGTAAAAATTGTGGCGTGTTTTCATGGATAGAGGCGGTAAGCTCCTCCATTTCCATAACACGGTTGATTTCTCCCACCCAGTCCGTCACTGAAGGGACCACCTCCGACCTCCATAGTCTCGGGATGACAGCCTTTGCTGCATTAATGAGATGCCTCAGGAGTGACATCTTATAAATCTTCAGAGGGACATCCCCTAAGTGGAGGAGAAGTAGAGAGGGCTCCTGGGGTACTGGACGGCCCACAATCTCCCCAGCGATTCTAGCTACAGATTGCCAAAAGGGGGCTATCTTGGGGCAATCCCAGAATATATGAAAAAAGCTCCCCATCGCTCGCCGACATCTCCAACATTCCATAGGAGCAGAAGGGGTTATCCTATGCAGTCTCTGCGGCGTATAATACCACCGTGTGAGGCATTTATAATTTGTTTCTTGTGTCTTTGAGGAGATAGAGGTCTTATGAGTTACTAGAAATATATATCTCCACTGGTCCTCCGTCAACTGCCTATTCAGGTCCCTCTCCCAGTCCGCACAGAAGCGAGGGAGGTCAGCGTCTTCAGCGCTCCCTAACAAAGCATATAGTTGAGACATTAATCTCGGAGGGGGGTCCTGCTCAATCGCTAACCGCTCAAAGGGGGTAAGGGCTCTGGTCAGTGCCTGCCTGGGTCCCAGACTGAGCAAAAAGCTCCGGAAGGTAAACAAAAGCCAATGATCAAACAGGTGCGTGTCCCATCTCCCCCTAAGGTCCTCCAATCGCGTCCACCCAGAAGGTGATATGAGGTCCATCCCTCTTGGGATACCTTTTTCCTTAAAGGTCTCTCTAAGCTGAGGAAGTATGCCAATTGGGAGGTTTGGGTTGCGCACCAGCGGGACCAAAGGGGTCGGCCACGGCGATATCTCTGCCCTTTCTCTAACGCTATCAAGAACTCCAAGGGAGGTCGCTATGAGCGGGTGATCTTTAACAAGTGTCTTCCCCGTACTGGTCACCCAGGCCGCATCCCTCAGTGGGGTCTGCAGCCAAGTCGCCTCTAAGCCCACCCATTTTTTCTTCACTCCTTGGTGATGCCAGTCTAGTATGCGTCGGAGATGGATAGCACGCCAATATTGAAACAGGTCAGGGCAAGCTAAGCCCCCTGCCTGACGCGGCTTAAAGAGAAGTCGCAATTTCAGTCTTGGTTTCCGTCCCTGCCAAATAAATTTTACAAAGGTCGAGTTCAAGGATTTGAAGTCTTAGGGATATGTACAGGGAGGGTTTGAAGTAAATAGAGAATTTTGGGCAAGATCGTCATTTTAATAACGCTTATTCTACCTAGCCATGAGAAGGTGGGGAGGTCCCAGTTTGCTAAATCCGTCTTAATTCTGGAGAGGAGGGGGCCAAAGTTGGCGGAGTATATCCCGTCCACTGATTTTGTAACTTTAGTACCTAGATATGTAATGGCCGAAGGGGGCCATCTAAATGAGAAAGCCGCTTTGAGGAGAGCTGCCGTCTCTCTAGGGAGGTTCACCCCCAGAGCCTCCGACTTGTCATAGTTTATCTTTAAGAAGGAGAGTCTGCCAAATCTTTCAAATTCCTTCAGTAACACTGGGATGCCCACTGTCGGGTTCGTGAGGAAAAAAAGTAAGTCGTCTGCGTAAGCTGAGATTTTATGCATAGCTGATTCAGCTGCAATCCCTCGGATGTCCCCCTGTCTCCTGATCCTGCACAGAAAGGGCTCCATAGATAACGCAAAAATCAAGGGAGAGAGGGGGCATCCCTGTCTGGTACCATTCTTAATGTCAACTCGGCCCGATAGGGTGCCATTAACCTTAATTCTCGCCGAGGGGTCTGAGTAAAGGGCCATAATCAATTGTAGTGCTCCAGGCCCCAATCCAACGTGCTCCAGAACCGCTCTAATAAATTGCCAGTTCACCCGGTCGAAGGCCTTCTCGGCGTCGGTGGACAGCAGAACAGCCGGCTCCCCGATCTGCTTGATCTTATGAAGAAGATTCAAAACTCTAGTTGTGTTATCGCGGGCTTCCCGCCCGAGGATAAAGCCGGACTGATCACCATCCACCAACCCCGGGAGCAGCCCCGACAGCCTATTTGCCAAAACCTTTGCAAAGAGCTTAAGGTCCACATTTAGTAATGAAATGGGTCTATAGCTGCCACAGGCGAGTGGATCCTTCCCGGGTTTCTGTATCATAGTGACATAAGCGGTTAACATCTCACTAGGGATAGTGGCCTGGGCGGGGGCCTCCAATAGCGAGTTAAATGCCGCGAGGAAATGTGGGCCAAGGAGGGGGAGAAATTGCTTATAATACCTGACAGTGAACCCATCAGGTCCCGGGGACATTCCGTTCGGTGAGCTCAGGACAGCAGCCTGCAGTTCCGCCATGGAGATAGGGCTTTCGAGGGCATCCCTCTCCTCCCCTCTCAATATCGGCATCCCAGAGTCCTCAATGTATCTTTTTATCTGTGCTAAGCGGCTTTGAGTCGGGCCTGCCTCGTCAGGGCGGATATTATATAGGTTTTGATAAAAGGCCTGGAAGGTCCTTGCAATGTCTGGGGTGTTATGAACCTTTTTTTGTTGCTCATCGATAATAGCTTCTACATAATTTAATGATTGCTGCTTCCTGAGGGCTCTCGCCAAGAGTGCACTGCTCTTATTTCCCCATTCGAAATACATCCTCTTACATCTCTTTATAATATAGGCCGCTCTGGAAGACAGGAGAGAGTTCAGGGCCGTTCTGGCCTCAGAGAGCTCTAGGAGGTTGCTCTTGGCCAGTGAGGCTTTATGTGATCTCTCCAGCTCCTGAACCCGCTCCAGTCGATTCTGCAGCTCCTGCTCCCTGTCCCTCTTCATCTGAGTGGCGTGCCTGATGAGTATGCCCCTAATGACTGCCTTGTGGGCTTGCCAGTTATTAAACGGAGAGGTGTCAGTGCTTTTGTTGAGTTCGAAGTATTCCTTAATGGCCTTTTGAAGGTCAGCTACCAATGGCTCGTTCTGCAAAAGGGACTCGTTTAGTCGCCATGTCCATTCCCCCCCAGATCCCCCAGCTAGCTTAAGAGAGAGAGCTACAGGGGCATGGTCTGATATAACAGTAGTTTCTATCTTGGGGTCTGTCACGTGTGGCAGAAGGCAGTGGGATACTAAAATATAGTCGATTCTAGAATATGTAGCATGTACCGCAGAATAAAAGGAGTAGTCCTTAGTGGAGGGGTGACTAATTCGCCACAGGTCGCAAAGCTGCGCTTTCTGAAGGAGCTTTTTTATTTTTCGCAAGGCCGCATACGCCAAGGCCGACCGTCCTATAGAAGAGTCCAATAAAGGGTCCAGCGCTACGTTTAGATCTCCCCCAAGAATGATGGGGCCATCCTGTACTGCCATGAGCCTGTTCACAAAGGATTCTAGAAAAGCTACCTGTCCAGAGTTAGGGGCATAAGCTACTGCCAGTGTATATTTTTTGTTATACAAGGAGCCCTTGAGGATCAAGTATCTGCCCTGCCTATCCGATATTTTGTCTGACACCCGAAAAGGGGTATTCTTAGCTATCAAAATTGCCACCCCTCTTGCTTTAACATCTGGTGCATTGCTTGTATAGGACTGGGAGAAGGACCTGGAGGACAGTCTAGGGGCTCCGTCACCCCTAAGGTGCGTCTCCTGTATGAAGGCGATATTTGCTTTATGTCTGGATAGTTCCTGCGCTAATTTGGATCTCTTAATAGGAGTGTTCAGCCCTCTAGCATTTAACGAGATCACTTTGAGCTTTTTGGTAAAAGGAGGGCTAATCACGTCACTAGCATCAGAGCTCCGCATGGTACCGCCAATCCCGGTCGCTGTCACTAGCCCCGGGTAGGCTATAGTTTAGGGGGGGTGGGTAGTAGGAACGGGGGATGGGGGGGGTCACTGATAGGGAGGAAAGGAGGGGAAGATAGAGAACTAAGACAGAAAGAGAAAAGAAAGGTGTTGGGAACCGCCCAACCCTGAAATCAGGATTGGGTTCCTCGAACCTGAATACGAAACAATAACCAACGAGGTTCCGAAGGCGCCCTCCAACCACGCGGGGGTAGCGAGAGAGCGACCCGGAAGTCCGGTGTGAACGAGGATGGGGGATAGCCCACCCCCGAAAAATCAGAGAGGGCAGCAACGTCTCCCCGCCCCCCCAAAAAAAAATGGGAACAAGAAACCGCCGCCGCCTCCCAAAGTGGGGACCGAGAGGCCAGCCGCCGCTCGCAACAAAGGTGCGTACGACTCACGCGGGTCCAGCGCCAGCTCCCGGCTGCCACCAAAATCTAACTTTTTAACAAAACAATGCGTGTGCAACCCTGAATTTAGACTAAAAACAAAATGCTTAGGAACCAAACACATGAATACTTGAGTCCAGGATTCGTCCCCCTGCTAAAAGGGAAAGAGACAATCAACAACAAATCGGGCCAATCAAGGCCCCTGGCTCGGCCCTCCCCCCCCCCCCCAAATGGCCGGCGCCGGCCCCCGAGCCCGGGAGTGAGGACCGCAGCCCAGGCACCACTCGCCGACTTCCGCCTAGACCGCGCCCCCCCCCCGTCACCGCCCAAGGAGCAGCGCCGCCCATGAAAGCGCAGCACAGGGACATCTATAAAAGGCCATAAAAGCCCAGCATTTTAGGTCGCGTAAACAGGCAAAAATATACATAGCAGTACAAATTATACAAGCGGGTACACGATCTGTCAGTAGGCAGTCCGAGCGACCCGATCGGGGGTGAAAGCAATAAAGGGGGGGGGGGAGAGGTCCATCATATATAGCAATGTCCCCTACAGCATAGTGAGAGGAGGCGCGATGATCACATCCAGTCGGGCTCACGCATCAGGGGGCTGGATAGATCTGCGCCCTCTGACCTGTGAAGGATACCCAACCAGCCAGGATTCACAGAAGAGAGGGATCAACCTGCCACCGAAGGTAAGCTCTTTACTTACCTGCCCCCACCCTGAAAGGAGTGTTGTTGTTGTTCCACTGACCCCATCACTTCCGCATAGCCCATAGGGGAAATTGTGAGATCCAAGCCCAAACTGCGTTCTGGATCCTGCCCTGGAGACTGCCAACAGGACTAACTCTAGGGAAGTACATTCCCAGGAGGGTGGGAAACAGAGGGGGACCCCCTGGTTCACCTGGAGCACCGTCTGAGCTTGCTGAAGAGAGAAGAGAGGGGGTCCGGACCAGCCATTTTCCCTGGGGAAAAAAAACAAAAATAGGGATGTAGATTCCACCTTGTTTCCTGGGAGTAAACACAAAAACCAGGTCCAGGAGGCAGGGGCAGGGTATTTAACCATGTCCAGTTTGTGTTTCCTATTTAGGTGGGAGGGGCTATTCGGCTAAGTCATCCTGGAGAACATTTGGAGAAATCTGTGTTTTGTTTCACTTTAAAGATAAACAAAACTTAAAGCGGACCTTCACCCTGAATAAGAACACACACCCTGTACATACAGATTGCCCACATTAATCCGGACCTTCACCCCGAATAAAAGCCTATCATATATGTTTCCCCTCCTGTACATACAGATTGCTCACATTAATCCAGACCTTCACCCTGAATAAGAGCTTATCTTATATGTTTCCCCTCCTGTACATACAGATTGCCCACATTAATCCGGACCCTTACCCTGAATAAGAGCCTATCTATGTTTTCCCAACCCTGTACATACAGATTGCCCACATTTATCCAGACCTTCACCCTGAATAAGAGCCTATCTTGTACGTTCCCCCCCTGTACATACAGATTGCTCACATTAATACGGACCTTCACCCTGAATCAGAGCCTATCTTATATGTTTCCCCCCTGTACATACAGATTGCCCACATTAATCCGGACCTTCAGCCTGAATAAGAGCCTATCTTGTACGTTTCCCCCCCTGTACATACAAATTGCCCACATTAAAAATCATCCTATCTGCACCTATTGCATTTTTTGAACTTTTAAACATCCAAGATGGCATTTTGTGGAGTCTCAGGCTGCCTGGAGAAAGGAAGTGTCTTCTATGCCGCTCTGCATTCTGGGATTGCTGTCCTTTTCCTGACCCCAGCTCTGCTCTGTCTGTGCAAAGCACAGCTATAACCCCGCCCCCTCCTCAGTAAGTGATGCTTCTGAGGCAAGATGGTGGCGCCCGTATCCTGGAGTCCTGAACAGATTTGCAGCCCACTGGGGAAAGATTAATCAGTAAGCGACTTAAAAGTTGAAATATATTAATTTTAGATGTCTGTATGTACAGGGTGGGGGAAACATATAAGATAGGCTCTTATTCAGGGTGAGGGTCCGAAAAAGCAATTCTGTGAGTACCTGTAGAATTGTTTTTGTTCTTGCATGGCACAACCTGCTCCGGTATTCATAACAGATGGGTTATTCCGCCACAAGGTGGCACAGTGGTACTGCAGAAAGCATCTCCCGGCCCCCTATAAAAATGGGATTAACCATAGAATCCCCACCGTAGACAAGCAGTGAGACAAGAAGCCGGGAGAGAATAAAGGTAAAAAATGTAAAAAAGGTAAAAAAAAAAAAACAATTAACTTGGAACAATCACCATAAAGAGGCAACCAAGAATAACGATAACAAGGGTGGGTCAAAGCAGGCCGTGCCATGCAAGAACAAAAATTCTACAGGTGAGTACTCACAGAATTGCTTTTTTCTTTATTGCATGGCACGGCCTGCTTCGGTTTTCATAACAGATGGGACATCCAAAAGCAGTGTCCAAAAGTAGGGTGGGATCCCCAATAAGTAACAGCTGGCAGTTCAAGTCACTACCGCCTGAAGCACCTTGCAGCCAAAAGCAGCATCCGCTGAGGCCGCCCAGATGGGGCCCCTAGCTCACTATCCCCAGAAGCCTCCATTATGGTGATTAGTAGACAAAAAATTTCTATGCAGGTTACATGGCACTAACGGTCCAAACCGCAATAGCCCTCCAATATATTCCCTCTTTTTGTGTGATACCTCTTAATAAAGGGGGAAGGAGGGAGGGGGGCGGGGGAGCGGGAGGAACCACAACCCACAATCTATAAGGGCCTGACCTGAAAGACACAAGCAGAGAAGGGGCCATAAGCATCCCACAGCACATGCGCATAGCAGTAATACAATAAAATAGAAAACAAAGGAACTCACGACACCGACAGGGATGGTACACCGGACGGGTCCCAGCAAGGCAGGAGGGCAGCAGCAAGATGGCGCCGAGCAGCAGCTCCACGCGTTCCTCGAGGGGCGGGCCGCACTGGCAGTGACGCGAAAAATACCATTTTGTGAGTACTCACTTGAAAAAAAGGATATTGTCAGTGTGCCACACACCCCACTTCCCCTTTAATTCTTACGATCGGGTTACTCCACCAGCAGGTGGCGACGTTGCAGAGAGAAGTCTTGAAAACGAGCCCCCTTCCGGCCTATATATACCTGGTACCTCCCACTTAACACCAGTGATTTAAAAAGCAGAACGACAAGGTACCAGGAAATCCAATGGTAACCTCAAAATAAAGAAAAGCTTCACCATATAAAGGATCAAGGATACCAAAAAGGGCGGGTGAAGCGGGGTGTGTGGCACACTGACAATATCCATTTTTCAGGTGAGTACTCACAAAATGGTATTATTCTCAGTGTGCCACACACCCCGCTTCCCCTTTAATTCTTACGATCGGGACATCCAAAAGCAGTGTCCACAAGGGATGGGTATCCGAAGGCAAAATGAAGCATAACTTAAACGACTGCGGTCTGCAGAACTTTGCGGCCAAAAACAGCATCTGCTGAGGCCCGCACATCAACCTTGTAAAACTTAGAAAAAGTATGAACAGAAGACCAAGTAGCAGCCTTACAAACTTGTTCAACAGAAGCTTGGTGCTGAAAAGCCCAAGACGCTCCAGCGGCGCGAGTAGAATGAGCAGTAACATGAAAAGGGGGAACTTTCCCCTTAGCAGAATAGGCCGCAATAACGGCCTGACGTATCCATTTGCTAATGGAAGATTTGGCCGGTGCCAAACCCTTCCTAGGCCCACAGGGCACAACAAAAAAGGCATCAGTTTTACGAAAAGGAGAAGTAATAATCAAATAGTACTTAACACAGCGTACTACATCCAAACAATGCAAAACCCTCTCCTTGTCATTCTTAGGCTTAGGACACAAGGAGGGAAGAACAATATCCTGATTCAAATGAAAAGCAGAAACAACCTTAGGAAGAAAATCTGGTTTGAACCGAAAGACCACTTTGTCCTGATGCCTCTCAAAGTAGGGCGCCTGAATAGACAAGGCCGCCAACTCCGAGACACGCCGAACTGAAGTGATAGCTACCAAGAAGACAATCTTCTGAGTCAAGGTGGACAAAGCAATATCTTGCAAAGGCTCAAAAGGAGGAGCCTGAAGAGCAGAAAGAACCAAATTCAAGTCCCAAACAGGGAGTAAAGGTTTCCTGGGAGGCCGCACATGCGTAACCCCCTGGAAAAAAGTTTTAACTAAAGGATGAAGCGCAAAACGCTTCTGAAAAAAAGATAGATAAGGCAGAAACTTGCCCTTTCAAAGTACTCAGCTGAAGACCAGAGTCCAGGCCAGATTGCAAAAACTCCAGAATCCTGGAGACCGAAAAGACCCTACAAGGTAAAGATCTAATCTCACACCAAGCGATATAGGCTTTCCAAGTCCTATAGTAGATGATAGAAGAAGACCTCTTCCGGGCACTGATCAGAGTCTTAACGACCGAGTCAGAAAGACTCTCCTCCTTCAAGATGGAGGTTTCAGCAGCCAAGCCGTCAAACCCAGCGTTGGTAAATTGGGGTAACACAGCCGACCCTGAGTGAGCAGATCGGGCCGAAGAGGCAGAACGAACTGGTCCACTGCCAGCCGAACGATGTCTGCGAACCATGCTCGCCTTGGCCACCTTGGAGCCACGAGAATGGCAGACACCTTTTCCAGAGCCAGCTTCCGTACCACCCTGCCCAGCATGGGTATCGGAGGAAACAGGTACAGAAACCCCAGATCCCCCCAACTCAGGGACATGGCGTCCACTGCCAGAGCCAGAGGATCCTGGGAGAGCGACACGAAGTTCGGGAGCCTGCAATTTTGACGAGAGGCAAACAGGTCCCCCACCGAAAAACTTGAGGATGGAGAGCCCATTCTCCCAGACGGGAAGAGCCCCTGCTCAACAGGTCCACTTCCTGGTTTTCCACACCTGGGATGTAAACCGCCGAGAGACAAGGAACATGGACCTCCACCCAGGTCAGGATCAGGGACACCTCTCTGAGGGCACCCAGACTGCGAGTCCCTCCCTGATGATTGATGTAAGCAACCGCTGTTCGATTGTCCGAACGAACCTGAACCGGAAGGCCCAGAACATGTTGAGTCAAAAGAGCAAGAACCAGACGGATGGCTCTCAGTTCCAGAATATTGATGGGCATGTGGGCCTCTCGAGGTCCCCACTGCCCCTGGAACTGAAGATCCTTCCAGAATCCCCCCCCCCATCCCGAAAGACTGGCATCCGTGGTGACAATTTCCCAGAGAGGAGTCAGGAAAGACCTGCCCCTCGAGAGATTGGTCAAGACCAACCACCATTGAAGGGACTGCCAGACCCGGGAGGACAACTGGAAGGGCCGATCCAACGTCCGTGGTCGCCGGTCCCAGGACGCCAACAGATGAAGCTGAAGCGTCCTCGTGTGAAATTGAGCGAAAAGGAACTGCCTCGAACGAGGCAACCATCGGCCCTACCAGCCTCATCCCCAGACGGATGGACGGCCGAGGATTGGAAAGAAGGACCCGAGCCAACTCCTGAATCAGATAAATTTTGGACTGAGGGAGAAACACCCTGTGTTGACAAGAGTCCAACCGCATTCCCAGAAAGGACACCACCCTGGCCGGAGCGAGGGAGGACTTGGGAAAGTTGATCACCCAACCGAAGCTTTCCAGCGTGGAGGCCACCATCCTGGTGTCTGTCTCTGATTGATTGAGGGACGGAGTCATGATGAGAAGGTCATCCAAATAAGGTACGACACGTAAGCCCCGAGATCTGAGAATGGCCATCACCCCTGCCAGCACCTTGGTGAACACTCTTGGAGCCGAGGTAAGGCCAAACGAAGTGCCACGAATTGAAAATGCTGATCCTTCATCACGAACCGAAGAAAACGCTGATGAGCCCGGCAGATGGGAACATGAAGGTAAGCATCCTTGATGTCAATGGACGTCATGAAGTCCCCCTGCCGAAGAGAACCGATGGCCGAACGCAGAGTTTCCATGCGAAACTTCCGAGTACGGATGAACCTGTTGAGCAATTTCAGGTCCAGGACGTGACGAACCGACCCGTCCTTCTTGGGGACTGTGAAAAGATTGGAGTAGAAACCGAGGGCCACCTCTAAGCGCGGCACCGGCCGGATGACCGCCATTTCCAGAAGATTCCTTACTGACGCCAGGAGCCCCTGCGCGGCCAAAGGATCGGTGGGCACCCGAGACCGAAAGAAACGTGAAGGAGGGTGAGACTCGAACTCCAGTTTGTAACCAGACGACACCACCTCCTGGATCCATCTGTCCGGAACCTCCTGGTCCCAGACCAGGCAGAAGTGTCGCAATCGTCCCCCCACCCGCACGGGTGAGGGCAGCCCCTCATTGCTGAGCGGGCTTACCAGCAGGTTTGGGCTTGGCGCCCCAGGACTGACCGGGACGGCCACGGCCCCTCCCCCGTGTCCAACCTGCACCTCTGGTAGCGGGAAAGGAAGCCCCCCTGCCCACTCTGACTCCCCGAAAGGAAGGATTAAAGGCACTCGCACCCCGAAAGGAGGCAGTTTACCACCTTTGGCAACTGAATCTAACTTATGGCCAAACAGGCGCAAACCCAAAAAAGGGAGCGCTGTAAGCACCTTTTTAGAGATAAAGTCCGCCAGCCACTGACGCAGCCACACTGACCGACGAATTGCAACCAGCAGTGCCGCTGTCCTGCTACTCATTGCCAGAGCATCGTCCTGAGCGGTCAAGACAAAGGAAATAAACGACTCACACTGCTTGAGAGAACTAAACTCATCACAAGCGGGATCAAGACCTGCGCACAGATCCCTAATAATGGACCTAACTGCCAACAGAAGAAGCGCCGAAGCACACACTGGCCACAGTGTCGATCCGGCACTGATAAAACCATGGCGAGCCAATTGATCAATCCGACGATCCTCACTATCCTTAACCCTTTAAATGCCAGCCACGTAAAATTTACGTGCCTGGCATTCCCCAATCCCACAAAAAAAAGTTTTTAAAAAAGTCACTTACCTGACCCCTTGTTTGGTCCGGCCGGGTCTCCTCTTCAGCCAGCGGGGCTCCGATCGCCGATCGGGACTTCTCCGGCTGCAGGGGAGGGCCCGGAATAGGGTGCCCCCCCCCCTTTCAGCAGCCGCCGGGATTGCCTGTGAAAAAAAAGAAAAAAAAAAAATGACAGTTACTCACCTCCGCTCCCGCCGACTCTCCTCTTCATGGGGGGGGGGCTCCGATTACCCCCCCGGGTCTTCTGTCTTCTGGAGGGGGGCATAACAGCCCTCCCTCCGTCGCATCTTCCGATGGCGGCCGCCATCTTGGATTTTAGCCCCGCCCCTTCGGGGGCGGGGCTAATGACGTCACCGCCGGGTGTCATCGGGGCACCCGGCAGTTCTCCTCTCAGATGCCGGTGACGGCTGGGCGGAGAAGGAGGGAGGTAGGCGATCCTCCGATCGCCTGCCTCCCCCCTTCTCTGCCCAGCTGTCACCTGCATCAGATCGCCGCGGGACACTGCATCTGAACATCGGAGGTGAGTAAAGTTAAATTTTTTTTTTTTTTTTAATAAACTATTACAAAAACCTGTGTGTGTGTTTATTTTTTATACTGTTAACCCTTTGTGAACTGGTAAGGGGTCCATGTGACCCCTTATACCAGTTCACAGGGCTCAGGGGTCTGGCAAGTCACCTGCGCAAGCGGGTGGCTTGCCATTAACCCCTGGCACCCCCATTACCTGCCTCCCCAAAGGCCAGGGGGGGGCAGAAGAGCCCGGGCCCACATAAGCTATGTGGGCTCGTAGGCTGCAGGGTGGGGGGGCCACAAAAGCTGGCCCCCCCACTCTGTGCCTACAAGCCCCCATAGCTGGTCCCGGGCTGGTTACTGTGGGTAAGGGGGACCCCACGTCATTTTTTTTTTGATTTTTAAGGGTTTTTAACCCTTAAAAATCAAAAAAAAAATGGGGTCTCCCTCCCCTGGGAGGGGGGACCCTATGTCATTTTTTTTCTCGATTTAACCCTTTGTAGTGTGGATGGTATTTGTATTTTTTTTGTGAATGTTATAAAATACTTGTTTCAGTTAGAGGGGTCTCCTGGGCAGGAACAGGGGGCTACCGATAAATATGTGGTACCGTTCTAATCGGTAGAAATGGGGCTTTCACATGCAATATGATTTTCCTTAATAAAATACATTTTTTATTTAAAATAAAGGAGTCAATTTTCTAAAAAAAATTTTTATTTATTTATTTATTTTGTTTTACTTAATAATATTGTAAAAAAAAAAAATTTACAAACAAGACATTTCATGTTAAAGCCTAAACTCTGCTGCAAAAAAATATATATATAATTTTCCTGAAAGTTCCAGCAAAAATGGCGCAAAACATGACGCAAAATGGGGAAAAATGGCCTGTCAACAGAGGGTGACAAAATCTCAAGTAGGCTGGCAATTAAAAGGGTTAAAAGTAGCTATGCATGTTGGGTATTGTTCTGTTCGGGGGACCTTGCGCTTTCAGACTTAGCTTGTTTTTTCTGGTTTGCATATTTATATTTTAGGAAAAGGTGTTTTTTATTCAGCTTTTTTATAAATTTTTTAGGGAAACCCTGCGCAACCAAAGAATTCTTTGAGGTAATAATTCCAGAAAGATGAGCCCACTAGAACAAGCTGGGTACCCTTAGAAAGCTTAACATGTGTACTTTCAGGGAATATATGGTTTATGGGGGATATTCCAAATGTAAAGGGTTGTTTTGGTTGAAAAATCGCAAGGTGCGCACTTTGTCTGCAGAGCTGAAATTTTCAAGTAAAATTACCGTTATGCACATGCTTTACTTTGGGGTGTTTGGCAACTCTTCCCTTGACGGTAGCTATGCATGTTGGGTATTGTTCTGTTCGGGGGATGTTGCGTTTTCAGATTAAACTTGTTTTTTCTTGTTTGTATATAGTTTTTTTAGGAAAATGTGGCTTTGATTCTGCTTTTTTATCCTTTTTTTAGGGAAACTCTTTGCAACCAAAGAATCCATTGAGGGATTACTTCCAGAAAACTATGGCCACATCAACAAGCCTGGTACGCCTAGAAAGCTTGAGGTGTGTACTTCCAGAGAATATATAGTTTGTTGGGGGTATTTCAAATGTAAAGGGTTGTTTTTCTGGAAAAACTGCAAGGTGCGCATATTGCATAGCATAGTTGTATTTTTTCTGAAAATCCCCTAAAGCGCTGTTTCAGTTTGGGGGAGTCTCCTGGGCAGGAAAGGGTGTCTACATATACATATGTGGTACCGCTGTAACCGGGAGAAATTGGGATTTCACACGCAATAAGATTTCATTGACAAACTTACATTTTTTATTACAAAAAAAACTACAATATGTAAAAATTTTTTTTTTTTTGCACATACTTCACCCAAAAATATTAAGAATACACCTAACAAATGACAAACAAGACATTTCATGTTAAAGCCCAGACTCTGCTGAAAGAAACAATATATCATTTTCCTGGGAAATCCCTGGAAATCCCTTCAAAAATCACATTTGAACATGGGGAGCGCAAAATAGTGCAAAATGGTCTGGCAACAGAGTGTGACAAAAACTCCAGGTAGGCTGGCACTTAAAGGGTTAATGGCAGTGTCAGAAGAGTGTACCACAGCCGTGCTAGACAGCCCTAACACAGGGGTATCGACGTCAGGGGAACTGACCAAAGCTTCACCAAATCCTCCGGAAAGGCATAGCGTTTATCCCAACTAGGAGGAATTCCAGCCAGGTGCGTGGGTTGTTCCCATTCCTTAAGGACAACCCTCACAAAGTGTTGTTGCCTGGGAAACACCAAACGAGGCTGGGGAACATCAAATAACTCACCCTTTGGCAGGGGGAGCACCTCGGGCGGATCCAAATTCAAAATTTCAAACATTTGAGCCAAAATGGAAGGGGTGTCAAGGGACACCCCCTCAGCCTGATCGCCAGCAGCGTCAATCCCTAGCTGGTCTGCAGGCTCATCCGACTCCTCAAGGAGTTCCCCCTCCTCATCAGGGGGACAATCGGGCCAATCCAATATTTCAAACATCTCACCCTCCGAAGCAGGCGCTGCCGGAGAAAGGTGTTTCCGCTTCGCTGTAGCCTTCTGAGCTACTTTGGCGGAAATTATTTTCTCGAGGTTGGCCAATCGTGCACACACCTTGGATTGCGAATCCCCACCTTTGACATTGTCACATGGGGTCCGGAATAAGGGAGGGGGGGTAGAAGATGACGGAGGTTGCGAGGAGCCCGAAGCCGGAGCGACGGACTGGCGCGCAATATTCTGCTTTGCACATGGAACGCATAATATGACATCATCGCCTGGGAGCGGAGCCCCACAACCCCCACACAGCCTGGATAGCCCCGAAGAGCCGTTTCCGGTAATGTCGGAAGCCTCCATATGGTGAAATTATGGTATTCGCAACAACCCAGGGTTTTACGCATTAAGCCCCCGGGATGCCCCTTTATAATTAATGTCCCGGGAAAGGGAGGATTTAAATTTTAAAAATTTTTTTTTCAAAAAGAGTACTAAGACTAGCCAGGTATAACAGAACCGGGAGAGCCACTGCAGTGAGGGGATCCCAGGATCTGTAGGGGAAAAGAGACAACAGTCAGACCCCCAGAAAAATAGGCAGCATGCAGCACATTCATTCATAAACAGAATAAAAGGTACATAGTAGCATATAGGAGTTAAGCTGAAGCGCCACCACACATACAAGCTTTACATATGCGGAAGCAAACTTATAGCAAAACAAGACGGCCCCACACGCGAGGTGGGGACCGTTTACCTGAAAGGCGCATGAAGAGCAGCAGCAGCAAGCCAGGCACGCAGCTTCCTCTAGCCGAGTCCCCCGCACCTGACTCCTTGATTAGAAGGAGGAAGTGCGGCGGGCCCGAGCTGCGAGATAACGCGCTCAGGCCACGCCCCCGCCATCGCGTCACAGAGCTCGGGCCGCGGCCCTGCCCGCCCATATTCAAACAGCGCGGCCCGCCAAATGGCGGTGCCGCGTGCAGACAGGGCGCCCCGACGCCCTTGGAGTCAGTGGGGGGAAAGCATGCATAGCAAAAAACAGAGCCCCAGCAGCTCAGACCACGTTACCGCACACCACAGCGCTGAGCCTGAGACTGCCATCGCTCCACACATAGTAAGCTTTAAAACACAACATACAAACAGTACAAGCACTCCCCAAACCACCCCCCCCTCCCCCAAAGTGAAGGGAGAAGGGACCGTAGCGGGAGAGAATGGCCAAAGGGGAACCTCGGGACAGGGTCGAGCGGAGGAGATAAGCTCCTAGGCATCTATAGTGCCATCTACCGTTGCCCAGTGAGCAGCCTGGGCTGGGAGGCTTCCATTAACCATCTAGGTATGCAAACAATCAAAACTGGCCAGAAATAGACCCAAAGGGGGTGCCGGGGTTTGACCCCGGCTACCTGCAAGCAGGAGACTTCTTTCTTCTGTCTTGTCGCCTCATGCAGAGAGAAAACACTGGTGTTAAGTGGGAGGTCCCAGGTATATATAGGCCGGAAGGGGGCTCGTTTTCAAGACTTCTCTCTGCAACGTCGCCACCTGCTGGTGGAGTAACCCGATCGTAAGAATTAAAGGGGAAGCGGGGTGTGTAGCACACTGAGAATAGTGCCGTAATGTGGCCCCGCCCCCCCAGACGGCGCGAACACAGCGCCCGCCTCCTGCCTCCTCACAGCACCAGACCAAGATGGAGGCTGACCTCCAGGAGCCGAGACATGCCGCAGGGTAGCCCACGGCGGGGACCCCGCACGACGCGCAGTGCACGCACACACACCGCGCCGGAGACAAGGCCTGCGGCCTCAAGAGAGCTGCCAGTGGCATCCACCCTGCCTCCCCCCCTCACAGCGTAATGCCCAAGATGGAGGGGAGAGAGGAGCAGGAAGAGACAACTTGAGGGAACGAGGGAGGTAATTATGACCAGCGCATGAAGCAAGTAAAGTGACAAAATCATACAACAATAATAAAGCTTGTGGGGCAGAGGGAAAAACAGAGGGCAATAAGTGGTTCCCCCCCCCCCCCACAAGGCTCACCATCAGCCTATGGCCGGCTACCCTTTAGACTGGCAGAGCTAGGCTCTGGGCCGCCTGACTCCCGGCGTTCTCCCTACCGTCACAGTCCCTACAGCCATGGCTGGGAGGCATAGAGGGTCCACGGGATCAGTGGGAATAGGGTCCGCAGCGGCTGACGGGCTAGGAGGCCCCGCTTAGCTGCAATATCCAGGAGAGAGTATTCAACGATCTTCAGCAGCCAGACTGCAAGATGAACACTGGGAAATCATAGTGAGACACCTGCTTTTATAGGGGGCCGGGAGGAGCAACAGCTTTTGATCTTGCAGTCGAGCGTCCCCTGGGGGCGGAATACCCACATGTCATCATTTCTGGGATGACCTGGACTGGATATAGTGAAAAATACAGTTTTGTGATTACTCACCTTTAAAACGGATATTATAAGTGTGACATACACTCCGCTTCAATAAGTCTTGACAGTTGGGTTATTCTCCAGTAGAGGGCGAACTTCTGCAGAGATGAATGCAAAAAAGAAGCCCCTCCCGGTCCATTACTACCTGGGACCTCCCACCAATTCCCCAGTGTCAGATAGCTGTAAAGGGACCAGGAAGAACCAAATATAACTATTCAAACAAAAAAACAATGGTTCACCATATAAAGGATCCAGAATACCAAACAGGGTGGGTGAAGCGGAGTGTTATGTCACACTTATAATATCCGTTTTAAAGGTGAGTAATCACAAAACGGTATTATTCCAAGTGTGACATACACTCCGCTTCAATAAGTCTTGACAGTTGGGACATCCAATAGCAGTGTCCATCAAGGGTGGGAACCATAAACAGTAAAGAATGCACCAACTCAAACCACTGCAGCTTGCAGAACCTTGCGGCGAAAAACAGCATCCGCTGAAGCCCGCACATCAACCTTGTAAAACTTGGAAAAAGTATGAACAGAAGACCAAGTAGCAGCCTTACAAACTTGTTCAACAGAAGCCTGGTGCTGAAAAGCCCAGGATGCACCCACAGCACAAGTAGAGTGCGCAGTGACCCTAAAAGGGGGAGTCCTCCCCTTAGCAGAATAGGCCCCAACAATGGCCTGACGAATCCATTTGCTAATCGTAGACTTAGCAGGTGCCAAACCTTTCCTGGGCCCGCAGGGCAACACGAAAAAAGCGTCCGTCTTGCGGAAGGAAGAAGTAGTCACCAAATAGTACTTCACACAGTGGACAACGTCCAAATTGTGCAAAACCCTCTCCTTGTCATTGTTAGGCTTAGGACACAAGGAAGGGAGAACAATATCCTGATTGAGGTGGCAAGCAGACACCACCTTAGGAAGGAAATACGGTTTAAAACGAAACACCACCTTATCCTGGTGTCTCTCAAAGTAAGGGGCCTGAATCAACAGAGCCGCCAACTCAGAGACACGCGGAACCGAGGTAATCGCCACCAAGAAGGCAACCTTCTGCGTGAGAACCGAAACAGCAATATCATGTAGCGGCTCAAAAGGAGGACCCTGCAGAGCCGAAAGAACCAAATTCAAATCCCAAACAGGAACTACAGCTTTTCGAGGGGGCCGCACATGCGCCACCCCTTGGAAAAAAGTCTTAACCAGCGGGTGTAAGGCAAAAGACCTCTGGAAGAAAACCGACAGAGCAGAAACCTGTCCTTTTAAAGTACTAAGCTGGAACCCCAGGTCCAGATTATGCCGAAGAAACTCCAAAATCCTAGGTACAGAAAAAACCCTGCAAGGCAAGGCCCTAGCCTCACACCAATCAATATAGGACCTCCAAGTCCTATAGTAAATGCCAGAAGAGGACCGCTTCCTAGCCCTAATCAGGGTCTGAACAACCGCCTCAGACAAACCTTCCTCTTTCAAGATGAAGGTTTCAGCAGCCAGGCCGTCAAAGCCAGCGTTTGTAAATTGGGGTAAAGTAGATGACCCTGGGATAGCAGGTCCGGTATCAAGGGAAGCCGGCACTGGTCTACGGCCATCCTTACGACGTCTGCGTACCAAACCCTTCTTGGCCACCTTGGAGCCACCAGAATCGCTGATGCCCCTTCTAGAAACAGTTTGTGAACTACCCTGCCCAGCATGGAGACAGGTGGAAACAGGTACAGAAAACCCAGGTCCTTCCACGCCAGAGACAAGGCGTCCACTGGCAAGGCCAGGGGATCCTGGGAAAGAGACACAAACGCCGGAAGCTTGTGATTTTCCCTTCGAGGCAAAGAGATCCACCTCCGGAGTCCCCCGGCCAATATGGCGCGGAGCCGACCAGTAGAGAACCGTCCCGCCGCCGCAAGAGAGCGTGTGCGCGGGCCGAACGTAAAAGCACTCACCCACACATACACCTGTAAAGTGGACACACACACACACACACACACACACACACACTGTGAATAAAGACCAGGGATACAGCCCCCCCCCGGAGGAGAGTAAGGGACCCGGAAGGGGGAGTGGGAATCCTGCCATAATAAGGCCATAGGCATGTAGGGATGGGGCATCCCACACCAGGATCACCAAAAACCTGGATCACCGCCTACCCCGTGGGGGGGTCTCACGGTGGAGCAGCGCTCCTACAGCACCCAGAGGGTGCTCCTACCTTTACCAAGGACCCACAGCCGAAGCTGGGAGGCTCAATACAGGGACAATTTAGGAGGGTCCTGGCAGCAATAGGGACAAAAAAGGGGGCCGGGCGCGAGCCCGGCTTACCTGCAAGTGAAAGAAGCTTCATCTTCTGTCTTGCTCGCTCCCTGCAGAGAAGACAACTGGGGAATTGGTGGGAGGTCCCAGGTAGTTATGGACCGGGAGGGGCTTCTTTTTTGCATTCATCTCTGCAGAAGTTCGCCCTCTACTGGAGAATAACCCAACTGTCAAGACTTATTGAAGCGGAGTGTATGTCACACTTGGAATATAACTATACCAACCAAGTTTAGGCTTATGAATAGGGGTTGACTGGTCACAGGAAGCACAGGGTAACTTTACGGTGGGCTGCACGGCTTTAGGGCCACATGGGCTGATATTGAACATCCCCTCCACTCCCTAACACCCAAGGCTGCTTCCAAAGATTCTTGACATACCTGGCGCCACTGAACAACCGTTCAGCCAAAATACCCAAGACCACAGTTTCATACTGGGGAACCCACGTCACACATAGATGCAAGTATCGCTGGCTTATATTTAGGGCCCATGCACACAAACTTTATATCAGACAGTACTGCCTATGTGTGCTTATGGGATTCCTTAAATGAGCTATACATAGTTCAGGTTCGGTACTGAAGGCCCTGTAGAAACCCCGCGAGCCAGTCCGAGCCCATAGAGGAGGTTGGACATGAAAGGAAAGCCTTTTATGTTGAGGGATGACAAAGACACACAGTCTCACACCTTCCTGGATCCAGGGGCCCACTGGGGGATTCCTTGTTATCCCGTGGGCCAGTCCGAGACTGCCAGCCCATATTCTGCCCATGCAATGCTATAGCCCCATGACTGTGTAGGTCACAGCATCTGCCCCTACAATGCCAACGTCATTGCATCACTTACCACATTTCCACTCCAGCCATGATCTGTTCCTGCAATGTTTTAGAGAGTAACATAGTATGCAAGGCTGAATAAAGACCTTAGTTCATCCAGTTCAGCCTGTTTTATCTTCTTCCAGTGGTCTAGTAGCCATAGCTGGAAAATACAATTCTGTGAGTACTCACCTGTAGAATTGTTTTTACTATGCATGGCACGGCCTGCTTCAAGAAGTCCTTACGTGGCGCAGTGTACTGCCGAAGAGTTGTGGCTCCTCCCAGCACCATATAAAAACAGGATCACCAATAGACCTCCCCAGTGTTGACAAGCAGTTATACAAGAAGCCGGGAGATAATAAAGGTAAAAAAGGTAACAACCCCAACTAACTTGGAACAATCACCATAAAGAGGCAACCAAGAATAACGATAACAAGGGTGGGGTGAAGCAGGCCGTGCCATGCATAGTAAAAACAATTCTACAGGTGAGTACTCACAGAATTGTATTTTTCCTATTGCATGGCACGGCCTGCTTTAAGAAGTCCTTACTTATGGGACATCCAATAGCAGTGTCCCTAAGGTAGGGTGGGATCCCCAAAAAGTAGCAGCAGGCAGTTCAAACCACCAACTGCCTGAAGTACCTTGCGACCAAAGGCAGCATCAGCCGAGGCCTTAACATCAACCTTGTAGAACTTGGAAAAGGTATGAACAGAAGACCAAGTCGCGGCCTTACAAACTTGTTCAACAGAAGCTTGGTGCTGAAATGCCCAAGAAGCACCAATAGCACGAGTGGAATGAGCAGTAACGCGGAAGGGGGAACCTTCCCTTTAGCAGAATAGGCCTGTACCACCGCCTGGCGAATCCACTTGCTGATAGTAGATCTAGCCGGAGGCAAGCCCTTCCTAGGTCCCGCAGGAAGAACAAAAAGAGCATCAGACTTCCTGAAAGACTCCGTAGCAACCAAGTAAAGCTTCAGAGCCCTGACGACAACCAGAGAATGCAGGGTCCGTTCCTTGGAATTAGCAGGGTTAGGACACAAGGAAGGTAAGACAATGTCCTGATTGAGATGAAAAGCAGACACAACCTTGGGCAAGAAATCTGGCCTAAGCCTAAACACCTTATCCTGATGCTGCTCAAAATAAGGAGGTTTAATGGAAAGCGCCGCCAGCTCAGAGACTCGCCTGACTGAAGTAATAGCCACCAAAAAGGCCACCTTAATAGTCAGAATGGGTAACGCCGCCCCACGGATAGGCTCAAAGGGAGGACAACACCAGATTCAAGTCCCAAACTGGTAGCATAGGTTTACGTGGCGGACGCACATGAGTAACTCCCTGGAAAAAAATCTCAACCAGCCGGTGATTGGCAAAGGATCTTTGGAAAAAATTGCCAGAGCCGACACCTGTCCCTTGAGGGTACTAAGTTGAAGGCCCGAATCCAAACCATGTTGTAAAAATTCCAGAATCCTGGGGATAGAAAACACCCGACAAGGAAGAGACTTGGACTCACACCAGGATGAGGACTTCTTCCGAGCCCGAATCATAGTATCAACAACAGAGGCCGGCAACCCCTTATCCGTCAAGATGGAGGTTTCAGCAGCCATGCCATCAAAGCCAGCGTTTGTATGTAAATTGGGATGGCGCAGCTGTCCCTGAGTGAGAAGATCTGGATCCTTGGGCAAAACGTACCGATCTACTGCCAACTGCACGACGTCTGCGAACCACAGGGAATCGCTAGCGCATCCGTGGCGAAGGCCAGAGGATTCTGTGACAGGGAGACAAATCTTGGAAGCTTGTGATTGGGGCGGGACGCAAACAGGTCCACATCCGGCTGACCCCAGCGGTGACACAGGGAGTGAAATACCTTGTTGCTGAGGGACCATTTCCCCAGCCGAGAAGTCCCCCTGCTCAGGGAGTCTGCCTCCTGGTTCTCCACCCCCGGAATGTAGACCACCGAGATGCAAGGGACATTCTCTTCCGCCCAAGACAATATCAGGGACACTTCCTTGAAGGCTTGCTTGCTCCGAGTCCCTCCCTGATGATTAATGTAGGCAACCGCCGTCTGGTTGTCCGAGCGGACCTGAACAGCCCGACCCCAAAGGTGCGTGGTCAGCTGAGAAAGAACCAACCTGATCGCCCTCAGTTCCAGGATATTGATGGGAGCATGGGCCTTCTGGGCACCCCACCGACCCTGGAACTTCAGAGACTTCCAAAAGCCCCCCCCCCCCCCCCCAACTGGTCAGACTGGCATCTGTGGTGACAGTTTCCCACCACGGAGGCAGAAAGGTCCTGCCCACTAGAAGGTTCCTTGAGTCCAGCCACCACGAGAGGGACTGTCTGGCCAGAGCAAATTCCTGATCCAGGGGACACAGGGTCCCGATCCCAAACTGACAAGAGGTGCCACTGAAGAGGTCTCATGTGAAACTGAGCAAAGGGGACTGCCTCGAAGCAGGACACCATCAGGCCCACTAACTGCATCCCTTGCCGGAAGGAGGGATGGGGACACAAGAGCAGGGCCCGTTCCTGCTTCTGAAGGCCTCCAACTGCTGAGGCAGGAATACCTTGACCTGAGAGGTATCCAGAGTCATGCCCAGAAAGGACCTCAACAAAGAAGGAGACAGTGAAGACTTGGGAAAGTTGATCATCCAGCCGAAGGACTCGAGAGTGGAGGTCACCACCTGAGTATCCTTTTCGGCCTGATGAAGAGACTGGACCGCAATCAGAATGTCGTCCAGGTAAGGGAGGATGCAAATGCCCTGGTTCCGCAGCAGAACCACCACGCCCGCCAGCACCTTGGTGAACACCCGAGGCGCCGAGGTGATACCGAACGGTAAAGCCACAAACTGGTAATGCTGATCCTCCAGAGTGAACCTCAGGAATCTCGGATGACCTGCAAAGATTGGCACGTGAAGATAAGCATCCTTGATGTCCACGGTGGACATGAAGCCGTCCCCCCACCCGGATGGGCGAGGGCGCCTCCTCATGCCTGAGGGGCCTTGGGAGGGGGTTTGGACTTGGGACCCCAGGAGAGACCAGAGCGACCACGGGATTTGCCACGGCCCCAAGAATCTCTGTGGCTACCCGAGAAGAGGGACCCACGACCTCCTCTTGAAGCATGAAAGGAGGGGAAGGAAGCGGAGGGCCCCCGAAAGGGCATAGTCTGCTTCCTACGCTGAGGTAACCTACCATCCTTGGCTAGAACATCCAGACGCTCACCAAAGAGCCGTAGCCTCGCAAAAGGGAGCCCAGTGAGAGCCTTCTTAGCTGCAGTGTCAGCTGCCCACTGACGCAACCAAACAGAGCGGCGCATAGCCACCAAGAGGGCAGAGGCCCTACCACCCAGCCGGACCGCATCATCCATGGCAGTAAGGACAAAGGCAACAAAATCAGAGCAAAGCAAGAGGGCCCTATAATCCTCCCTCCTCCTAGCAGCCATAGCACCATCAGTGAGACGCTTGAGCTTTTTCTTAAGGGCAATAGCTGTAATGGCAGCTGCGCAGACCGGACGCAGCCCAGCCCCCACAAAAGTAAAAGCATGGCAGGCCAGCTGATCCATATGCCGGTCCATGCTTTCCCGCAATGTAGTAGTGTCAGGGGAAGGCATTATCGAGGTGTTGGACAGCCCTAGAACAGGAGTGTCCACCTCAGGGGGGCACGACCATCGCTTGACCAGGTCAGCAGAAAAGGGATACCTCTTATCCAACCCTTTGGGCACCACGGGCAATCTATTAGGACGTTCCCACTCCTTGAGCATCATATTAGAGAAATGGCCCTGCTCAGGGAATTCCAGACGTTGTTTATCAGGACGAAAGAGCTCACCCTGCTTCCTTTTAGCCACCTCAGGGGGGCGATGTGCAAGGTTTCAAAAATGTCAGACAACAGTCTATCAGTGTCATCAGGGAGCCATGAATCCTCCCCGGACGCAGACCCAGGGTCACTGTCGTACCCCTCCTGCTGGTCCCCAGAGGAGTCAGAGTCCTGGAAAAGCTCCCCCTCCTCTAGGGAGTAACGGCCCCCAAGGGCATCAATTTCCTCCTCAGCAAAGAGGGAGGGCGTGGGAGCCAGGTGCCACTTCTTGCCAGAGGCCTTACCTGGAACAGGCCTGGCAAGCTGCCTTTCAATGTTGGCCACACGAAGTGCCAGATCAGATTGTGACCCCCCTCTAGTATCCCCCCCTCTCACTGGGGGCCAAATGCAGGCGCGGGGGGGGGTAGGCGATGCCGAAGGGAGCACAGAACTGGGAAGGGAAGCGCTCAGCCCAGCCTGGGCCACAATGATACAGAGGGTCCGGAAGCAGGTGGAAATTGCAGGGCTGCAGGCTTGGTTGCCCCGCTCACCTGCGCAATATAGAGAGCCATCTTCTAACTTTGCAGTATCACTGCAGAGGAAACACTGGAGAGGTCTATTGGTGATCCTGTTTTTATATGGTGCCGGGAGGAGCCACAACTCTTCTGCAGTACACTGCGCCACCTTGTGGCGGAATATCCCATACATAAGGACTTCTTGAAGCAGGCCGTGCCATGCAATAGGAAAAATACAATTCTGTGAGTACTCACCTGTAGAATTGGTATTATAAGTATACAGCACGTCCTGTTCCAGAATATTCCTTACACATGGGTAATACATCCACAAGATGGCGCTGGACTGCTGAAAAAGACTTGTGGCCGCTCCGGGCCCCTTAAATAGCCAGGAACCTCCCACTAATTCCCAGTGTTGACAAGCAGTTATACAAGAAGCCGGGAGAATCAATAAACATAAACTGAACAATCACCATACAGAGGTAACCAAGAGTAATCATAACAAGGGCGGGATGGAACAGGACGTGTTGTATACTTACAATACCAATTCTACAGGTGAGTACTCACAGAATTGTATTATTCCAAGTATACAGCACGTCCTGTTCCAGAATATTCCTTACACATGGGACATCCAATAGCAGTGTCCGTAAGGTAGGGTGGGATCCCCAAAGAGCAACGGCGAGCAGTTCAAACCACTGCCGCCTGTAGAACTTTGCGGCCAAAAGCAGCATCAGCTGAGGCCCTAACATCAACTTTGTAAAACTTGGAAAAAGTATGAACAGAAGACCAAGTAGCGGCCTTGCAAACTTGTTCAACAGAAGCTTGGTGCTGAAAAGCCCAAGAGGCACCAATAGCACGAGTGGAATGAGCAGTAAGGCGGAAGGGAGGCTCCTTCCCCTTAGCAGAATAGGCTTGTACCACAGCCTGACGGATCCACTTGCTGATAGTGGACTTAGCCGGAGGCAGACCCTTCCTAGGTCCAGAAGGGATAACAAAAAGAGCATCAGTCTTCCTAAAAGACTCAGTAGCTACCAAATAGAACTTCAAGGTCCTGACAACATCCAAAGAGTGTAAGACCCGCTCCTTAGAGTTACTAGGATTAGGACACAGAGAAGGCAAAACAATGTCTTGATTGAGATGAAAAGCAGACACAACCTTAGGCAAGAAATCTGGCTTGAACCGAAACACCACCTTGTCCTGGTGTCTCTCAAAGTAAGGAGGTTTAATGGAAAGCGCCGCCAACTCAGAAACACGCCTAACAGAAGTGATAGCCACCACAAAGGCTACCACAAAACAGGCAAAGCAGCCTCATGAATAGGCTCAAAAGGAGGACCCTGCATGGCAGATAAAACCAAATTAAAATCCCAGACTGGTAACAAAGGCTTACGTGGTGGGCGCACGTGAGTAACCCCCTGGAAAAAAGTCTTAACCAAACGGAGGTTAGCAAAAGACCTTTGGAAGAAAATAGCCAAGGCTGAAACATGGCCCTTGAGGGTACTAAGTTGAAGGCCCAAATCCAAACCATGCTGCAAGAATTCCAGAATCCTGGGAATAGAAAACACCCTACAGGGAAAAGACTGGGGCAATGTAAGCATGCTAGACCCTGAAATAGATAAAGGACGAGGATATCTTCCTAGCCCTAATCATGGTATCAACAACAGAGGCAGGCAACCCCTTTTCCATCAAGATGGAGGTTTCAGCAGCCAAGCCATCAAAGCCAGCGTTTGTAAATTGGGATGGCACAGCTGCCCGAGTGAGCAGATCTGGGTCCTTGGGCAGGACGTACTGATCTACTGCCAACTGCATGATGTCTGCGAACCACACCCTTCTTGGCCAACAGGGGGCCACCAGGATGGCTTGAACCCCCCCCCCCAGGCTATCTTGCGCAGCACCCTGCCAAGCAGAGGAAACGGAGGGAACACATAGAGGAGCTGAAAGCTCTTCCAAGACAATGCTAGTGCATCCATGGCCAAAGCCAGAGGATCCTGGGACAGAGAGACAAAGACTGGAAGCTTGTGATTGTGACGGGACGCAAACAGATCCACATCCGGCTGACCCCAGCGGTGACACAGAGAGCGAAACACCCTGCTGCTGAGGGACCATTCTCCCAGACGAGAAGTCCCCCTGCTCAGGGAGTCCGCCTCCAGATTTTCCACCCCCGGGATGTACATTGCCGAGATGTAGGGAACATTCTCCTCCGCCCAGGACAGAATCAGAGACACTTCCTTGAGGGCCCTCTTGCTCCGGGTCCCTCCCTGATAATTGATGTAGGCAACCGCCGTCTGGTTGTCCGAGCGGATCTGAACAGCGCGACCCCGAAGGTGTCAATTGTGTGAGAACCAACCTCACCGCCCTCAGTTCCAGAATGTTGATAGGTTGATAGGGGTATGGGCCTCCTGAGTGCCCCACTGACCCTGGAATTTTAAGGACTTCCAGAAGCCCCCCCAACCTGTCAGACTGGCATCTGTAGTGACAGTCTCCCAGCAAGGGGGAAGAAAGGTCCTGCCCACCAAGAGATTCCTTGAGTCCAGCCACCACAAGAGGGGCCGCCTGGGCAGGGGGGAGAGAACAAACTCCTGATCCAGGGACACAGGGTCCCGATCCTCATTTGAAACTGAGCATAGGGAACAGCTTCGAAACTGGACACCATCAGGCCCACCAGCTGCATCCCCTGCTGAATGGAGGGATGCGGACAAGACAGTAGTAATTAGGCCTGAGCTTGAAGATTCTCCACCTTCTGCTGAGGGAGAAACACCTTGACCTGAGATGTATCCAGAGTCATGCCCAGAAAGGACCTCACCAGAGACGGGGACAGAGAAGACTTGGGATGGTTGATCACCCAGCCGAATTACTCTAGTGCGGACACCACCACCTGGGTATCCAGCCCGGCCTGATGGAAGGACTGGGACGAGATCAGAATGTCGTCCAATAAGGGAGAATGCGAATGCCCTGAGCTCGCAGCAGAGCCATCACGCCCGCCAGCACCTTGGTGAATACCCTGGGAGCCAAGGTGATACCGAAAGGCAGTGCCACAAATTGATAATGCTGATCTCCCAGAGCAAACCTGAGGAATTTCTGATGACCTGGAAAGATTGGTACATGAAGGTAGCGTCCTTGATGTCTACGGAGGTCATGAAGTTGCCCGGGCGCAGTGAATTGACTGCTGAGCGCAGTGTCTCCATGCGAAAATGCTTGAATCTGACAAACTTGTTGAGACACTTTAAATCCAAGATGGGCCTGAGGGACCCATCCTTTTTGTGGACCGTGAATAGATTGGAATAGAAGCCTCTGCCCCTTTCCCTGAAAGGTACAGGGCAGATGACCCCCAACTCAGAAGGATTTGGACCGCAAGACACAAACCCCGAGCTGACAGGGGGTTCTGAACCATCCGGGATCTGATGAATCTTGGGGGCGGCCAGGCTGCAAACTTTATCTTGTAACCGGAGGAAACCACCTCCTGGATCCATCTGTCTGCTACACATCGCCTCCAGACGTGAGCAAAGAGCCGAAGCCGTCCCCCCACCTGGATGGGTGAGGGCGCCTCCTCATGCCTGAGGGGGCTTAGGGGAGGATTTCGGCTTGGGACTCCAGGAGAGACTGGGGCGGCCACGTCCTCTGCCCCTGCCCCAATAGTCTCCACGTGCTCCAGCAAAGGAAGCTCCTCGACCAGCCCTAGAAGCGCGGAATGAGGGGAAAGAGGCACCAGTCCCCCGAAAGGGCTGATACAGCCTCCTACGTTGAGGTAACCTACCACCCCTGGCAAACAAGTCCAAGCATTCACCAAAGAGGCGCAGCCCCTTAAAGGGAAACCCGGTGAGAGCCTTCTTAGCAGCGTTATCAGCTACCCAGTGACGTAGCCAGACAGAGCGGCGTATAGCCACCAACAGGGCAGAAGTCCTCCCACACATTCTAATGGCATCATCCATAGCAGATAGAACATAGCAGATAGAACATATGCAACAAAATCCATAGCAAAACAGGAGAGATCTATACTCTTCTCCTCCCGCATCATCAGAGGCCCCGTCTAAGAGACTCTTAAGCAGCCCTTTAATAGCAATAACTGTAATGGCAGAGGCACAAACGCGCAGCGCGGTCCCTACACAAGCAAAGGCATGACAAGCCAACTGGTCCATGCGCTGGTCCTCACCATCCCGCAGGGTAGTAGTGTCAGGAGAATGCATGACAGATGTATTTGGCAACCCCAGAAAGGGCGCGTCCACCTCGGGAGGACATGACCAACGCTTAATCACATCAGCAGGAAAGGGATACCTCTTGTCCCAACTCTTGGGCACCCCAGGTAGCTTTCTAGGCCGTTCCCATTCTTTGAGCACCAGATTATTAAAGTAAGTCTGCTCAGGGAACTCAAGCGTGGTTTCCCTGTATGAAAAAGCTCACCCTGCTGCTATGGAGCCACTGCAGGAGGGGAAATACAAAGCACTTCAAAAATGTGAGACAACAACCTGTCAGTGTCATCTGAGGACCATGGGTCTTCTCCAAAGGAAGACCCGGTACCACCATAAACCCTAGGTTGTTCCTCAGATGATTCTGAATCAGAGAATAGTTCCCCCTCCTCAAGGGGACAATAACCAGAAACATCAAAAGATTCCTCAGCCTCAACAGGGAAGAGGGAAACAGCGGGGGATGCCGCTTCTTGGCAGAAGCCTTACGCGGGCCCGACCCAGCAATATGCTTTTCAATGCTGGCCACCCGTGCACCCAAATCCGATTGAGACTCACCGCTAGTATGCCCCTCGCTGGGGGTCAAATGCAAGCGTGGGGGGGTAGGTGAAGCCAGAGGGGGCGCCGCACCAGGGCCCATAGCAGGCGACCCAGACTGCAGCGCAAGTACCTTATAGGGGAAACCCCACACGCAACACACAGCCGGGCTTGTCCCGAAGGAACCCCAAGCACATTATCCCCAGAAGCCTCCATATGGTGATTTTACAAAAAGTATGCACAATAGTCAGAACAGGGACACAGCTAAACAGCCACCCTATTTGAGATGCCCCCCAAAACCCACTAGGGAAAGTGGGAGATTGGCAATAGGCAGGGCCGAGAAAACCACAGTCAAGGGACCCACCTGCAAGACACAATAATGTACACCATAAGCATCCCTAGCCATACAAACATAAACCGCACAGATAAGCGGATCACCAAACCGCGTCACAGTACCGCAATGGAAGGGCCACAAAATTGCGCCGCCAGCAGTACCTAGAGGTGCGCATGACGCTGAAGGCGTTGAACCGCGGTACCCGCCCCCTGAAGAGCGCGAAAAAAAGATCACGTGACGCGCTGGCACCATGACAGCTAAACAAAAAGCACAGTAAAAGTGCCAACCACCGCGGAGTGCCGTACAACGGCCTCCACACACACCAAAATGAAGTGACAAAAACACAGTAGCGTACTCCCCGGGCGTCCCCTGCCGATCTCGCGGAATGCAATGAGGGGGTCCTGCACAACCATCAGCGTGAAAAGGGAGGGAGGGGGAGGAAGGAGGGATAAATATCCCGAGATAAAGGGCTGGGGGCATCCCAATGAGGCTCACCATAAAAAGCCTTATCGCCGGCTACCCTTTGGTACAGGGTCTTGCGGCCCGGAGCAGCGCTCCTTCAGCACCTGACCCTAGTGCTGTCCTACCTACGGGTGGAAATAATACAATTCTGTGAAATACTCACCTGTAGAATTGGTATTATAAGTATACAGTACGTCCTGCTCCAGATAGATTACTTACACTTGGGGTTATCCTCCGCCAGATGGCGCTGCACTGCAGAGACATGTAAAACAGGCTCCTCCCGGCCCCTCAAATACCCGGGGACCTCCCACAAATCCCCAGCATTGAAAAGCAGTGAACAAGAAGCCGGGAGAATTTAACCACCCAAAAACTGGTAACTTATAACAATGACAACACTCACCATACAGGAGATCCAGAGTAATGAAAAAACCAGGGTGGGGTGGAGCAGGACGTACTGTATACTTTTAATACCAATTCTACAGGTGAGAATTTCACAGAATTGTATTATTCTTAGTATACAGTATGTCCTGCTCCAGATAGATTACTTACACTTGGGACATCCAATAGCAGTGTCCGTAAGGTAGGGTGGGATCCCCCAATAAAAAGGTAACAGCAGACAGTTTAAACCACTGCCGCCTGCAAAACCTTGTGGCCAAAAACAGCAACAGCTGAGGCCTTAACATCAACCTTGTAAAAACTTTGAAAAGGTATGAACAAAAGACCAAGTAGCGGCCTTGCACACTGGTGCAATAGAAACCTGGTGCTGGAAGGCCCAAGGGGGCACCAATAGCACGAGAAGAAAGAGCAATAAAGCGAAGGGAGGATTCTTCCCCTTAGCAGAGCAGGCCTGAATCACAGCCTGACGAATCCACATGCTGATAGTAGACTTGGCAGAAGCCAAAAAACCCTTCCTAGAACCAGAAGGGACCACAAGAAGAGCATCAGTGTTCTTGAAAGGTGCAGTAGCCACCAGATAGTACTTCAGACACCTAACCACATCCAAAGAGTGCAAAACTCTCTCCTTAACATTGCTAGGGTTAAGGCACAAAGAAGGAAGAACAATATCCTCATTCAAATGAAAGGCAGACACTACCTTTAGGCAGAAATTCTGGTTTGAACGAAACACCTGGTCCTGGTGCCTCTCAAAGTAGGGGGGCTGAATGGACAGCACCGCCAACTCAGACACACGCCTGACAGAAGTGATAGCTACCAGAAACACGACCTTGAGTGTAAGAATAGCCAAGGCAGCAACCTCCACAGGTTCAAAGGGAGCATCCTGCAAAACAGGCAAGACCATTTTCAAATCCCAAAAACAGGGACCATAGGTTGTAGTGGGGAACGCACATGAGCAACCCCCTAAAGGCAGTCTTAATCAAGGAATGCTGAACAAAAGACTTCTGAAAGAAGACAGACAGGATAGAAACCTGACCCTTCAGAGTACTGAGTTAGAGAAAAACTCCAACCCATGCAGTAAAACTCCAGATCCCTGGGAACTGAGAACACCCAACAGGGAAGAGACCAAGACTCAACCAGTCAATGAAGGTACGCCATACCATATAACAGATAGAAGAAGAAATCATCTTCCTAGCCTTCACCATGGACTCAACCAATGAGGTAGACAACCATTCTCCATCAAGATGGAGGTTTCAGCAGTCAGGCCGTCAAGGCCAGAGTTAGTAAATGGGATGGCGTAAGTGGTCCTAAGTGAGCAGATCTGGCAATCCAGGCAGAAAGCACTGATCTACTGCCATCTGCACCAAGTCTGCGAACCACCCTCTTCTTGGCCACCTGAGGCCGCCAGAACCATTGGCACCCCTTTCAGAACAATCTTGCGCAGAACCCCACCTAGCAAGGGGAAAGTAGAAAATACCATTTTGTGAAATACTCACCTGTAAAATGGGTATTATAAGTATGTCACACACCCCGCTTCAAGATATCCATAACATGTGGGTATTACCGACCTGAAGAGGGCGTTCTGCAGAGATGATAGCAAAAAGAAAGCCCCTCCCTGATCCATAAATACCTGGGACCTCCCACTCATTACCCAGTATATAGAAGCAGTAAGGTAAGGGACCAGGAAGAGGCAAATATAAGTCAAAACAACGCAAAGTTCACAATATAAAGGATCCAGAATACAAGAAGGGCGGGTGAAGCGGGGTGTGTGACATACTTATAATACCCATTTTACAGGTGAGTATTTCACAAAATGGTATTATTCTAAGTATGTCACACACCCCGCTTCAAGATATCCATAACATGTGGGACATCCAATAGCAGTGTCCATAAAAGGGCGGGGATCCAAAACAAGGCAACAAGGTACAACTTAAACCACAACAGCTTGCAGAACTTTGCGGCCAAAAACAGCATCCGCTGAGGCCCGAACATCAACCTTGTAAAACTTGGAAAAAGTGTGAACAGAAGACCAAGTAGCGGCCTTACAAACTTGCTCAACAGAGGCCTGGTGCTGAAAAGCCCAGGACGCTCCAACCGCACGAGTAGAATGAGCAGTAACACGAAAGGGGGACTCCTCCCCTTGGCAGAATAGGCCCCAATGATTGCCTGACGAATCCATTTACTAATGGAAGATTTGGCAGGAGCCAAACCTTTCCTAGGCCCAAAGGGCACCACAAAAAAAGCATCAGTCTTACGAAAGGAAGACGTAACCACCAGATAATATTTCACAACACGAACTACATCCAAGGAATGCAACGCCCTTTCCTTGTCGTTGCTGGGATTAGGACATAGAGAAGGCAGTACAATGTCCTGATTCAGATGAAAGGCAGAGACCACCTTATGAAGAAAATCCGTCTTGAAACGAAAGAAACAGAAACACGCCTAACCGAAGTGATAGCCACCAAAAAGGCCACCTTTTGAGTAAGTGAAGACAAGCGACCTCATTCAAGGGCTCAAACGGAGGACCCTGAAGAGCAGAAAGAACCAGGTTCAAATCCCAGACTGGAACAAAGGGCTTCCTAGGAGGCCGTACATGCGTAACTCCTTGGAAAAAGGTCTTGACTAAGGGATGAAGTGCAAAGGACCTTTGGAAGAACACCGCCAGGGCAGAAACCTGCCCCTTCAAGGTACTACGTTGAAGCCCCAGATCCAGACCACGTTGAAGAAACTCCAGGATTCTGGAAATGGAGAACTCCCGACAAGAGAAAGACCTACTTTCACACCAGTCAATATAGGACCTCCAGGTCCTATAGTAAATAGTAGAGGAAGAGCGCTTCCTGGCGTTAATAAGAGTCTGAACCACCGCGTCATCCTCCTTCAAGATGGCGGTTTCAGCAGCCACGCCGTCAAAGCCAGCGAAGGTAAATTGGGATAGCGTAGCCGACCCTGGGTGAGCAGGTCCGGCAGTAGAGGCAGAACGAACTGATCCTCTGCCAGCCTTACCAGGTCTGCGAACCAAACCTGCCTTGGCCACCTTGGTGCCACCAGAATCGCCGACACGCCCTCCATGGCCAGCTTGCGCACCACTCTGGCTAACATTGGAAACGGAGGGAACAGGTAAAGAAACCCCAGATCCCTCCAGTTCAGGGACATGGCATCCACCGCCAGGGCCAGTGGATCCTGCGAGAGAGAAACAAATACCGGAAGCTTGTGATTGTGACGAGAGACAAAGAGGTCCACCGCCGGGAACCCCCACCTGAGGCAAATGGAGCGAAACACCTGAGGACTGAGGGACCACTCCCCCTGACGAGAGGAGGCCCTGCTCAGAGAGTCCGCCTCCGTGTTCTCCACTCCCGGAATGTAGACTGCTGAGATACACGGAACGTGGCTCTCCGCCCAGTCCAGAATCAAAGACACTTCCCTGAGGGCACTCCTGCTGCGAGTCCCCCCCTGGTGATTGATGTAAGCAACCGCCGTCCGGTTGTCCGACCGGACCTGAACTGGCAGGCCCTGCAACTGATGAGTCAAGCGAAACAGAACCAACCTGATGGCTCTCAACTCCAGAACATTGATGGGCTCGTAAGCCTCCTGCGGGCCCCACAGACCCTGAAACTGGAGGTCCTTCCAAACACCCCCCCAACCTGACAGACTGGCATCCGTGGTGACTGTTTCCCAACACAGCGCCAGAAAAGATCTGCCCTTCAACAGATTGACAGACCCCAGCCACCATTGCAGGGATCGACGAACTCGGGGAGTCATCAGGAAGGACTCATCCAACGATAGTGGAGACTTGTCCCAAACCATCAACAGATGAAGCTGAAGCGTCCTTGTATGAAACTGCGCAAAGGGAACTGCCTCGAATGAGGCCACCATTAACCCCACCAGCCTCATCCCTAGCCGGATGGCCGGACGAGGGACCGACAATAGAAGCCGAACTAACTCCTGAATCAAAAGAATCTTGGCCTGGGGCAGAAACACCCTGGCCTGCGAAGTGTCCAGAGACATTTCCAGAAAGGTCACTACTCTGGACGGAGAAAGAAGACTTGGGGTGGTTGATCACCCAACCGAACCTCTCCAGAGTGGACACCACCACCCTGGTGTCCAACTCCGCTTGGTTGAAGGAAGAGGCCATGATCAGAAGATCGTCCAAATAGGGCACAATGCGGATACCCTGAACCCTGAGCAGAGCCATCACCCCCGCCAGCACCTTGGTGAACACCCGAGGAGCCAAGGTGAGACCGAAAGGGAGTGCAACAAACTGAAAGTGCCGATCCTCCACCACGAACCTGAGAAACCTCTGGTGTGCTGGAAAAATCGGAACATGTAGATAAGCATCCTTGATGTCTATGGACGTCAGAAAGTCTCCCTGACGAAGAGAGTGAATAGCCGAGCGCAGCGTTTCCATGCGGAATTTCCGCGGCCGGATGAACCTGTTGAGAAACTTCAGATCCAAGATGGGACGGACCGATCCGTCCTTCTTGGGTACCGTGAACAGATTGGAATAAAAACCCCTGCCCTGGTCTGAGGGGGGCACTGGGCAAATGACAGCCATGTCCAGAAGACTCTCTACTGCCACCAGGAGCCCCTGCACCGCCAGAGGTTCCGAAGGCATCCGAGACCTGAAAAATCTGGAAGGGGGGCGGAGCTCGAACTCCAGCTTGTAACCGGAAGACACCACTTCCCGGATCCATCTGTCCGAGACCTCCTGATCCCAGATCTGGGAGAAGTGTCGCAGCCGTCCCCCCACCCGCATGGGTGAGGGCGCCCCCTCATTGCTGAGCTGGCTTAGCAGCTGGTTTGGGCTTAGAGCCCCAACTGTATCCTGGACGGGCACGTCCTCTGCCCCTTTACCCGGAATCTCCTCTGGAAGAGGGGAAGGCAAATCCCCTGCCAGATCTGGCCCCACGAAAGGAGGGGGTAAAGGAAGGCACCCCCCGAAAGGGACGGCGTTGTTTCTTGCGTTGAGGTAACCTACCACCCTTGGTGACAGAATCCAATTTCTCTCCAAAGAGCCGCAATCCAACAAAAGGTAGAGCCGTCAGCGACTTTTTGGACATAAAATCGGCCGCCCACAGGCGCAACCACACCGACCGCCGAATAGTCACCAGCAGAGCCGACGTCCTACCACGCATCATCAAAGTGTCATCCAAGGCGGCTAATACAAAACTAAAGACAAAAAACAACTCACACCGTTTAAGGCCAAGGAACTCGTCACTACCAGGCCGAAGCCCGGCAGACGTCAACAGGTCCCTGACCACGGACCTGGCGGCCACCACCATCAGCGCCGAAGCGCAAACGGGCCGCATGGCTGACCCAACGCTAGCAAAACCATGACAAGCCATCTGGCCAACGCGTTTATCCTCGCCATCTGAAAAGAGAGGAGCCATCAGGGTTATTCAAAACAGCTGCATTGGATACCCCTAGAATTGGTGCGTCAACCTCGAGGGAGGAACGCCCAGCTCTAAACCGTATCCAAAGGGAAAGGATATCTTTAAACACAACTCTGAGGAATGCCCAGGAGCCAAGCAGGCCACTCCCATTCCTTAGAAACAATCTTATCAAAATGCTTTTGGTTAGGAATTCCAATCGCGGCTTGGATTCCTCCTAAAACTCCCCTGTTGATGAGGAATAACCTCTGGAGGGGAAATAGCCAGAACCTCAAATAACTCCCCTTCCTCCAGTGGGGAGTAATCTGACCAATCCAGACAATCCACATAATCATCAGATTCAAATGCCGGGATGACCGGTGATAAATCCTTTCTCCTAGCCGGTGCCAATTTGGCGACCGCGGTAGAAATGAATTTTTCAATATTGGCCAATCTGGCACACACTTCAGATAGCGACTCCCCACCCATGACAACGTCACACGGGGCACTGGTCAAGGTGAGAGGGGGAGGGGATGAAGCCGGCGGTGCTAACCCAGATGCCTGGGGTCCAGACTGCCGTGTAATAGTCTGCTGTGCACATGGTATACAAAGAAATACATCATCCCATGTTAGGGATACCCCACAACCCATGCACTTCCGGGAATGTCCCGAGGGGAGCCCGGAATCCTGGGATGCCTCCATAAGGTGAACTTGTAGTACGTCGCTATGACCGAGGGAATTACGCTAGTAAGCAACCCGGGATGCCCTTTTAATGTCCCAGTGGGAGGATTTGAAAGCTTTTTGAAATAATAACACAGGGACTCTAGGACCGGGAAAGAAACCCCTAATTGCCACTGTGGTTCCGCCTGCAAGACACAGAACGAACTTATGAGGATTACAGGCGATAAGAAATAAAAGAACATGCATACAAATAAAGATGGGGGAGAGGGGGGCCACAGGCCACTTACAGTACCGCAAGGATCGTGTAATGGCGTCCAGACTGCGTGAAGAAGAGACTTTCTGACTAAAGAGTGAAAAGGGGGCGTGGTCAACGCGGGACGCGTGATACGCCAAGCTCCGCCCCCTCCTATGCCAAGCATTAGCTCCGCAGCGGCGCCAGAGATAGATGGGGGAGGGCCGCAGTGACGCGCCGCAAGACCGCCCCCGCCCCCAAGAGGATAATCATGAGGGAAGATTCCCCTCAGAGAAAAAAGGCGCCAAAAGGCCGGCACCGCGGCGAATATGCGGCCGTGGCGCTTGGCACATTAAGAAACAAAGTGAATGTGGCACCTGCGCTCCAAACTACGCTGGCACCCAATACAAGGAGGGGCGGGCGCCGGCCCCGCGCCGAAGATCCGGCCCCGCCCCCCCCCCCCACTACAGTGCGTGAGGTAAAATACCTCCGCCATTACAGCTTCTCCTCTGCCCCAGATTCTAATGACTCTCAGAAAAGCCCAGCACCGCACAGACATAGCGGCCGCTGCGCTGACACTAAGTACAGTTAAAGAAACAAGCACACCAAAAAACTGTGTTAAAAGACAGAAAAAAAGTTAAGAGCAAGATGGGGGGGAGGAAAGAATATTAAAGAGGAGACCCACAACCCCCCATCCCCACTGTGGAAAAGGGATCCTAGGAGGGCCATTCCAACGTTAAAACTAAGGGACAGGGCATCCCAAACCGGGGTCACCAATCCCGGTGTAGCCGCCTACCCTCTTAGATAGGGTCTCACGGTGGAGCATTGCTCCTGAGCACCAGGGGTGCTAAATTACCCTCACCCGGACCATCAGCCAAGGCTGGGAGGCATGTATTGGTATCAGATAAAAAGGATCCGGACGGAAATAGATAAATAAAGTGCCGGGAGTCATCCCGGCTACCTGAAATCCCCCTGTGCAAGGAGGAGGCATCATCTTCTGACTTGCTCGCCGTCTGCAGAGATGGAAGACTGGGTAATGAGTGGGAGGTCCCAGGTATTTATGGATCAGGGAGGGGCTTTCTTTTTGCTATCATCTCTGCAGAACGCCCTCTTCAGGTCGGTAATACCCACATGTTATGGATATCTTGAAGCGGGGTGTGTGACATACTTAGAATAGACATACAGAAACTGAATGTCCTGCCATGACATTACAAGGCATCCATGGGCACAGCCAGAAGATCCTGGAACGGGGAGACAAAGGCCGGGAGCTTGTGATTGTGACGGAACGCAAACAGATCCACATCAGGTTGGCCCCAACGGTGATACAGAGATTGGAACACCCTGTTGCAGAGGGACCCCCCCCCCGGAATGTATACTGCTGAAATGCAAGGAACATTGGCCTCCACCCAGATCAGAATCAGAGACACTTCCTGGAGGACCCTCTTGCTCCGGGTCCCTCCCTGATGATTGATGTAGGCAACTGCCATCAGAGTGACCATGCGCCCCTGAACAGGCAGGCCCTGAATAGAGTAGTCAAACGAACCAGAACTAACCTGATAGCTCACAGCTTCAATACATTGATAGGTGAATGGGCCTCCTAGGGGCCCCACCTCCCCTGGAACCGCAGGGACCTCCAGAAGAACCCCCCCCCCCCCCCCCCGGCCTGATAAACTGGCATCCGTGGTGACCATCTCCCAGGAAGGAGCAAAAAGGTTCCGTCCCCCAATAGGTTCCTTGAGTCCATCCACTACAGGACGTGCTGTATACTTGGAATATATTACATGCATAGATAGAGGGCATCCCGGCCACTATAGATCTCCTTCCAGTGGTCTAGTAGCCATAGCTGGAAATTTTACATGCACAGAGGGCATCCTGGCAACTATAGATCTCTGTCCAGTGGTCTAGTAGCCATAAATGGTAATGTTATTACATGCCAGGAAGGCATCCTGGCCACTATAGATCTCCTTCCAGTGGTTTAGTAGCTGGAAATGTTATTACATGCACGGAGGACATCCGGGCCTCTATAGATCTCCTTCCAGTGGTCTAGTAGCCATAGCTAGTATACATGCAAGGAGGGCATCCTGGCCACTAAAGATCGCCTTCCAGTGGTCTAGTAGCCATAGCTGGTAATGTTATTACATGCATGGAGGGCATCCCTGTCATTATAGATCTCCTTCCAGTGGTCTAGTAGCCATAGCTGGAAATTTTACATGCACAGAGGGCATCCCGGCAACTATAGATCTCTGTCCAGTGGTCTAGTAGCCATAACTGGTAATGTTATTACATGCCAGGAAGGCATCCCGGCCACTATAGATCTCCTTCCAGTGGTTTAGTAGCTGGAAATGTTATTACATGCACGGAGGACATCCGGGCCACTATAGATCTCCTTCCAGTGGTCTAGTAGCCATAGCTAGTATACATGTAAGGAAGACATCCTGGCCACTATAGATTTCCTTCCAGTGGTCTAGTAGCCATAGCTGGTAATGTTATTACATGCAAGGAGGGCATCCCGGCCACTATAGATCTCCTTCCAGTGGTTTAGTAGCTGGAAATGTTATTACATGCACGGAGGACATCCGGGCCACTATAGATCTCCTTCCAGTGGTCTAGTAGCCATAGCTGGTAATGTTATTACATGCACGGAGGACATCCGGGCCACTATAGATCTCCTTCCAGTGGTCTAGTAGCCATAGCTAGTATACATGTAAGGAAGACATCCTGGCCACTATAGATCTCCTTCCAGTGGTCTAGTAGCCATAGCTGGAAATGTTATTACATGCCAGGAAGGCATCCAGGTCACTTTTGAATGTTTTAACTGTATCCTTCATAACTAACTACAGAGAAGAATCCCCTCCTATGTCGGTGGAGAAAGCGCATTTTCAAACCTTAGTGGATGCCCTCGGGTTATGGTTACACTCTAGAGTATAAATAGATTGTGGGACAGATCTTTGTAGTGACCCAAAATATACAGTATTTATACATAGTTATTAAATCACCCCTCAGGTTTATTTAGTTTAGAAAAAGACACCTAACTTTGACAATCTTTCAGGGTCCTCTAGTCTCCGCACTCCTTTTATTAACTTAGTTGCCCTCCTTTGAACGCGCTACGGTTCTGATATGTCCTTCTTAAGCACAGGTGCCCAGAACTGTACACAGTGCTCCATATGGGGTCTGATGCTTTTGTTGATCAGCTGATAAGCTCTATAGGGACGGGGCTAAAGAGCTCACAGGCTGGTCAGTGCTATCCCTGGCGGATTTTGGCCCCAATCTGCCCCTGATCATGGACAGGACTATCTATACTGGGTGCACAAGCCTAGTAGTCCCCCCAGACTGCAGGCCATATAAATATTCTGTCTTCCAAGTTTCCGATTCAAGTGGCCCAATACCCAGGATTTTGGTCCTTGCTCTATCCCAATCGGGGATGACCCACTGTGTGAAACCCCCCAGGTCAAAATCACTTCCCTGGTCCTACGGCACATGCTTGGCCTCCCGTCAAATCAGCACGCTCAGCTGCGTCGACACAAGCTCGTCTAAGGAGCCAGGTCCAGCCGAGCTAGCCGGTGCTTGCATCCCCGCTACCCTCTAAAAAAGAGCGTGCCCATGTCAGCCATTCACAAATGGCTGGTGCGGACACAATACCGGGGGAGCTGGTGAGTATATTTGGTGACTTGGCGGGGGGGGGGGGGGACTGGGGGGAACGGTGTCACACAGCGGGAATCCCCATTCTGGGACAAGTGGCCATGGGATCTTATAGATTCCAGGGCCCACTTTTAAAGTGGACCAAAACCCAGGATTTTGAATATTCTGGGTTTTGGTCCTTTCCCCCGGGGCACCCCAATCAGGGATGCCCCGCTGCATGAAACCCCCCCAGGATCGGCAAAAGAAATTCACCTCTTCCCGGACCTACGGCGCATCTGCGGCCGCTTGTCCAGTCAGCGCGCTCGGAGCAGCTGACATAACGCTGGTGGTCGCATCCCCCGCTTCCCATTAACAGGAATGGCTGGTGCTAGAGGGTTAGCAGGGAATGAATGGGGCGACCTGGGGGTTTTCACACAGTGGGGCATCCCGATTTTTGGATGCCCGGGGGGGGGGAATTGACCGGCCAGAGGATCTTATAGATTCCCCGGCCCATCGAGTTGGGTTTTGATCCACTTTAAGGTGTGTAAGTATTAAACTAAGAATGTGAATGACCACCAGAGACCAATGGAAAGAAAAAACAAAACACCAAACGAAAAAAGCATCCTCCGTCATTCCCTGTATTATACATCACTTTCCATCCAAGCTGGCCACATCTACATAATAGTTGACTGGTTTGTCAAGTATTTAAATCATTTAGAGAGAAAAAAAGAAAAGAGGAAATAAATACAGGTATTTACATATGATGTCATAAAAACAGTAATAACCATTCCTGTTACACTTTAAAACAGAGGGGATAATGGGTTATTTTACATACACCTTGTGGGAAATGGCATTTTGCTGCCCCATGGCTACAAAAAAAAATCAATAGACAATGAAAAAATATACAGATTAGTTTTCTAAGCTAGAATGTATACATTTTTGCACAATAACTTATTTCCAATTTTGGCAAAATAGATCGATCATTCCTATTGGTAATTATTTTATTTAAAAAAAAAAAGATTAATATATTAGGTAAGAATTAAGTGGGCCCTCATATCAAAGGTAATTTTAAAGATCTTGATTTATGGGAATATATATATAATATATATTTATACACATCTTATATAAATATAAGTCGGTCGATCGACCATCTTCACAGAACATTACAGTAAAACTCTTTTTTGTGGTATTTTGGAAACGTCTTTTCTTTTGCAGCCATAACCTCTGCCACCCTGCCAGGGACATGGGGGCATCTAAATGCACTGCACCTCCGAGGTGACCATTGCTCTAAAGTTTTCCAGAAACACTACATGGGAAGTAGTTTCACTATATTCCCCCTAATCAGGTAATAAAAGGTATAGCAATAGTAAAAGTGGTCTATGAAAAAAAAATAAAAAAACAGGTACTGACCAGTAGTCCCATTCAGCTGCTATAGCGGTAGTTTGAAAGTTACTGCCACCGCCGATCAATAGTCAACCCTTGGGGTCGATTCAGGGCCAGGTGAGAATTCTCAATCTTTTTTTTTTCTTAGGAGACTGGACTGCCATTGACATTCAGTGTCTATTGGGTGTAAATTTTCACCTGGCTCTGAATCAGACCCAAGGTAGACAATGAAAGTTTTCTCTAATAAAAAAGGAGTGAAAATTCTCACCTGGCTCTGCACTGACCCCCTTGAGTCAGTCACTGTGACTGCCCACGCCCATGCCAATCCTTACAACAGAGGGTGCGTGCCAGCCTATCCCCCTCCATTGAATAAATGCAAGGAGGCTGCCAGGCGATAAGCCGTGGACGAGAGAGAGGATCACCGGCGGGGGCAAGTTGAAACGTGTTACAGGGCCGATCAGCTGTGTGAGACTATTGCTGAGTATCTATGCCTTTTTTTATTTTTGCCCGAACAGGGACTTCAAGGAACGCCATGAGGCCCAAATGTGGGATGCGAGGTAGGCAGGTAAATCAGAAAAAAAAAAAAATTTGTAGGGGCCCCACAGCACATTCAGTGCTTAGCCCTGGCTTCCTCGATTTATGCTGCAGCACTTTGCGGCTTCTGCTGAGCATCTAAACAAAGGGGCATGATTATTTTTTAAAGTGGACCAAAACCTGGGATTTTCACTATCCCAGCCTTAGGTCCGCCTTTCCCCCGGGGTATCCCTGCATCTCTAGGCTGTGCATGACCACCCCAGGCATCCAGGTCCAGACAGCCCGAGAAGGATGCCCATGTGCAAGGGGATCGTTAATGAGGTAAGAAAATTGAGTGACTGGTAAGCTGTCACATAGCAGGGCAGGGAAGGGTTGATATCAAACCTAATGTCTTATACAAATCAGACCGCAATTATGGAGGGGGGGGGGAAGAAGCATCCATTTCTAAATGTAGCCGTTGTTCAGGTTTAAATAGAAGCCTAGGAATTGTCTGAAATACAAATTCTGGGATCCCGCACAGCCAGCTCTCTACTCGGGACTGCTGGCAACCAATCGGAGGACAGCATTTCGGCCAAGGAACCAAGTGAAAGTAAGGATTTCAGGGGGTCATTAAGCCGGGGCCTTCAGCATTCTGGATGACCAGCCTAGCCTGTCACAGCGCTGTCCCGCACCCGGTCGTTAGAAAATGGGTGTGGACTCGCATTAAGCCAGACCAACACCTCTTATTACTTTAACAGGTTTTGGTCCCTCTCTCTGCTGATAGCAAGAACCTCAGGGGGGCTTCCAGAACGCTGGGGCCCCCTTCACATCTAACCCCAAAGAATGCTGAGATTGGCTGCCAGGCGGCCAATCGCGGAACTCATTTCCCAGGGCTGGTTCGCAATGAAGGGGAGTATTCTCTGCGTTCTGGATGCCCCCCGGGGTTCTTGCTATCAGCAGAGTGAGGGACCAACACCCGTTAAAGTAATAACGGGTGTTGGTCCGGATTAAGTTCCCCTTTAGTCACCCAAACCCTGGACAAAACAAGGTGAAATTCACCCTAACCAATTAAAAGAAAGCTACTGAAGGAGAGAAAGATAACAAGGAGCTGTTCACTGACCTACCAACCAGGCACAGGGAGGCCGCTCTGACATTTTCCTACTTCACAACATAACTAAAATTCTCAAGGGGGGCCCTCAGTTTTTCAAAAGATCTTTGACAAAAAGAAAAAAATACAATTCTGTGGTTACTCACCTGTAGAATTGGTATTATGAGTATACAGTACGTCCTGCTCCAAATATAATACTTACAATCGGGTTATACTCCGCCAGATGGCGCTGGACTGCAGAGACAACGAAAATATGCTCCTCCCGGCCCCTCAAATACCCGGGGACCACAAATCCCCAGCATTGAGAAACAGTCAACGAGAAGCCAGGAGAATGAAACAACCCAACTATCAACTATAACAATGATAACAATCACCATACAGGGGATCCAAGAAAATGCAAACCAAGGGTGGGGTGGAGCAGGACGTACTGTATACTCATAATACCAATTCTACAGGTCAGTAATCACAGAATTGTAGTATTCTTAGTATACAGTACTTCCTGCTCCAAATATAATACTTACAATCGGGACATCCAATAGCAGTGTCCATAAAGTAGGGTGGGATCCCCAAGAAAAAAAAGACAGCAGCAGGCAGTTTAAACCACTGCCGCCTGCAGAACCTTTCAGACAAAAACAGCATCAGCTGAGGCCCTAACATCAACCTTGTAAAACTTTGAAAAGGTATCAACAGAAGACCAAGTAGCGGCCTTGCAAACTTGTTCAACAGAAGCCTGGTGCTAAAAAGCACAAGAGGCACCAATAGCACGAGTGGAATGAGCAGTAAGGCGGAAGGGAGGATTCTTCCCCTTAGCAGAGTAGGCCTGAATCACAGCCTGACGAATCCACTTTCTGATAGTAGACTTGGCAGGAGCCAAACCCTTCCTAGGACCAGAAGGGACCACAAAAAGAGCATCAGTTTTCCTGAAAGGTGCAGTAGCCACCAGATAATACTTCAGACACCTAACCACATCCAAAGAGTGCAAAACTCTCTCCTTAGCATTGCTAGGATTAGGGCACAAAGAAGGAAAAACAATATCCGGATTCAAATGAAAGGCAGACACTACCTTAGGCAGAAAGTCAGGTTTCAAACGAAACACCACCTTGTCCTGGTGTCTCTCATAGTAGGGGGGCTGAATGGACAGCGCCGCCAACTCAGACACACGCCTGACAGACGTAATAGCCACCAGAAACACAACCTTGAGCGTAAGAATGGCCAAGGCAGCATCCTGCACAGGTTCAAAGGGAGCACCCTGCAAGGCTGACAGAACCAAGTTCAGATCCCAAACAGGCACCATAGGCTTACGTGGGGGACACACGAGTGACCTCCTGGAAAAAAAGTCCTGATCAGGGGATGCTGAGCAAAGGACTTCCGGAAGAAAATAGCCAGGGCAGAAACCTGACCCTTCAAAGTACTGAGCTGGAGTCCCATCTCCAACCCATGCTGCAGGAACTCCAGAATCCTGGGAATAGAGAACACACGACAGGGAAGCAACTTAGACTCACACCAGTCAATGTAGGCACGCCAAACCCTGTAATAAATGGAAGAGGAAGACTTCTTCCTGCCTTTAATCTAAGTATCGACAACCGAGGAAGAAAGGCCCTTCTCCATCAAGATGGAGGTTTCAGCAGCCAAGCCGTCAGAAGCCAGAGTTTGTAAATTGGGATGGCGTAGTGAGCCCTGAGTGATTAGATCTGGCACCAAGGGCAGAGCGTACTGATCTACTGCCAGCTGTACCACGTCTGCGAACCACACTCTTCTTGGCCACCTGGGGGCCACCAGAATTGCTGGCACCACCTCCAGAGCAATCTTGCGTAGAACCCTGCCTAGCAGGGGAATTGGAGGGAAGACATACAGGAACTGAAAGTCCTTCCATGACATTGCTAGCGCATCCGAGGTCAGGGCCAGAGGATCCCTGGACAGAGAGATAAAAGCTGGAAGCTTGTGATTGTGGCGGGATGCAAACAGATCCCCATCTGGTTGGCCCCAACGGTGACACAGGGATTGAAACACCCTGCTGCATAGGGACCATTCTCCCTGGTGAGAGGTCCCCCTGCTCAGAGTCCGCCAGGCAATTTTCCACCCCCGGGATGTACACAGCTGAAATGCAGGGGACATTGGCCTCCGCCCAAGTCAGGATCAGAGACGCTTCCTGGAGGGCCCTCTTGCTCCGGCCTGCTTGCCGTCTGGTTGTCCGAGCGCACCTGAACAGGCAGGCCCTGAAGATGAGTAGTCAAGCGAGCCAGAACTAACCTGGTCGCCCGCAGCTCCAAGACATTGAAAGGTGTGTGGGCCTCCTGAGGGCCCCACCTCCCCTGGAACTGCAGGGACTTCCAGAAACCCCCCCAACCTGACAGACTGGCATCTGTGGTGACCGTCTCCCAGGAAGGGGCAAGAAAGGATCTGCCCCCCAACAGGTTCCTTGAGTCCATCCACCACAAGAGGGACCTCCTGACCAGGGGGGGGAGCACACAGACCCTGTCCAGGGACGCTGGGTCCTTGTCCCATACAGACAATAGGTGAAGTTGCAGAGGCCTCAAGTGGAACTGAGCATAAGTGACCGCCTCGAAGCACGCCACCATCAGGCCCACCAGCTGCATCCCCTGCCTGATGGAGGGATGGGGACAGGCTAGGAGGGACTGAGCTTGTGCAATCAGATTGTCCACCTTCTGCTGAGGAAGGAAGATCCTTGCCTGAACTGTATCCAGATTCATTCCTAGGAATGGAGTTACCAAGGAAGGGGACAGCGAGGACTTGGGGTGGTTGATCACCCATCCAAATGACTCCAGAGTGGACACCACCAGCTGAGTATCCAACTCTGCCTGATGTAGAGACTGGGAAGTGATGAGAATGTCGTCCAGATAGGGAAGCACGCGGACGCCCTGACATCTGAGCAGAGACATCACGCCAGCCAGCACCTTGGTGAACACCCTGGGAGCTGAAGTGTTCACCCCCCCCAAAGAGCGCGAAGCCAGGATGGCGCACCAGCGCCTGAGGTAATGCCGCCGCCAAGCGCGGAACGAAGTCAGCGCGCGGCAGCAAATTTAAAAAAGCAGTAAAGACAAGTCAGCGCGGCGGCTGACACACGAATAAAAGGCATGTGAAAAGAGAGTGTAAAACACAGAATGCATAACATACATATCTATACACATACACCCCCCCCCCTCTTTTCCCCCGAAGACTACAAGGAGGATGAGGGAGGACGGCAGCCACTTAAATAGGGCCCACCGTTAGGCAGGGGCAATAGTGCGGGAGGGGCATCCCATAGAGGCTCACCATAAGCCTGAACCGCCTACCCTTTGGTGGGGGATTGCGGTGGAGCAGCGCTAAGCACCCAACAGCGGTGCCGCCTACCCTCACCCGACCAGTGCAGCCAAGGCTGGGAGGCATAATACTAGTGGAACGGGTGGGAATAGTCCTACAGGGCCGCAGGCTAATAGCCCTGCTCACCTGCGAGTAGAGAGCCAATTTCTCGTCCTTCGCAGCCAGACTGCAGAGAAATTCTGGGGATTTGTGGGAGGTCCCCGGGTATTTGAGGGGCCGGGAGGAGCCTATTTTCGATGTCTCGGCAGTCCAGCGCCATCTGGCGGAGTATAACCCGATTGTAAGTATTATATTTGGAGCAGAACGTACTGTATACTAAGAATAACCTGGGATAGTTTAAAACGGACCAACAGTCAAAAATGACTTCCAGACCAACACAACAAACAGTGCTCATATGAATCCCTCCTCGGGGCAATTTAGATTGCAGCAAATAGAAAAATTGTGAATTCATTTGTAACTCCTGCTGGGGTCAATTTTAAAAACAAGATGGCGGTTCATGCATTTGCAGGCCCCCTGCAAACAGGAAGTGCTGCTGCGCTTTCTGTTACTGTACATTGTCAGTTATGTAAGTTGGGAGAGGAAGCTCCAAAATGGCCGCTACCTTTCTTTTCCGACTGTGCCAGGCTGTTGGTCCGGTTTAAATGCAAGCTGGCTATACATAGCTGAACCCCCTATGCCTGCTTTCTAGACTTACATCATCCAGAATTTCCCCTTTACACATCCTCCCATCGTAATGTCTTCCCATATTCCTATATTTTTTTTAAATAAATATAAATTAGGGATTAAAAATTATTATATATTTTTTTTGCGCAAAATAAAAAAAAAAAAAAAGATAATTCCTAGCCTGGGTATAAATTGCTAAGCATGACAATCAAACAACAAAACCCTCTGCATGATCTGTTGTGCCAATACAATATACACTCACATTAATTTAAAAAACGAGCCCCTGCTCCCACCCCTTCATACAAAAAGCTACTTAAAAAGCTTAGACTTCCTTTTCTTTAAAGAAAAACATAAAGAGAAATGTGGGAGCTGCTACTTGTCCATCTTAATTCAGGGTGCCCCGTAAAGAGGAACCACCGTACAGTCTAAAGGAATGTATGGCACTTTATGGAGCAGCCTGAATTAGGATGCCCCACTGTGTGTATCCCTGCGGCTTGGCCAGTACACTCATCGGCGACCCCAAGCCGCAGCCACATCCCTTCTTTACCTTTAGCTTGGGCACGTACCCAACTATCCTGTAGCTAAAGTTGAGCGGAGCTGCATCCAGCAGCGCATGCTTCATTCAGCTTTTTGGGGCGAGTGGAACCCGCCCCACTGACTTCTATTGAGAGAAGAGATGAGAGAGTGCTTTGTCTCATACATCTCAGGCACCAAGATGGAAAGAGATGATCTGCATGGCTCCGCCCACTGCAAGGAGTGATGGGCAAATCTATTAACCGTGTTGGGCGCTGTGTAAATACTTTCCATTCTAGGAAAGCACCTCTTTACCTTTGAGTAGAGGGTCTCTGTGGTCTTTTTATCCCCCCCCCCCTTATATTAAACCCAACATGATAACATGGATCCCTCAACATAGCCACTTGCAACTGTGTTTTGGTACAAGCCTCACTTCCACCATACAGCCAAATACTTGTACCGATGAGAGTCACATGCCCAAAATATGCGGCTACTAGTGGAAGATGTTTGGCTGTGAAAATTTTAAACTAATCCCAGGCATTAGACACTCTTTTCTGGGTGCCTTTGATCGCACCGAGACATAAAGCGATGATTTGCATGGCTCCGCCCACTGAAAGGAGTGACGGGCAAGTCTATTATTCCTTGTGTTGGGCGCTGTGTAAATACTTTCCGCGGTGGCCCTAGGTAATCCCATTATGGCTGCTCCCATGAACCTAAGGAGTTCTTTAGACTGGACTGTCCCTTTTAAGTGCACCAAAACCCAGGATAGTCAATAGTTCTGACTATCCTGGGTTTTGGTCCTTCCCCGGCAGCACCCAGATCGGGGGTGCCTCGCTGTGTGAAACCCCCCAAGACGCTGAGCCCAGCTCACCTCTTCCCGGTCCCATGGCACATCTAAGAGCAGCTCTGACAGCCGCATCCTCCAATTCCCTCTAACAGGGAGCGCGCCCGCACCGGCCATTTACAAATACCAGGCGTGGGTACGCTCCGGAAGCGGCCGTCAGAGCCGCTGCCCTTAGACGCGACATGGGACTCGGAAGAATTTAGCGAGATCGGGCGATCTGGGGGGTTTCACACAGCGGGGCATCCTCGATCAGGGTGCCCCCGGGGAATGGACCAAAACCCAGGATAGTCAAAAACATAGGTTTTGAACCACTTTAAGCAAACCACACAATACAGCCACTGTACCCGATGAAGAGGTCCTGGTGGCTTGGAAACGTAGGTACAGTATACAATGGTGATTTAAACAAACAGGATAAACCCTGGTGTGGCCGTGGATAGATTTATAATACAGCCTCAGCCTCAACAGGGCACAAAAAAAAAAAACCTACACGTTCAGATTATCAAAAAACATTTTTGCCTGATCCCCGGAACAGTCAAATGTTAGGTTTATCTATGTTAGGGGTCTCGCAGGGAAGATCTAATGATTTATGAGCCACATTTTAAGGGCAACAAAACCCACCCTGGTTGGCTGCGGAAGCCGGCCGCTGGCCTTCCCCTAGGCGCATTCCAAATCAGGAACAGACGCCACGGGGGATGCGGCAGCTTGCTCCCCATTCACAAAAATGAGAGCAGCTATATTTAAGGGTGCACCAACTGTTTATTTTAACTGTCAAACTCTTGCATTAAAGCAGAACAAAACCCAGGATTTTGACTGTGTGAACCCCCAAAGATTACCCATCCAAAGTCACCTTTCCCTGATCTTATGGCGCATGCACGGGATCTCTTCCAATAAGAAGCATATGTAATGCTCAGCAAAAGGCTCAGTTTATGGCAATCGAGCATGAGAGAGCCCGGACCCCCAGCCATTCAGATAGACTGGGGGCAGGAGCGTGCACACAGCCCAAAGATGCTGGGGAGGCAGCCTCCAATATTTACATTGGGAAGGGGGTCAGGAAGAAGGCAAGTTTTATGGTGACCCGGGAAAGTTTCACACAGTGGCGTATTCCAATTTGGGATGCCCTGGGGGGGGGGGGGGGGGAGGCCAGTGGCCCACTTGGGCTTTTAACTATCCCCAGTCCTACGACGCATGCGCAGCCCTTTCGTCCAATCAGCATGAACTGATCTGCTGGAGCCCCTTCGTCCAGGAGCTTGTCTAATGCGAACGGATCCGAGTGCGCTGGCAGCCGCATCTCCTGCTAACCATTCACAAATGCCTAGCGCGGGCACGGACCCTGCTAAAGGGATAGCGGGGATGCGGCCGCTGCTCGGCCATGCGCTGTTGGACTAGGAACACAGTTGAGATTTCGGGCGACCTGGGGAGGGGGGGTTCACACAGCGGGGCACCCCGAGGGAGCTAGTATGCCTGCCCTGGAGTCTAAAACTCCAGGGTGGGTTTTGGTCCGCTTTAAAGGTGGTACAAGGCTTGTGGCCTACATATTTACGTAACATTCATAATTGTTCCGCTCTTTGGAGGTACTAGGTTGGAACTTCTTGTAACTCAGGGGTACTTGGCGTAGGGCGAGCACCACTGATCTATGTTAGCTAAAGATTGAAAAGATCCATGGGGTTACAATTTTGGCCTAGTGGTAAGCAATCGATCTTGTAACCAGAGGGTTGCAGGATTAAATCCCGGCTGGGACATGAATGAAGGGCTCTCGAGCAAGGCATCTAACTCCCCAACTGCCCCCTGGGTCACCGTGGTTTGGGCAGCCCACCACTCCAGGCCCATGTGCACTGACTGCATGGATGGCTTAAATGCAGAGGAAAAATTCCTATGAGTGGGCAAGCATCATTATAAAAAGCCATGCCCCTTGCTAATGGCTAGCACTGGTGGTCCGCACCAGGTTTACTAGAACATACGACTAAATGATCCGAAATGGTAAACCAGCGTTTCAGGTTTTTACAAAAAGGCCAAGACAGAAGAAATAAAATCATTCGACAAACAGTAACGGCGACATGGGGCGATCAAACGCTTAAAAAGTCTCGGTCCAGGCATTAACGTGATCAAAGTTTACTCGCCTTTTGTCCTCTGCCTAGTGCTGGCGCCACCATACTTATCAATGAGAGTAAGCGAACTCGCCTCCAGCACCGGGCAGTCTATCACATTGGCTTTACAACCGAACCGGCCCCTTCCATTGCAATGAATGGAGTAGGCGTGTCAGCGCGCAAACAAGGCTTGACGCACACCGCCACGCCGGCGCGGAAACAAGGCTTGACGCACACCGCCACGCCGGCGCTGGAAGACAAACGCTTCTCTCCATCGCCAGTAAGTATGAGGGCACCTCTTTGAAGCATATGGTGTATGGGTGCAATAAGAATTGTTATATATTAGGAGGGCAGTGTGCAATGATATTAACCTTTTGATTGGAGCTAATTAGGTCCCATTATCTTTGTCAGCCTTTATATGTTTTTTAATTGTCTGTTTTTGTGTGATGTCATTACATGTATTTGATTGATCTTTTGATTAAAAGGTATTCAGATTATTTGATAAACCATTTTGGTTGTGCGTCCTTTATCGAGAAGGACCATATTGGGCTGATCTGGCGGCCCTGCCTTTGTTGTATAGTATATGGTTGACACAATTGTGTCTTGGTCCTCTGCAGGCTGGCACCCGTTCTAATATTTATTAGTGAATATTAGCTGTGCTGAGTCCCAATTCTTTTGTGCTTAATTATGAGGGCGTCGTCGCTTGATGGAAGAGAACACCAGAGCTTCACGTAAGAGCTGCAGGGGGACAATAGAGGAGCATAAGGTTTTTTCCTTTTACGTTAATGCTTGGGCAATCCATTTATGTCCTTTCTTCCAAATTTCATTCCGAGAAAGAGATAAAAAATAAAAGTTGTCCAATATTCAACCTTCAGTAAAAGGTTTTGCAATGTGAACATGACGAAGGAGAGCGGCGAACTTCCTTTGGAGTTCTTCGTCTTAATGCTAAAACTAATCATACGACATCGAAAAAAAGCTTAAAATGTTCATGCATAACAGAACTGGCTGAAAAAAAATTCATCCACGGCGATATTTACAAGGGAAGTTACGTCCCCATACAGGATAAAGATGCTCATGGTTCTGTCTTCGTCCTCGGGTGGCCAGAGCGGGAAGCCATCCTCGTGGGCGCTGGATATGATTAAGGCAGATGTGTTGAATAAGGGCCACAAGTCATTTTGCCATTTTTTTTTTGGTAAATAGCTGCTTGTCCACAACACATGATGAGCAATAGCTGGTCAAGTCCTCGTGATACCTGAAGTTTCGGGTAAAAGGTAAGTAATCAAGGCTAGCAGTTTTGCAGTCTCTTATGAGGAAGCGTATCTAACATCAAGAGGAGAGGCCTGCTGAAAGAAAGAAAGAAAAAAAACATGATCAGTCTTACTCTGTATCAGGTTTCAGCCACTTTTAGAAGAGGACCAAAACCCAGGATTTTGACTTCCTCCGGGGCACCCCGCTGTCTGAAACCCCCCAGATAGCCGATGACAACTTACCTCTTCCCGGTCCTACAGCACAAGCTTTGTCTAAGGCCAGCGGCTCCAAACACTCTGGAGGTCACACCCTCCGCTTCCCTCTAACAGGGAGTGTGCCCGTGTCGGCCATTCACAAATGCCTGCCGTGGGCACGCGCCCTGCTAGAGGGATAGCGGGGATGCGCCAATCAAGGTAGGTGTATGGGGCGACCTGGGGGTTTCACACAGCCGAGGGGAGGGAATCGATTTGCCCGGGAATCCTAAAGATTCCCAGGGCCGATCGGTGTGGGTTTTGTCCACTTTAAGCAGATTACTACAAAACCTCTGGGGCCCTAAGGCTGGGTCCCATTCCCATGACCCAATCATTTGACCTCATCAAAACAATTCTCAGTACTTGTTTTATTTAGGTCCACTTTAAAACACATATAGTCCATTTTAATAAATAATTTCATACACATAGTTGCTTATCCACATAAGATATTCAATGTTCATGATACACTTCAATATAATTCTCATTTGCTTATTTTTAGGGACTATTTTCCCTCTTCCTATGGGACAGGTAGACATGTCTTGCCTCTCGGCTTTCTCAATACCTTCTAGGACTCTTTAAATGTACAGGTTTCAAAAACATGCAGAAATTATTTTCCTCAATGTAGTACAGACTTTATGTGGCTTTCCTACCCCTCTGGGAGAAAATAAGGATGATACAACTCAAATTGGAGATAATGTCCTTTTACAAACACTTTGTGGGACCGCTGTGGCAAAATGTCCAGCAGGTGCCCGGGTCTGTCCTTTTTCTCTGTGGGTTCAAAAAACATCAAAGAAGCTAGTAGATAGGATGCTCTCTTTAACAGTGATTCACAACTTTGTACCCCCTAGCTACAAGAAGTTCCAACCAAGTACCCCCGAAGGAGATTAATGGATGCAGGAATTAAAGGCATTAAAAATACAATTCTGTGAAACTCACCTGTAGAATTGTTTTTGATTTTTTCCAGTCCAGGTCGTCCCAGTGATGACATGTGGGTGTTCGCCCGTAGGGGGCGCTCGATTGCAAGATCAAAGATGTAGCTCCTCCCGGCCCCCTATAAAGGCAGGTGTCCCTCTATCATCTCCAGTGGTTAAAAAGCAGTAGACAAAAAAAAGAGGACAGGCCGGGAGGCACAAGAAACCATGTAACATCACATAGCTTCAGCTTGTACTCTCTCCAACAAGGTTTAAGAAAAAAACCCAAGTGTATAAATGTATAAATAAGTGTATAAATAACCCAATGAATAAAAATGGTGATCACCATAACAGGCAACAGGAAACAATGAACTGCTATAGGAAACAATGAGATGATATTCTCAATCCTGACCCTTATTCTCCTGTAGCAGCAGCTTGGTATACCTTCCTTCAGGGTCTATTTATTTGGAGGGTCCTTTGGACCCCCTCCCCCCTAAACGAGTAAATTCCAAAGCTCAACTCACCTCTTCCTCTTCATCAGACATTTTGATAGCGGTGTCTGGTAATTTTATGGCCTTTTCGGTGCAGTCCCCATTCTCCTCCGGCTTTCCATGTTCGGCTTCCCACTCTTGTAAAACCTGATCAATGTTGAAGCGCCGTCGGTAATTGACAAAAAAATTCTTTACTTGGACTACGGATTTGTTCCCTATGACATCTGAAATGGCTTGGAAGTCCCGGCCGTATTTCCGGATGGCTGGGGAATAAAAAAAAACACTAAATGATTAAGCAGTAAACTGGACCTGTCCTATACTAACAGGCCACTGTTAGTGGACCCATATTGGCTACAAGTCTCATTGTTTGGCCTGCAGTTTGAATCTTCATGGATGACCACCACACAGTAAGGTGGGGAGTGCCTATGTAACCGGGCATTTTGGAAATCAGCCAATCACACACACATAAGCACTTTTACTGCCTACACTCCACAACCCTATTAAACATATTAACACATTTAAGCCAAACTTCTCAGATTCATGAAACAAGTCATGCATACCTTGAACAGCGAGAAGTTGTTCCTCGGTCGTCCAACGAGCATTAAATTTCTGAGGAACCTTGAAATGAGGGAGAAAAAAAAAAATGAACATTTTAGTCTGCTTGCCATAATTCTCCTTTTCTTGACATTCACCTGGGGAAGCAGACCTATACCCACCTACCTAGATTTAAAGAAATAAAACGTTTTTCAGTCACTTTATGGGTTATCCCGAACTGCATCCACGCATACCTTTAGCTGAAGTGCTCTTGAGTAAGGCACCTGGGCAAAGGCAGCCCACTGCTCTGAGCATGTGTATACTCATTGCATGGATGGGTTAAATGTGGAGGAGGAACTCCTATTTAAGCGCCAGGATACAATAGCCATCAACCAAAATCAAAAAATACAATTCCGTGATTACTCACCTGTAGAATTGGTATTTTGAGTATACAGCACGTCCTGCTCCAGAAGATTCCTTACCCATGGGTTATACATCCACAAGATGGCGCTGGACTGCAGAGACAGAAAAGTGGCTCCTTCCGGCCCCATATATACCAGGGACCTCCCACAAATTCCCCAGTATTGAAAAGCAGTTAAAATGAAGCCGGGAGAACTATAATAATAATAATTCAATGAACATCTGAACAATCACCATAAAGAAGTAACTAAGAATAATGATAACAAGGGTGGGGTGGAGCAGGACATGCTGTATACTCATAATACCAATTCTACAGGTGAGTAATCACAGAATTGTATTATTCTAAGTATACAGCACGTCCTGCTCCAGAAGATTCCTTACCCATAGGACATCCAATAGCAGTGTCCGTAAGGTAGGGTGGGATCCCCAAAAAGTAACAGCGGGCAGTTTAAACCACTGCAGAACTTTGCGGCCAAAAGCAGCGTCAGCTGAGGCCCAAACATCAACTTTGTAAAACTTGGAAAAAGTATGAACAGAAGAACAAGTAGTGGCCTTGCAAACTTGTTCAACAGAAGCCTGGTGCTGAAAAGCCCAAGAGGCACCAATAGCACGAGTAGAATGAGCAGTAAAGCGGAAGGGAGGATTCTTCCCCTTAGCAGAATAGGCCTGAATCACAGCCTGACGGATCCACTTGCTGATAGTAGACTTAGCTGGAGCCAGACCCTTCTTAGGTCCAGAAGGGAGAACAAAAAGAGCATCAGTCTTCCTGAAGGAATCAGTAGCCACCAAATAGAACTTCAAGTTCCTGACCACATCCAGAGAATGTAGGAGCCTCTCCTTAGAGTTACTAGGATTAGGACACAGGAGAAGGCAACACAATGTTCTGAGATGAAAAGCAGACACAACCTTAGGCAGAAAGTCTGGCTTAAAGCAAAACACCACCTTGTCCTGGTGTCTCTCAAAGTAAGGGGGCTTGATGGAAAGTGCCGCCAACTCAGAAACACGCCTAACAGAAGTGATAGCCACCAAAAGGACTACCTTAAGTGTAAGAATAGACAAAGGGGCCTCCTGCAAAGGTTCAAAAGGGGACCCCTGCAAGGCAGACAAGACCAAGTTCAAGCCCCAGACTGGTAACATAGGCTTACGTGGGGGACGCACGTGAGTAACCCCCTGGAAAAAGGTCTTGACCAGGGGATGCTGAGCAAAGGATCTTTGGAAGAAAATGGCCAAGGCAGAAACATGACCTTTTCAGAGTACCGAGTTGAAGACCCAGATCCAAACCATGTTGCAGAAATTCCAGAATCCTAGGAATAGAAAACACACGACAGGGAAGCGACTTAAGACTCGCACCAGTCAATGTAAGTACGCCAAACCCTATAGTAGATGGAAGAAGAGGACCTTTTCCTAGCCCTGATCATGGTATTAACAACCGAGGCAGGCAGCCCTTTCTCCATCAAGATGGAGGTTTCAGCTGCCAGGCCCTCAAAGCCAGCGTTTGTAAATTGGGGTGGCGTAGCTGCCCCTGAGTGAGCAGATCTGGAACCCTGGGCAGGATGTACTGATCTACTGCCAGCTGCACAATGTCTGCGAACCACACTCTTCTTGGCCAACAGGGGGCCACCAGAATTGCTGGCACCCCTTCCTGAGCTATCTTGCGCAGCACCCTGCCCAGCAGAGGAAACGGGGGAGCTGAAAGCTCTTCCAAGACATTGCCAAGGCATCCATGGCTAAGGCCAGAGGGTCCTGGGACAAAGAGACAAAGACTGGAAGTTTGTGATTGTGACGGGACGCAAAAAGATCCACATCTGGCTGACCCCCAACGGTGACACAGGGAACGAAACACCCTGTTGCTGAGGGACCATTCTCCCAGGCGAGAGGTCCCCCTGCTCAGAGAGTCCGCCTCCAGATTCTCCACCCCAGGAATGTACACTGCTGAGATGCAGGGAACATTGTCCTCCGCCCAGGACAGAATCAGAGACACTTCCCTGAGGGCCCTTCTGCTCCGGGTCCCTCCCTGATGATTGATGCAGGCAACTGCCGTCTGGTTGTCCAAGTGGACCTGAATAGCCCGACCCCGAAGGTGTGGGGTTAGGTGGGCGAGAACCAACCTGATTGCCCTCAACTCCAGAATGTTGATAGGGGTGTGGGCCTCCTGAGGGCCCCACTGACCCTGGAATTGCAGGGACTTCCAGAAGCCCCCCCCCCAACCGGTCAGACCGGCATCCGTGGTGACAGTCTCCCAGCAAGGGGCCAGAAAGGATCTGCCCCCCAGCAGGTTCCTTGAGTCCAGCCACCACGATAGGAGACCGCCTGGCCACAGGGGACAGAACAAACACCTGATCCAGGGACACAGGGTCCCGATCCCAAACTGACAAGAGATGAAGCTGAAGAGGCCTCATGTGAAACTGAGCATATGGGACCGCCTCGAAGCAGGCCACCATCAGGCCCACCAGCTGCATTCCCTTCTTGATGGACGGATGAGGACAAGACAGAAGGAGCTGAGCCTGCGCTTGAAGAATCTCCACCTTCTGCTGAGGAAGAAAGATCTTGACCTGAGATGTATCCAGAGTCATGCCCAAAAAGGACTTCACCATGGAAGGCGACAGGGAAGATTTGGGGTGGTTGATCACCCAGCCGAATGACTCCTGTGTGGACACCACTAACTGGGTATCCCGTTCTGCCTGCAGGAAGGACTGAGAAGTGATGAGAATGTCGTCCAAGTAGGGAAGAATGCGAATGCCCTGAGATCTCAGCAGAGCCATCACTCCTGCCAGCACCTTGGTGAATACCCTGGGAGACGAGGTGAGACCAAAGGGTAAGGCCACAAATTGGTAGTGCTGAACCTCCAGAGCAAACCTGAGGAATCTCTGATGACCTGGAAAGATTGGTACGTGAAGGTAAGCATCCTTGATGTCTACAGAGGTCAAGAAGTCCCCTGGACGCAGAGAATTCAGTCTCCATGCAAAAGTGTCTGAATCTGACACATTTTTTAAGGCGTTTTAAATCCAGAATGGGTCTGAGGGACCCGTTTTTTGGGGAACAGTGAAAAGATTGGAATAATAGCCCTTGCCCTTTTCCCTTTAGGATACTTAGCAGATGACTTTCAACTCCAGAAGGTTCTGGACAGCAGAGGACCGACCCTGAGCTGACAAGGGGTTTTGAGCTACCCGGGTTCTGATGAATCTTGGGGGCGGCCAGGCTGCAAACTATCTTGTAACCGGGGGACACTACCTCCTGAATCCACCGGTCTGAGACATGACGCTTCCGGACGTGAGCAAAGAGCCGAAGCCGTCCGCCCACCAGGATGGGTGAGGGCGCCCCATCATGCCTGAGGGGGCTTGGGAGAGGACTTAGGCTTGGGACCCCAGGAGGGACCAGGGCGGCCACGTCCTCTGCCCCAAAAATCTCTGCGGGCCCAGGCAAAGGAAGCTCCCCGTCCAACTCTGGAACTACGGAAAGAAGGAAGACCTGAACCCCGAAAAGGCCGGGGCTGCCTTTTACGCTGAGGTAACTTGCCTCCCTTAGCAAACAAATCCAGACGTTCCCCAAAGAGGCGCAGCCCTTTGAAAGGAAACCCAGTGAGAACCTTCTTAGCAGCGTTGTCAGCTGCCCACTGGCGCAGCCAGACCGAGCAGTGTGTAGCCACCAATAAGGCAGATGCCCTGCCACACATCCTAATGGTATCATCCAGGGCAGAAAGAACATATGCAACAAATTCCTCACAATGCAGAAGAGCTCTATACTCTTCACTACCTGCATCATCAGGAGCCCCATCTAAGACACTCCTGAGCAGGCTCTTGATAGCAACAACTGTAATAGCAGAGGCACAGACCGGACGCAGTGCGGTCCCCACACAAGCAAAAGCATGGCAAGACAACTGATCTATGCACCTGTCCTCCCCATCCCGCAGGGTAGTAGAGTCAGGGGAATGCATGACGGATGTGTTGGACAACCCCAAAACTGGTGCATCCACTTCGGGAGGACATGACCAGCGTTTAACCACCTCAGCGGGAAAGGGATACCTCTTATCCCAACTCTTTGGTACCCCGGGAAGCCTGCTAGGCCGTTCCCACTCTTTGAGCACCAGATTATTAAAATAAGTTTGTTCAGGAAACTCCAAGCGTGGTTTAACAGTATGAAACAGCTCCCCCTGCTGCCGCGGGGCCACGGCAGGAGGAAAGATACAGAGAACTTCAAAAATGTGAGCTAGAAGTCTGTCAGTATCATCTGAAGCCCATGGGTCAGACCCAGACTCAGCGTAACCCCTAGGCTGTTCCTCAGATGATTCTGAATCAGAAAACAATTCTCCCTTTTCCAGGGGGGTATATCCAGTAACATAAAAAAACTCCTCAGCCTCAATAGGAAAGAGAGTAACACCGGGTGCCAGATGCCGCCGCTTAGCAGGAGCCTTACGCGGACCAGACCCAGCAATATGCCTCTCAATGCTGGCCACCCGGGCAGCCAAATCAGGTTGAGACTCCCCACTGGTATGCACCCCACTAGGAGTCAGATGTAAGCGTGGGGGGGTAGGTGAAGCCAGAGGGGGCGCAGCACTAGGCCCAGCCGCAGGTAACCTAGACTGCAGTGCAAGTACCTGCTGGGCGCAGGGTACACAAACCCGGACGTCATCACTGACAGGAGATACCCCACACGCAATACACACCTGGGCTTGTCCCGAAGGAACCCCAAGCACATTATCCTGAGAAGCCTCCATATGGTGATTATCACGGCACAACAGGCCAATAGGGATTGACGCTAATAATAGCAACCCGGGATGCCCCAATAACCTGCTAGGGAAGTGGGAGGTAAGGGAATACAATAGCCCTCTAAGAGTTAACACTAAATAGAGGGGATAGGACCGGGAGAAACCACAAAAGTTTGACCCGCCTGCAAGACATAAGCAAAAGATCCCATAAGAAAATGCCAGCCCTGATCAACAAGTGGTGCCCTACAGTGTCCCCATCATGCTGGCACTGCGGCCGGGAGAGGGGGGACCTGCTCCACACCTTCTGGTCATGCCCAGAGCTTGGGAGGTTTTGGTCAGGGGTAAGAAACACGATGCAGAGGTTGACAGACGGCCCTGCTTTCTTCCTCCTCCACCACTCGGGGATGGCCACCAAGAGATATCGGAAGTCGGTCCCGAGTCAGATGGTGAATGCCGCAAAAGCATGTATCCCATCACATTGGAAGAAATCAACACCTCGAACGGTCTCACAGAAGCTGAGTAAATTAGCGGAGAGGTAGGAAGGCCTTATCGCAGCCAGTAATGAATCCGCAGAGGCGCATTTCCGTAAGTGGTCTGATTGGGTGGAATTCACGGCAGATATCTAGACAATGTTGTCAGCACAGTCCCCTCCCCACCTCCTTGTGGCTCTCCTGTTTTACAATTTCCTTCTTTGCTTTCCATTTCCTCTCTTTTGCCACTCTCTCTGTTCCTCTGGAGTTGTATGGTTATATGTGGTTCAGTAGCAGTATCAATGAGCTGATTTGGGGTTGGTATGTGACTACGAAGCGATGGGGGGGGGGGGGGGGTCGCTCTCTGGGCGCTCCTGCGGAGCCCATGAACGGAAAGGCCTTATCGGGCATTTGAGGGTGTTATCCCGGCGGTGGTGGCGGTGTACAGGGGCTGCCCCCTTCGCTTAAGGAAATTGTTTTGGAACCACCCCGTTGGAGTCAACAGACAAAAGCCGACTGCATTGCATGAAACAAATCCTTGTCTGCATTGTTTGTTTATTGCCTTTTTTTTGTTTCTATGTGGAATGGTTTCTGTGTAACTTGAAAATGATGCAAATAAAGTATATATATATATATATATATATATATATATATATATATATATATATATATATAATCCCATAAGCAAAAGGCAATACAGTAAAATATAAAATAAACTAGCTGCGGGGCAGCAAAGGAAACCAGTGCAACCATACAAAAGGGATCATAACACAAATCATCAGACAATACATGCCTCCCCCCCCCCTTCCCCCGAGATCTACCAGGGAGAGCGAAGGAGAAGCGACGGCCAGCCTAAAAGGAGCCAACTGAGGGGACAGGGGGCGAGGGGCATCCCATAAGGCTCACCATGGGCCTTTACCGCCTACCCTTTGGTGGGGGACTGCGGTTGAAGCAGCGCTCCTTAGCACTTGACAGCGGTGCTGCCTACCTTCACCCGAACCAGTGCAGCCTAAGCTGGGAGGCAGTAAGAGGAAACGGGTGGGAATAGTCCTACAGGGCCGCAGGCTAATAAGCCCCGCTCACCTGCGAGTATAGAGAGCCATCTTCTAGTCATCGCAGCCCAGACTGCAGAGAAGATCTGGACAATTTGTGGGAGGTCCCTGGTATATATGGGGCCGGGAGGAGCCACTTTTCTGTCTCTGCAGTCCAGCGCCATCTTGTGGATGTATAACCCATGGGTAAGGAATCTTCTGGAGCAGGACGTGCTGTATACTTAGAATAAATGAATTGGTGGATGTGGGCATAGCCACAGCTAGAGGTACACAGCGATGTGACCTATTCGGTTATCTTTGCACTATGAGCTCAAAGCAGTAAGGAAAATCTGAATGGAACGTGAGCTGCTGATGGGCCGAGTGTCCTGCATATGCGCCAGGGGAACAGAAGAAAGGTATGTTTTTTGGCCATCGGGGGCAAAACCCAGGATAGTAAAAATGGGTGTGAATTGGGAATATGTGATATGCATCACGATACACACATGACCATACAATATATCACGACAATATATTGCGATTTTTTTTTAATGCATAAAGCTTTGGAAAGCCTAATCTACACAATACAACATTCACACATACATAACGCAGGACGACTCTTGCGGGATCTAGTTGTTTCTCTGCTGAGGGTGGGACAGCGCTGCCAAACAGGAACTTACGCTACCAACTAGTAGTCAAGAGTAAATGTTACTTATAAAGAAAAGATCGACTCGAACAAATTTTGAATCAATACTAATATTGTCTAATGAAATTCCGCGATATTTGACAGAATTGATTTTTTCTGACACCCCTATTGGCTTGTGTTCCTTTAACTACAGGTTGGCCTTACCTCTTGAACTCTGTATTCCTCAACTCCACCCTGTAGCTTCTCCTTGAGCCCACTGTTTATCTGTTTGATATTCTGGATCTACAAAACACAAGACACACATTGTAGAGGGGGGAGTGGGGGACATTTTCAATAAATGAAAGCAGCAAAGCAAGGTTTTTACCCATCCCAAGTCTTTTTTCAGAGCTAGAGAGCCTGTCTTGATGCTTTCCCTATGCAACGGCTGCCCCTATGCAACGACTTCTCTGATGCTGCTTCTATGCAACGACTTCTCTGATGCTGCCCCTATGCAACGACTTCTCTGATGCTGCCGCTATGCAACGACTTCTCTGATGCTGCCCCTATGCAACGACTTCTGCGATGCTGCCCCTATGCAACGACTTCTGCGATGCTGCCCCTATGCAACGACTTCTGCGATGCTGCCCCTATGCAACGACTTCTGCGATGCTGCCCCTATGCAACGACTTCTCTGATGCTGCCCCTATGCAACGACTTCTCTGATGCTGCCCCTATGCAACGACTTCTCTGATGCTGCCGCTATGCAACGACTTCTCTGATGCTGCCCCTATGCAACGACTTCTGCGATGCTGCCCCTATGCAACGACTTCTGCGATGCTGCCCCTATGCAACGACTTCTGCGATGCTGCCCCTATGCAACGACTTCTGCGATGCTGCCCCTATGCAACGACTTCTGCGATGCTGCCCCTATGCAACGACTTCTCTGATGCTGCCCCTATGCAACGACTTCTCCGATGCTGCCTCTATGCAACGACTTCTCTGATGCTGCCCCTATGCAACGACTTCTCCGATGCTGCCCCTATGCAACGACTTCTCCGATGCTGCCCCTATGCAACGACTTCTCTGATGCTGCCCCTATGCAACGACTTCTCCGATGCTGCCCCTATGCAACGACTTCTCCGATGCTGCCCCTATGCAACGACTTCTCCGATGCTGCCCCTATGCAACGACTTCTCCGATGCTGCCCCTATGCAACGACTTCTCCGATGCTGCCCCTATGCAACGACTTCTCCGATGCTGCCCCTATGCAACGACTTCTCCGATGCTGCCCCTATGCAACGACTTCTCCGATGCTGCCCCTATGCAACGACTTCTCCGATGCTGCCCCTATGCAACGACTTCTCCGATGCAGCCCCTATGCAACGACTTCTCCGATGCTGCTCTTATGCAACGACTTCTCCAAAGCTGCCCTTATGCAACGACTTCTCCGATGCTGCCCCTATGCCACGACTTTTCCGATGCTGCCCTTATGCAAAGACTTTTCCGATGCCGCCGCTATGCAACGACTTCTCCGATGCAGTCCCTATGCAATTACTTCTCCGATGCGGCCCCTATGCAACAACTTTTCTGATGATGCCCCTATGCAACGACTTTTCTGATGATGCCCCTATGCAACGACTTTTCTGATGATGCCCCTATGCAACGACTTTTCTGATGATGCCCCTATGCAACGACTTCTCCGATGCCCCTATGCAACGACTTCTCCGATGCCCCTATGCAACGACTTCTCCGATGCCCCTATGCAACGACTTCTCCGATGATGCCCCTATGCAACGACTTTTCAGATGCTGCCCCTATGCAACGACTTCTCCGATGCGGCCCCTATGCAACGACTTCTCCGATGCGGCCCCTATGCAACGACTTCTCCGATGCGGCCCCTATGCAACGACTTCTCCGATGCGGCCCCTATGCAACAGCTGCCCTGATGCTGCTGTGATGCTTCCAGCTGTGTCATGCTTATTGTTGACTACAGTGTAAGGCTACATTTTAAAATTTTAAGAATTGAGAAATACAGTTGGACAACCAGTGAAATGTCCCTAAGTAAACAAAACATTGACCTCACACCAGCCCCTCACAGAGAGCGGACTGTGACTAGTGGAATGGTAAAGCAGGAGGTGCATGAGGTGCGGGAGCAGATGGCGCGACCGGAAAGAAGCTTCCTGTTGGTTCATGGAGCATGGTTTCTGCAATCCTTTAACCCGGAAGTGGCCTAGCAGAAGTATCAGTTGGCTGTGTGCTGCAGGAGCATACAGACCTGAGTAAACAAGGTAAGTCCTCTGGGCTTTTTTTTTTTTTATAGACTTTGGGACCACTTTAAATCTTTGTAACAATATTTAGCACCATTGGTAAAAGGTTCACATGGAACAGAAAACATAGAATTGTTGTCTTTCAACCTGTTGCTGAATCGCCCCCTAGGTCAGGGGAGTCATAGTCCCTTCTCAAGGGTCAGCAACAGGTCTGTCTGAGCACCAATGACTTCCCCTGTGCGGGGATCCACAAAACCTGGTCTGTTGCTGGCCCTCCACAAGGGAGTGCCCTTGGGAAACTGACCAAAACCCGGGATGGTCAAAATCACATATTATGGTCTGATGCATAAACGCTCAATTTCATTTCTGTAAATTTTAATAAGAATTGCATCCTATAAAAGCAGACCAAAACACTTGGTGGTTGACTGTCTCCCTCTGGGACACCCTGACTTGGAATATTTTGGGAAGTGATCCCACGGCTCTTCCGTGAGCCACAGTCACAGGCTGTTTTGGGGCACTGGGCTACGGATAGAAGGGGACTACATAAACTTCCTTATGAGCACAGGATCACTTTAATTTTAATGTAAAACAAAAAAGCATGACTGAGTGTCCCAGAGGTCAGAAGATAATGATGATGTACTTGCCTGCCTCTTAATAGAGACCAGTTCCATATCTAAATGTTTCAGCATATTGGTAGCAGCATTGGCGTTGGCAGATATCGCCGACACGTCTTCCTGGGATAGGAACATCCCCTTCGGAGGCTTCCGTTTGGCTCGGTTCTTGGCTTGAAATGTATATTTCTCCTTCTTCACATGAGGGATGGTGTCATTTTTAGGTTCCTAGAGATACACAAAGAGATAAATGTGATGGTCTTTCCAAACATAATGGGTGGAGCCCATTGCTGATTTTTTTTACCTTTTCTAATGTTTAATAGACCATCACACAGAACAATAATATTTAAAGTGGACCAAAACCCACGGTCCTAAGGCCCTGGAGTCTATTATCTAAGATTCCAGGGCCGCAAGAATCCCTCTTCCCCAGGCATCCATAGTTACTGTAACAAGATGCTGTAACAAGCTTCTGTGGGAGGTTAATTCACGGAATGATTGTCGCCTCTGGAAACTGAAATTTTTTTTTCCAGTCGAAGGCAGTGCACCCTTGTCTTTAGAGAGGATTTTACCTGAAATAGTGTTCCCCCATAATTTTTGTATGGGCCATAAAGTTAATCATGTCCCCCCCTCAGTCGTCTCCTCTCAAGCCTAAACAGATTTAATTCTAGTAATCTTTCCTCATAACTAAGATCTTTCATTCCTCTTATTAGTTTGGTGGCTTCCCTCTACACGCTCTCACATAGCGGGGAATCCCAATTTTGGCTGCAAACTACCCAGGCTGCCCAGAAACTCACCTCCTTTCCCAGTCCAGCGACGCAAGTGCGAGCAGCGGCCACATCTCCGCTATCCCTTTAGCAGGGTTCGTGCTAGTGCAAGTCATTTGTGAATGGCCCGTTAGAGGGTAGCAGGGGATGCGGCCGCACGTCCGATCAAGGCGAGCCGATCCGAGTACGCCGATTGGACAAGAGGCCATACATATGCCGTAGGACCAGGAGAGGAGAGTTCGTTTGGGCGACCTGGGGGGTTTCACACAGCATGGCAGCCCTGATTGGGGTGGCAAGGACTAAAACCCAGGATAGTCAAAATCCTGGGTTTTGTTCCACTCCAAAAACGAGAAGCATCTCCGACAGCCATCAAACAGCCAAAACAGATTGTGTTGATTTATAGCGTTTGAGATCTATGGGCCTTTGAACCAATCAGCAAGAATCTGGCAGATTCTTTTGGAAATAAAGGAAAACAATTGCAGCATGATGAGCTCTCTGATCGCCTAACTTGACTTTAGCCTGCACGTGCTCATCATCGGCTACCGGGAGAAGCATAAAAAGCAGGCTGCTAATTATCACAACTCGCTCAGCAGCATTGAAAAAATGAACAAAGCTCGCTGCCATTTCCATATTTAAAATGATCCAATTATAAAAAAAAAAAAATCAAACTAGCTGTCTTATTAAAAATAGGGAACCTTCACTTTCCAATTATATAACCAGGATGGGGTTGAAATTAAAGAGGAACATACAAGAATTTCACTTTCCCGTGTGATGTTCCTCTCAGTGAGAGCCATCCCTAATTGGGATGCCCCGCTGTGATTCCCTCCCCGGTCGCCCGATTCACTTGCCTTCCTGTTCCCAAGGGCGAGGCAAGGCTGAAACCGAGCGCGCTGATTGGCTGAGCAGGCAACTCAGCTAATCAGTTTAAAACTCTGAAACTTTGGACAGGAGGGATGACCCAGGGAGCCCTGGGCCTCCGAAGTTCCTCTTTAGGTTACCCCTCCTAGCGAACCAACAATTGTTGAATGTCACAACAGGGCACGGCTGATACAAGATCTAAATAACAAACATGGAATGGAATGAGTTTATTACTTAAAGACCATAACTAATAAACATCAACTAAAATCAACAGAGGCAGGTCACTCCTACACACCAATATGTGAGAAGTTACTAAACGTGCACCGGAGGTGAAGGCAAGTGGTTGAGCCTCGTGCCCCCTATGGAGGCCTTGATCTAAGGTCTGTCAGGTAGGACACAACTGGACGTTTCCATTAAAGGGATTGTCCAGGCTAAAATAAATAAAAAACAAACAACATACTCCCCTTTTGTCCGCCCACAGATGATCACATGCCCCAGGGCATCCCGATTTGAAATACCCTGGTAAGTGAAGTCCTCCCTCCCCCATCGCTCATAAAAATGATGATCACCAATATGGCTGTTAAGACACAAAGCCCAGCAATAGTGAGCGGCTCTATCCCAAGTTTCCCTTTATATGTGGGTACACTCCCTGCTTATATTAATAGATGGCTGTGCACCTCAGCCCAGAGATGTTTACGCCGTGGAAACCAGGGCAAAGGTGAGGCAACCCTGTGAGTGGGGGGCCGAGTGAGGGGAAAGGCCAGCAGCTGGCCCTGGAGTCTTTTCTCCTCCATCCATTCCAGGCCGTCCAGAAGTACTTACAGATGGGTGTTCGCCCTGCAGTCAGCACCCTCTAGGGGCGAACACCTCATCTGTAAGTACTTCTGGACGGCCTGAAATGGATGGATACAAAAACAATTCTACAGGTGAGTTTCACAGAATTGTATTTTTCTCCTCCATCCATTCCAGGCCGTCCAGAAGTACTTACAGATGGGGCGTTCGCCCCTAGGGGGCGCTGACTGCAGGGCGAACACCCATCTGTAAGTACTTCTCGACGGCCTGGAACGTATGGATACAAAAACAATTCTACAGGTGAGTTTCACAGAATTGTATTTTTAGACTTCAAATCTTGCCTAAGCAAGAAGAGGCAAACACCAAGTGTACACAAACCTCTTTTTTGGGCTCTTTTTGGGGGTCAACCTCCATTTCAGTAGCATTGTTGTTTGTGTTTCCATTTGGTTCCTCCATCTCATCACCACTGCAGAAAATAAGAAAAAAAAAACAAAGAAAATTAAGACAGAAAAGACATCACAAAGCAACGGCCTCAAGGTTAACAGTAAAGTCACAATAGTAAGTCAAACAGAAAAATATAAAATTCTGTGAAACTCACCTGTAGAATTGTTTTTGAGTACATCCAGTCCAGGTCGTCCCAAAGTGATGACATGTGGATATTTCGCCGCCAGGGGGCGCTCGACTGCAAGATCAAAAGCCGTCACTGCTCCCGGCCCCCTATAAAAGCAGGTGTCTCACTGCTTTTTAACCACTGGGAAATCATAGTAAGAAAAAGACAGGCCGGGAGGCCAAGAAACCACGTTACTTCACATAGCTTCAGCATGTACTCTCTCCAACAAAAACCTTAAGGACAACAGTCCAAGATAAAAATGGTAATCACCATAACAGGCAAACAAGAGATAATGAAAACAAGGACGGGGTGTGACGACCTGGGCTGGATATATTCAAAAACAATTCTACAGGTGAGTTTCACAGAATTGTATTTTTCCCTATATCCAGTCCAGGTCGTGCCAAAGTGATGATATGTGGGACATCCAAAAGCAGTGTCCATTAGGGCGGGATCCCCAGTGCGGAACAGCATGTAGTTCATTTCACTACCGCCTGAAGCACCTTTCGGCCAAGACAGCATCAGCTGAGGCCCTAACATCAACCTTGTAAAACTTGGTAAAAGTATAAACTGAAGACCAAGTGGCGGCCTCACAAACCTGCTCAACAGATGCCTGGTACTGAAAAGCCCAGGAGGTAACAATAGCTCTAGTAGAATGAGCTGTAATCCGAAAAGGGGGTTCCTTCCCCTTGGCAGAATATGCTTGCACCACCGCCTGTCTTATCCACTTACTGAAAGTGGACTTGGCTGGTGGCAAACCTTTCCTAGAACCCTCTGTTAGGACAAAGAGCAAATCCGATTTCCTGAAGGATTCAGTCGCAACCAGGTAATACTTAATGGCTCTGACCACATCCAAGGCATGGAGGGTCCTTTCCTTAGAATTAGTCGGTGCTGGACACAAAGAAGGCAAGACAACTTCCTCATTAAAGGTGAAAGGGAGAAACGACCTTAGGCAAAAAATCAGGTTTAAAGTGAAAAATCACCTTATCCTTATGCCGCTTAAAGTAGGGAGGCTTCATACAAAGCGTGGCCAGCTCTGACACGCGACGCACCGAGGTGATCGCTACCAAAAGACCACCTTGAGAGTCAAAATAGACAATACAGCATCGCAGAATGGCTCGAAGGGAGGACCCTGAAGAGCAGAAAGTACCAAATTCAAGTCCCACACCGGTATTACTGACTTATGCGGTGGACAGACATGGGTTACTCCCTGGAAAAAAGTTGACCAACCTATGATTGGCAATGGATCTCTGGAAGAAGATGGCTAAGGCCGAGACCTGGCCCTTGTGAGTGCTCAGCTGGAGACCCAAGTCTAAGTCGTGTTGTAAAAATACAATTCTGTAATTACTCACCTGTAGAATTGATTTTATTGGTGTCCTGCTCGGGTCGCTTCATCCTTGACAATTGGGTTATTCCGCCACAAGGTGGCGCAGTTGACTGCAAACAAAAACGAAACGTTTTTGTGCTCACATAAAGGCAGCTGTATCCCTAATAATCCTCCAGCGCTGAAAAGCAGTAAATACAAGACAAGCCGGGAGGACAGAGACCATGTTAAATCACACAGCCCCAAAATAAACACTCTCAAACTGTAATACCATAAGAAGGCAAAAAGAGGATAACAGAACAAGGGTGGGATGAAGCGACACGAGCAGGACACCAATAAAATCAATTCTACAGGTGAGTAATCACAGAATTGTATTTTTCTTGGTGTCCTGCTCGGGTCGCTTCATTCTTGACAATTGGGACATCCAAAAGCAGTGTCCAAGAAAGGATGGGATCCCCAGTGAGCAACAGCACGTAGTTCATGACACTACCGCCTGAAGCACCTTGCGGCCAAAAACAGCATCAGCTGAGACCCTAACATCAACCTTGTAAAACTTAGAAAAAGTGTGAACTGAAGACCAAGTAGCGGCCTTACAACCTGTTCAAACGAAGCCTGGATCTGAAAAGCCCAGGAAGCTCCAAAAGCTCTGGTAGAGTGAGCAGTGATCCGAAAAGGGGGTTCCTTCCCCTTGGCAGAATAAGCTTGTACCACCGCCTGTCTGATCCAATTGCTGGTAGTGGATTTGGCTGGAGGCAAGCCCTTCCTTGGCCCGTCAGGAAGGACAAAAAAAGAATTTGACTTCCTAAAGGATTCTGTAGCAACCATGTAGTACTTAAGTGCCCTGACCACATCCAGGGAATGGAGGGTCCTCTCCTTAGAATTAGAAGGCGCGGGACACAAGGAAGGCAAGACAATGTCCTTATTGAGATGAAAGGCAGAAACAACTTTGGGTAAAAAGTCAGGCATAAGACGAAAAACCACCTTATCCTGATGCCGCTCAAAGTAAGGAAACTTCATACAAAGTGCCGCCAGCTCAGAGACGCGACGCACCGATGCGATAGCTACCAAAAAGACCCCCTTCAAAGTGGATAAAGCAGCATCGCACAAGGGCTCAAAGGGAGGACCCTCAAGAGCAGAAAGCACCAAATTCAAATCCCACACCAGTAGCATAGGCTTACGTGGTGGACGTACATCAGTAACTCCTTGGAAAAAGTTCTTGATGAGTCTATGATTGGCGAAAGATCTTTGGAAGGAAATAGCCAAGGCCGAAACCTGTCCCTTGAGGGAACTCAGCTGAAGGCCCGAATCCAAACCATGTTGTAGGAACTGCCAGACCCTGTAATAAAATTATGGAGGAGGATCTCTTCCGAGCCTGAATCATGGTACGCACGACCGAGGCAGCCAGCCCTTTCTCCATCAAAATGGAGGTTTCAGCAGCCAAGCCGTCAAAGCCAGCGTTTGTAAGTTGGGGTGGCGTAACCGTCCCTGAGTGAGAAGCCCCGGATCGTCGGGCATGACGTAGAGATCCACTGACATCTGCAGACTCCAAAGAACAATAAAGACAGCAGAAAGAATAATTGGAGCCCCCTTACCATCCCTATCTCTTGCGCAGCACACGACCCAGGAGAGGGAAAGGAGGAAAGGCGTAGAAAAGTCGGAACTCCGTCCAAGGAATTGCCAGCACGTCCGTGGCGTGGGCCAGAGGATCTCTTGACACAGAGACGAACTTTGGAAGCTTGTGATTGTGTCGGGAAGCAAACAGGTCCACGTCCGGCTGACCCCAGCAGCGACACAGAGCGTGAAAGATCTTGTTGCTGAGAAACTATTCCCCAGACGAGAAATCCCCCTGCTCAGGGAGTCTGCCTCCTGGTTCTCCACCCCAGGGATGTAAACCTCTGAGATGCAGGGAACCTTCTCCTCCGCCCAAGACAGGATCAGGGTCACTTTCTTGAGGGCTCCCGCCCTGATGAGTGATGTAGGCGACGTCTGATTGTCCGAGCGGACCTGGGCCGCAAGATCCCGTAGATGGGGAGGCAACTGAAAAAAGGACCAATCGGATCGCTCTCAGCTCCAGGAGATTGATAGGGACATGAGCCTCCTGGGAGCCCCACTGGCCCTGGAACTGCAGCAATTGACAAAACCCTCCCCAACCGGACAGACTTGCGTCCGTGGTGAAAATCTCCCAGCGTGGAGTCAGAAAAGACCTGCCCACTAGAAGATTTCTCGAGTCCAACCACCACGAGAGGGACCGTTTGGCCAGAGGGGACAGAGCGAACTCCTACTCCAGGGACTCCTGTTTCCAATCCCAAACAGCCAAGAGATTCAACTGAAGCGGTCTCATGTGGAACTGGGTGAAGGGTACAGCCTCGAAGCAAGACACCATGAGGCCCATCAACTGCATCCCCAGATGGATGGATGGGTGTGGACACGACAGCAAGGCCCGCGCCTGCGTCTGAAGACCCTCCACCTTCTGCTGAGGGAGGAACACCTTGACCTGAGAGGTGTCCAACGGCATGCCCAGGAAAGGCCTCACCAATGACTGAGTGATCGAGGACTTGGGATAATTGATCACCCAACCGAATGCCTCGAGAGTGGACAATACCTTCTGAGTGTCGCTCTCGGCCTGCTGAAGAGATTGAGCAGCAATCAGCAAGTCGTCCAGGTAAGGAAGAATACGAATGCCCTGGCTCCTCAGCAGGGCCATGACACCTGCCAGCACCTTGGTGAACACCCGAGGGGCTGAAGAGATTCCAAATGGCAAGGCTACATACTGGTAGTGCTGATCCTCCAACACGAACCTCAGGAACTTCTCATGTCCCCGGAAAATAGGCACGTGCAGGTAAGCATCCCTGATGTCCACCGTGGTTATGAAGTCGCCGGGCCGAAGTGAACTCACTGCTGACCGTAAGGTCTCCATGGGGAAGTGTTTGAATCTGACAAACCTGTTGAGACCCTTCAGGTCCAGGATGGGTCTCAAAGAGCCGTCCTTCTTGGGCACCGTAAAAAAAAAGATTGGAATAGAACCCTCGACCCCGTTCCTGGTGAGGCACAGGACAAATCACTCCAGACGACAGAAGTCGCTTGACAGCCAACCTTAGGCCCTGCGCTGTCAAGGGGTTCTAGGAAATCCGTGATTTTTTCAAAAAAAGAGACTCACGGACCGCAGCTAATGATCAGGGCAAGGAGCAGCAGCCGAGGAGGAGGAGACCACAGCACGAGGACCGCCGTGCGTGAAGAGAGGGAGGAAGACAGCCAGGACGCAGCCACCACGCGCCGCAACAAATGGCGCCTCGAGGGGCGGGCCACGTGACAATGACACGGCCCCGCCCCCACCGCAGCAGCAGGAGACAAGAGCGGCCTCCAGGCGCCAGTCAAAATGGCCCCGGACCGCATAAAAACAGGCAGGGTAGGCAGAGCCCTCCCTGCAACGAGTGACAGGCGTGCCGGAGCTCGCTGCGGCGCCCATCCGCTGGCCCCCTATGTGTCATCAGGCCGGCCGGCGCCCCCCCCTCGCATAGACGCAAGGAGAGGAGAGAAGGAAAGGCGAGTAACATAACAATGAAAAAAGTACAGTGCACAAAAACACACACCAAATAATAAAGCTTGCGGGATGCCCCGCTTATTTGCGATATCCATGGAGAGAGAAAAAGAGCCATCTTTGCAGTCAGACTGCAAGAGAACTCTGGGGAGGATTATTAGCGATACAGCTGCCTTTATATGAGCCGGGAGGAGCCACAAGTTTCGTCTTGCAGTCAACTGCGCCACCTTGTGGCGGAATAACCCAATTGTCAAGAATGAAGCGACCCAAGCAGGACACCAAGAAAAACTCCAGGATCCTAGAAATAGAGAATGTGCGACAAGGGAGACTCTTGGATTCACACCAAGCAATGTAGGCATGCCAAACTCTGTAGTATATCATGGAAGAAGACTTCTTCCGTGCCTGAATCATGGTATGCACAACCGTGGCCGACAGCCCTTTTCCATCAGGATTGAGGTTTAAATAGCCAGGCCATCAAAGTCAGCATCTGTAAATTGGGGTGCCGCAGCGACCCCTGAGTGAGAAGCCCTGGGTCGTCGGGCATTATGTAGCTATCCACCAACATCTGAACTATGTCCGCAAACCAACTCCTTCTCGCCCAGCGAGGAGCCACCAGGATTGGTTGGTACCCCCTCCTGGGCTATCTTGCGCAGCACTCGGCCCAGGAGCGGAAACAAAGGGAATGCATAAAGGAGCCTGAACTCCGAGGATCTCTTGAAAGGGAGACAAACCTTGGGAGCTTGTGATTGTGTCTGGACGCAAACAGGTCCACGTCCGGCTGACCCCAGAGGGGAGACAGAGCGTGAAAGGTCTTGTTGCTGAGAGACCATTCCCCCAGGAGTGAGGCACTCCTGCTCAGGGAGTCTGCCTCCTGGTTTTCTACCCCGGGGATGTAAAACACAGAGATGCAGGGAAACATCTCCTCTGCCCAAGTCAGAATCTGAGTCACCTCCTTGAGGGCTCGCTTGCTCCGAGTCCCGCCCTGGTGATTGATGTAGGCGACAGCTCCAGGAGATTTATGGGTAAGCGGTTCTCCTGCGGATCCCACTGACCCTGGATCTTCTGCGTCTGCCAGACGCCTCCCCAGCCGGTCAGACTGGCATCCGTGGTAAATATCTCCCACTGGAGAGTCAGAAAGGACTTGCCCACCAATAGATTTCTGGAGTCCAGCCACCACAAGAGGGACTGCCTGGCCAGGGGGAACAGTGAAAATTCCTGTTCCAGCGACTCCTGCATCCGGTTCCAGCCGGTCAACAGGTCCAACTGAAGAGGTCTCATTGTGAAATTGGGCGAAGGGCACTGCCTCGAAGCATGACACCATTAGGCCCACCAGTCTCATCCCCAGACGGAATGATGGCCGCCGACAAGACGGCAAGGCATGCACCTGCGTCTGGAGGCCCAACACCTTCTGCTGTGGCAGGAATACCTTGACCTGAGAGGTGTCTAACATCATGCCCAGGAAGGACCTCACCGTTGAGGGAGTGATTGAAAACTTGGGGCAATTGACTACCCATTCGAACTCCTTGAGAGTGGATAACACCGTCCGGGTGTCGCTCTCGGCCTTCTGAAGGGACTGAGCCGCAATCAGCAAATCGTCCAGATAAGGAAGAACACGAATGCCCTGGTTCCTCAGGATAGCCATGATGCTCGCCAGCACCTTGGTGAAAACAGGGGGGGGGGCTGAGGATACCCCGAATGGCAGTGCCACAAAGTGGTAATGCTGATCCTCCAGTTCAAACCTCAGGAACCTCTGATGCCTCTGGAAAATCGAGATGTGCAGATAAGCATCCCTGATGTCCACCGTGGTCATGAAGTCGCCTGGCCGAAGCGAGCTCACCGCAGACCATGCAGAAATGTCTGACTCTGACAAACCTGTTGAGACCCTTCAGGTCCAGGATAGGCCTCAACGTTCCGTCCATCTTGGGAAGCCTTGACCCTGTTCCTGACGAGGTACTGGACAAATCACACCTAACCGCAGGAAGAAATCTTGAGGGCGGCCTGACTGCCAGCTCTATTTTGTAACCGGAGGACACCACCTTCTGAATCCACCGATCCAAGACGCGCCGTCTCCAGATATGAGCAAATAGCAGAGGCCGTCCCCCCACCCGGATGTGTGAGGGCGCCTCCTCATGCCTAAGGGGCCTTGGTAGGGGGCTTGGACTTGGATCCCCAAGCGGGATTGGGTCCTCTTCCCCAGGTATCTCTGCGGCCGCCTGAAAATGAAGAGCCTCTTCCTCCTCGAAAGGAGCGATAGGCAGATGAACTCCGAAAGGGCCGCGCAGGCTTCCGTCACTGAGGGAGTCTACCATCCTTGACTAGGAGGTGCAGACGCTCCCCGAACAACCTGTGCCCCACGAAGGGGATACTAGTGAGCGACTTTTTGGCCGCGGCATCTGCCGACCAGAGCGAGCGGCGAAGCGCAACAAGCAAGGCCGAAATCCTGGCACCGAGCCGGACACCATCATCCATTGCAGAAACAACAAAGGCAATGAAATCCACGCAAGCCTTGAGGTCTTTATACTCCTCCGGCCGCTTGCAAGACATCTCGCCTTCATTATCCACAAGACATCTCGCCTTCTTTGTGATGGCTAGGGAGACAATAGCCACGCCACACACAGGGCGAAACAAGGCACCAGCAAAGGTGAAGGCATGACAGGCCAGTTGATCCATGCGCTTGTCAGCTGGATCATGTAAAGAAGCGGTATCGGGTGAAGGCATAACAGTAGTGTTGGACAACCCCGACACAGGGGAATCCCCCTCAGGAGGACGAGACCATAGCCGGACCAGCTCCTCAGGGAAGGGATACCGCCTATCCAGGCCCCTAGGCACCGACGGTAGCTTGTTAGGCCTTTCCCATTCCTTGAAAATCATATTAGAAAAGTGGGCCTGCTCTGGAAAGACTCACCTCTGTCTTTCAGGCCTAAACAAATCACCCTGCTTCCTCTTAGCCGCTCTTGGAGGGACAATGTGTAAAGTCTCAAAAACTGAAGCAAGCAATTTCTCTGTATCATCAGGGAGCCACGCATCCTCATCCAAGGAAGAACCAGACAAACTGTCATCGCCAGCAGAATAATCCACAGTGGAACGGGAATCATCTGGCAACTCACCTTCCTCCACAGAGCCCAGACCTTCAAAAAGATCATCATTATCCGAGTAAACGGGCTAGATGTGCCGTCTCTTACTCGAGGCCTTCTTAGGCGCCGTTTGAGATCTGTCTCTCGAGACTGGCCACCCGGTATGCCAAATCAACATGGGACCCCCTGCTGGCTTCCCCTTCACTGGGGGCTGAGTGTAGCAGCAGGGGTTCTGGAGAGGCCGCAGGCAATGAAGGGCTAGGGGCAGATACGCCCGCCCGATCATGGTCCAAAATGACGCTCCTGGTGCAAGTGGTTCAAACAGTGCTGAATCCGCCCAGAGGGCCTGCACTGCACAAGGGACAGAGCTTCACCCGCCCAGATGGGGCCCCTAGCTCACTATCCCCAGATGCCCAAACCTAATCAGCCCTCTTATATAGTCCCCCTTATGTGATCCCTCTTAATAAAAGGGAGAGGGTGGGCGGAGGACCGGGAGGAACCACAACCCTCAATCAATGGGCCCACCTAAAAGACACAAGCAAAAAGTGGCCATCAGTATCCCACAGCACATGCGCATACTTAATAAAACAATGATATTAGCAAGAGGGATGCACGACACCGACAGAGCCAGCAGCAAACCGGAGGGGTCCTAGGCAGCGGGGCAGGAGAGGCAACAGGCAGCAGCTCTGCGTGTTCCTCGAGGGGCGGGCCGCACGGCGGTGACGCAAAAAGTGCTAAAACGAGCGCCCGCCCCAGACAGAGGAGGCCTGCCCCAGTATGGAGGACAATCCACAATCCACAGCGGGGCCCCCGTACAAAGACTGTGCGGCACGCGCCTGCACCTCCGCCGCCTGTCAGCAAAAGTGGCAGCTTTACAACCACTGAGAGGCGCCCCACCCCGCTCACAGCGTATCACCTCAAGATGGAGGGGAGAGGGGAGCAGGAGTCATACTCAAGGGAGCGAGGGAGGCAAGTATAAAAGTGCGCTGAGTAAAAGTAAAGTTACTGTCTCGCCTAAACACCACACACAGCAATAAAGCTTGTGGGACAGGGAGGGTATGAAGCCAGTAGGCAATAAGTGGTCCCCCCCCCCCCCATAGGCCCACCATCAGCCTATGGCCGGCTACCCTTTAAACAGGGTCTGCAGCCCAGAGCCTAGCTCTGCCAAAAACGCCTGACCCCGGCATTCTCCCTACCGTCACAGTCCCGATCAGCCGTGGATGGGAGGCAACGGTGGGTCCACGGGATCAGTGGTAATAGGGTCCGCAGCAGCCGACTGGGCCGGCTAGGAGGCCCCGCTCAGCTGCCAAAATGCAGACAACACCAGATTCAAATCCCAGACTGGTAACAAAGGCCTACGGGGTGGACACACTTGAGAAACACCCTGGAAAAGGGTTTTAACCAACCGGTGATTGGCAAAAGATCTTTGGAAAAAAATTGCCAGAGCTGAAACATGGCCTTTTAGGGTACAAAGTTGAAGGCCCAGATCCAAACCATGTTGCAAGAATTCCAGAATCCTGGGAATAGAAAACACCCGACAGGGAAGAGACTTGGACTCACACCAGGCAATGTAAGCATGCCAGACCCTGTAATAGTTAAAGGACGAGGACTTCTTCCTAGCCCGAATCATGGTATCAACAACAGAGGCAGGCAACCCCTTTTCCATCAAGATGGAGGTTTCAGCAGCCAAGCCGTTAAAGCCAGAGTGGGATGGCGTAGCTGTCCCTGAGTGAGAAGATCTGGATCCTTGGGCAAGACGTGCCGGTCTACTGCCAACTGCACGTCTGCAAACCAAACTCTTCTTGGCCAACAAGGGGCCACTAGGATGGCTGGTACCCGCTCCTGGGCCATCTTGCGCATGACCCTGCCCAGGAGAGGAAACGGAGGGAACACATAGAGAAGCTGAAACTTCGTCCAAGGTATTGCCAGGGCATCCGTGGCAAAGGCCAGAGGATCCTGAGACAGAGAGACAAATCTGGGAAGTTTGTGATTGTGACGGGACGCAAACAGGTCCACATCCGGCTGACCCCAGCGGTGACAGAGGGACAGAGAAACACACGGTTGTTGAGAGACCACTCCCCCAGACAAGACATTCCCCCTGCTCAGGGAGTCCGCCACCTGGTTCTCCACCCCTGGGATGTAGACCGCTGATATGCAGGGAACATGCTGTTCCGCCCAAGACAGAATCAGGGACACTTCCTTGAAGGCTCGCTTGCTCCGAGTCCCTCCCTGATGATTGATGTAGGCCACCGCCGTCTGGTTGTCTGAGCGGATCTGAACAGCCCGACCCCGAAGGTGAGTGGATAGGTGAGAAAGAACCAACCTGATCGCCCTCAGTTCCAGGACGTTGTTGGAAGCATGGGCCCCTCGTGGGCCGCACCGACCCTGGAACCTCAGGGACTTCCAGAACCCTCCCCAGCTGGTCATATTGGCATCCGTGGTGACCGGTTCCCAGCACGGGGCAGGAAGGTCCTGCCCCCCAGAAGGTTCCTCGAGTCCAGCCACCACGAGAGAGACCGTACGGCCAGGGGAGACAGAACAAATTCCTGATGCAGGGACACAGAGTCCTGATCCCAAACTGACAAGAGGTGCAACTGAAGAGGTCTCATGTGAAACTGAGCAAAGGGAACTGCCCCGAAGCAGGACACCATCAGGCCCACCAACTGCATCCCCTGACGGATGGAGGGATGAGGACACGACAGCAGAGCCCAAGCCTGCAGCTGAAGACCCTCCACCTTCTGCTGAGGAAGGAACACCTTGACCTGAGAGGTATCCAGAGTCATGCCCAGAAAGGACCCCACCAAGGACGGGGACAGAGAAGACTTGGGATAGTTGATCACCCAGCCGAAAGACTCCAGAGTGGAGGTCACCATTTGAGTGTCCCGCTCGGCCTGAGGATAAGACTCGGCCACAATCAGGATGTCGTCTAGGTAAGGAATGATGCGGATGCCCTGGTTCCTTAGCAGAGCCATCACTCCCACCAGCACCTTGGTGAACACCCAAGGTGCTGAGGTGATACCCAAGGGTAGAGCCACAAACTGGTAATGCTGATCCTGCAGCTCGAACCTTAGAAATCTCTGATGACCTGGGAAGATATGATGGGGCACCAAACAAATGACTCCGGCAATGAACCGCCTGAAGAAACCCTTGAGCAGACAGGGGGTTTAAAGACATCCGGGATCTGATGAATCTTGGGGGCGGCCAGGCTGCAAACTCTATCTTGTAATCGGAGCCACGGCCCCCTCTGGGAATAAGGAAGGAAGGGAGGGGGGCAGAGGACCCCCGAAAGGGCCGAGACTGCCTCCTACGCTGAGGCAGCCTTCCGTCCTTGGCTAGATCATCAAGACGCTCCCCCCCAAATAGCCGCAGCCCCACGAAGGGGAGGCCAGTGAGAGCTTTCTTAGCCGCAGCGTCGGCTGCCCACTGTCGCAACCAGACAGAGCGGCGCATAGCCACCAAGATCGCAGAGGCCCTACCACACAGCATCATCCATAGCAGTAAGGATAAAGGCCACAAAATCAGAGCAAAGTAAGAGTCCTATATTCCTCCCCCACACTACCAGCTGTTGCGCCATCAATAAGATGCTTGAGCAGCTTCTTAAGGGCAATAGCAGTAATGGCAACAGCACATACCGGGAGCAAGCCAGCCCCCACACAGGTAAAAGCATGGCAGGCCAATCGATCCATGCGCCAGTCCTCACCGTCCCTCAGAGTGGTAGTGTCAGGGGAAGGCATGACCGAAGTATTGGACAAGCCTAGCACGGGAGCGTCCACTTCAGGGGGAAAAGACCACCTCTTAACAAGATCAGCAGGAAAGGGATACCTTTTATCCAAACCCTTGGGCACAGCAGGCAGCTTGTTAGGACGTTCCCATTCTTTAAGCACCAAGGTGGTAAAATGTTCCTGCTCAGGGAACTCTAGACGCTGTTTACCAGGGCGAAAAAGCTCCCCCTGCTTTCTCTTAGCTACCTCAGGGGCAGCCATGTGCAGCAAAATTTCAAAAATATGTGACAGCAGATTATCAGTGTCCTCGGGGTACCACGATTCCTCTCCAGACGCAGACCCAGGGTCACTATCGCAACCCTCCTGCTGGTTCCCAGAGGAGTCAGAATCCTGGGAGAGCTCCCCCATCTCAAGGGGGTGACAGTCACCAAGATCATCAATCCCCAGATACATCTCAGTAAGGGGAGCGGGCCTGGGATCCAGGTGTCGCTTCTTGCAAGAGGCCTTCCTAGGAACAGTCCTGGCAAGCTGCTTTTCAATGTTAGCCACCCGCAGAGCCAAATCAGAATGTTACTCCCTGCCAACATTCCCCTCACTGGGCCTCAATTGCAGGAGCGGGGGAGTAGGTGAAGCCGAGTGAGGCGCAGAGCTGGGAAGCGAAGAAGGCAAACCCGCTTGAAGCGCAAGGACACTTTCAGAACACCGTGAAACTGTTACTCACAGGGGATACCCCACACATGGAACACAGCTTGCCCCGAAGGGCCCCCAAGCACGCTATCCCCAGAAGCCTCCATATGGTGATTAACACAGACACAATAGGCCAGCAGTGGGTACAGGCTTAAGACAGAAGCCACCCGGGATGCCCTTGCACGGGATGCTCCTAGAAGTCAATGAAGGGGATATGAGGGGAGCCGGGAGAAACCACAACCCAATGGTATCCCGCCTGAAAGACATAAGTAAAAACACACATGAGCATCCCGCAGCAAATACACCCCAATTCAATAAAAAAATAAAATTCTGTGAAATACTCACCTGTAGAATTGGTATTATACGTATACAGTACGTCCTGCTCCAGATATAATACTTACACTTGGGTTATCCTCCGCCAGATGGCGCTGTGCACTGCAGACATGCAAAAAACAGGCTCCTCCCGGCCCTTCATATACCCAGGGACCTCCCACAAATCCCCAGCATTGAAAAGCAGTGAACCAGAAGCCGGGAGAATTCAACCACCAAAAACAACTGGTAATGATAACAATAACAACAATCATCATACAGGGGATCCAGAATAATGCAAAAACCAGGGTGGGGTGGAGCAGGACGTACTGTATACGTATAATACCAATTCTACAGGTGAGTATTTCACAGAATTGTATTATTCTAAGTATACAGTACGTCCTGCTCCAGATATAATACTTACACTTGGGACATCCAATAGCAGTGTCCATAAAGTAGGGTGGGATCCCCAACAAAAAAAGGCACAGCAGACAGTCGAGACACTGTCACCTGCAACCTTGCCACCGAAGGCGACATGAGCAAAGGCTCCAACGTCAACATCATAAAAACCCTTGAAAGGGTATGAACCAAAAACCAAGTAGCGGTTTAGCAAACTTGTACAACAAAACCTGGTGGTGAAAGGCCAAGGATACCGAGTCACCAGTAGAATCAGAATAAAGTGAGAGAAACTCATCACTTCAAAGGAATAGCCTTAGTAACAGCCTGACAAGATCAAACGCTAACAATAGTCCAGGAAGAAGCCAAATCTTCCCTAGGACCAGAAGGAAAAACCATCCAAGTAAAGGCTAGGCCAAGGGCCGCTTAACCCATAGAAGCAGACGAGATCAGGCACATACAGGAGGTAGGTGCCCACAAACCCCAAGGGGCATCAGTCCCCTAAGGGACCAGAACAATCCAGGATAAAAATTTCAACACCTGATGAGGGAAAATAAATCCCCTTGTCTCAGAGTTACTAGGAATAAGGCACAGAAGAAAGGCAATGTCTTAAATACATGAGCCTAAGCCACCACCATAGGTAGAAGGTCCAGCGTAACGTGGAGCACCACCTTATCCTGGTGCATATCAAGGAACGAGGGCTAGCGAAACAGAACCACCTGCTCAGACACACGTCTGACTGAGCCAGCAGACCCAAGGGACAACGTTGAAGGTAAAGACAGCCCGACAGCATCCTGAATCGGTCCAAAGGAACGTCCCACAAGGCAAACAGAATAAAAAATTCAAATCCCAACAGGGACCATAGAATTAAGTGGGGAACGCAATGAGCAACCCCCAAAAGAAAGCTTAGCCGAGGAAAATAAGCAAAAGACTTCTGCAGGAAGGCGGACAGGGCAGAACCTGACCCTTCAGAGTACCGAGTTGGGGAGCCAACTCCAAGCCATGCTGTAATAACTCTAGAGCCCTGGGGACAGAGAACGCCCAACAGGGAGGAGACCTAGACTAACACCAATCCATATGGGTAAGCCATACCTCATAAGAATCGAAGAAGAGCCCTGCTCTTAGACTTCCACTAGTCACGAACACAGAGGAGAGAAGCCTGTCTCCATAAGGACGGAAGAACCAGCAGTCTGGCCGGTTAGGCCAGAGACTGTAGAATTGGAGTGACGCAAAGGAGGCCCTGAGCAAAACAGGGTGGCCCCCCTAGCAGAACGTACAGAACTACCACCCTAGGTATCACATCTGCGAATCCACACTCCACTAGGCCACCAATATCAATGGTCCCTCTACCAGAGCGATTCTGCACAGAAAACCGCCTAGCAGGGGGAAGGGAGACAAGACATACAGGCCAGAATGTCCCGTCATAAAATTACTAAATCCTCATGACCACGGCCAGAGGAGCCAGGGACAGGGAAACGAGTGGCAAGAGCTTGAAATAGTGACGGGGCACCAAACAGATCCACACTGGTTGAACTTCATAGTGGCCCAAGAATTAGCACATCCTGTCGCAGAGGGACCTCCACAGGAGCGAATACCAATGATATGCAGGCAACATTATCCTCCCCCCAGATCAGGAACATATACCTTCCTGGGGGACCATCCTGCTCCAAGTCCCACACAGATGATTAAGGTAGGCCACCGTCGTCAGACAGACCGAGCGCCGCCCAACAGGCAGGCTGGGAAGAGAAGAAGTCAAGCGAGATAGCGTCAGCCTGAAAACTCACTGTTTCAATACCAATAAGTGCAAAGACCTTCTAAAAGGCCCCACCTTCCCCACACCCGCATGAGGTTACAGAAGAAAACCTCCCCATCAACCTGATAGGTTGGCATCCACGGTGATCATCTCTAGGAAGGGCAAGAAGGGAACTGTCGCCAGACAGGTTCCTAGAGTAAATCCACTCCAAGAGGGACTCCTAACCAAGGGGGAAGGCACACATGATCCCACTCCAGGGATGCTGGGTCCCAGTCCAGTATTAAGAATAGAAGTTGCAGAAAAGCCCCAGGTAGAGGAGTATAGGGGACTTCATCTCAGCAAGTCACCAAACGGGCCCACCAGCTGCATTCCTGCCTGGTGAAGGGACTGAAACAGCAATGAGGGACTGAACCCACGCAACCAGATTGTCCACCTTATTGTTGAGGAAGGAAGATTCTCTCCTGAACCGAATCTAGATTCATCCCTAGGAATGGAGATACCAATCAAGAGGACAAGGAGGACTTGAGGTGAATGAACTTTATCCTGTATCCGGAGGAAACTACCTCCTGCATCCACCAGAAAGAGGCAAAATGCCTCCTGATAGGAGCAAGGTGCTGCAGTCATCCCCTCACCCAGCCGGGCGAGGGCGCCCCATCATGCTTGAGGGGATTTGGTGGAAGGTTTAGGTTTAGCCCCGCCAGAGGGCCCAGAGCGTCGTCTGTTGCTCGTGGGGCAGGGGTCTGCACTAAGACTCCGGGAGGACACCCCTGGTTCTTGTTTAACGCTATGGTATGGAGGGGGAGGGGTGTCTCTGTCCCGAGGGGGCCGAGATGGGTGCCTGCGCCGGGGTGATTTGCCCTTTTTTCCAAACAGGTCCAGACGGGTCCCAAACAGGCGTTGCCCTCTAAAGGGAAACCTGGTAAGAGTCCTTTTAGCAGCATAGTCAGCACCCCACTCTTGCAGCCAGACCAAGAGATGCATAGCCACCACAAGGGCGGAAGTCCTCGCACACATTCTAATGGGGTCATCCATAGCTAAAAGGATAAATCTTACAAACACATCACAACTGGAGAGTACATTAAACACCTCCCAGGGGAGATCATCAGCGTGATGCTCAAGCATCTGTCCGATGAGGGTTCTGGCGGCCACTGCAGTGATGGCCGCGGCACAGACCGGGCGCAGTGCCGTTCCTGAACAAGAAAAGGCGTGTGAAGCCAGCTTATCCATGCGCCGGTTCTCGGCATCCCGAAGGGTACTGTAAGCAGGAGCTGCAATAAAGGGGGGGTTAGGAACCCCAATGATCGGCGCATCTACCACAGGGGGCGATGACCAACAATCAACCATCTCAGGGGGAAAGGGGTATTTCCAATCCCAGTCCCCTGGGGCCCCTGGAAGTTTACCGGGGTGTTCCCATTCCTTGAGTACAAGAGCATGGAAGTGAGCCTGCTATAGGAATTCCAAGCGCGGTGTCGCTGTATGGAAACGCTCCCCTCTCGGCTTGGGAGCCGCGTTAGGGAGAGAGATAGACAGGGCCTTAAAGATCCTAATCAACAATCCAATGGTGTCAAACTGGTTCCAGTCTTTATGGTCAGAATCGCCCAAGATGCAGGATAATAAAGCAGGACGTGCTGTACACTATTGCATAGTAAATTGAGAAAGGCCAAAAACAACGGCGGCGGCCAGAATAGAAGGAGCAAGCAGCGCGGCTCTGACACCTAGTTGCCGGTCAGGGGCAAAAGCATGCCCATAAGCGTGACAATACCGTACACTGAGACCGCCAACAAACACACACACCCCCCCCCCTTCTTTTCCACCGAATACGGGGGGAAACGAGGGAGGACGGCGACCCTTTACACTGGGTCCACCTCTACACGGGGCAATAGTGCGGGAGGGGCATCCCCTAGAGGCTCACCATCAGCCTAAACCGCCTACCCTTTGGTGGGGGACTGCGGTGGAGCATGGCTCCATAAGCACGCATGGTGCTGCCTACCTTCACCCGACCAGCGCAGCCCAGGCTGGGAGGCACATCACAAGGAGGACGTGTGGGAATAGTCCAACAGGGCCGCAGGCTGTATTAGCCCTGCTCACCTGCGAGAGAGTGATACATCATGTCTTCGCAGTCAGCACTGCAGAGAAATCTGGGGATTTGTGGGAGGTCCCTGGGTATATGAAGGGCCGGGAGGAGCCTGTTTTTTGCATGTCTGCAGTGCACAGCGCCATCTGGCGGAGGATAACCCGAGTGTAAGTATTATATCTGGAGCAGGACGTACTGTATACTTAGAATAACCCGAAAGGGGGACTTACAGACCAAAGACACCGCGGGGTCACACAGGCACAGACCGCTGCATAAGGCGACCCACCGGAGAAAGCAGCGCTGCAGCCAGGAAGGGAAAAATCCAGACGCGCAGCTTGTCCAAAATGGCGCCGGCAGAGGTACCTCGAGAGGTGGGCCGCGGGGGGAATGACGTGATACGCATCATCACCCGGCACGCCCCCCCGAAGAGCGCAAAAAACGGCGCTCACGTGACCCGGCCGGCGCCATGACAAAGCAAAATCACCTCCGGTTATAGCACCCACAGCCGTGGAGCGCAGTACAAAGTTGCGCTGCAGCTAAAAACAACACAAAATACACAAAAAACGTCAAAACACCACAGATATCACCACTCGCCGCTGCTGTATAGTAAATGGGGACTATGGTAATTTCCTTTTTTCTTGCCCGGCAGCCTGGGTCATGCTGCTGTAAAGTAAAGAGGGACTAATTTTTTTACCATAGTTACACTAATCTGGCAGCAGGTCTGGTTTTGCTATAGGTGAGTTTAGCCCTTGGTTTGCTTGGGGCTATGGGTGAACCTGACTGTGGGTCTCATTTGCATTATAGAGCGCCATCCTGAACTCTTGCTGAGGGCTCCTCCTTCCTAAGACCGGCTCTGCAAGTAGGGATACTGGACACTAGAATCAGACAGTGCTTATCCGAAAGAGACCCGGGAGGTCTCGAAACGCGTGGGCTCTGCTGCGGGGGGCGCTGTTAATACAAGTGGATACGTTAGAATATTGGATAGGATTGTATGTTCTGTGTTCATCTTTTACTGCACTTTATCTTTTGACCTGGACATATATATTTTTTGCACATGCTCTCTTGGAAACTAATGCACTTTGTTAAGCACTAGCACTTTTTGATTGTATACAGATATGTAGAAAATATTTATTTATATTGATATATGTACTGTATATAATGAATTAGACAGCTCCCCCTTGGCGAATAACGCTAATGGCATGGTACATGATTTTAATTGGCTACAATAAAAATGTAACGTGACTTCAGTAATGTGGTGAGTGCAATTGTTAGTCTCTTGGACCCATTAATAGGGGTTGTTGGAAATAACCTCTGGTGTGGATTTACTCGATTAGTGGGAAGGGGTTCATAGGGCAGTGCACCACAAAGTATATATTTCCGCGTTGGTGCTACCCCCCCCCCCCCCCCAACATTAGATGTATAAATAAAACTTATCTAGTACAGCATATAACTAAACCACTAGCTTGTCACAGAGCTGGAAGTTACCAGAACAAGCGGTTGCTATGGATATTTGCTCGTTAGGACGTTGGGGGGGGGGGGGGGGACCATTTTGGTCAATTCCTGCAGGAAGTTACGTCTCGCTGTAAAATGCAGCCCTGGAAAATAGATTCCTGCAGGATGATTGAGGGATTGAAGCACACAAACTGCAGAGAAAGAATTAACTGCTGTCACAGAAGCTCTTTCGACTAGACCCTACCTTCCCTCACGCTCGCGCTTCTGCTTGCGAGCATGGCGATCCATCACGCTGGTTTTAGAACGAGTCTTCTTCCAGGAATAGTAAAACTTGACCAAACTGGCAATTGATTTATCTGGAAGCTGAAAAATGAGGGAAAAAAAAAGAAGAGGATAATTTGAGGATTTCAAGCAGTGGTTCACTCTATTGTGCATTAAAACCAGAACATATAAGGCAGAGGGGTGGATAGAAAGATGAAGGTCTACAAAAAATACCATTTTGTGAAATACTCACCTGTAAAATGGGTATTATAAGTATGTCACACACCCCGCTTCAGAATATCCATAACATGTGGGTAATACCGACCTGAAGGGGCGTTCCTGCAGAGATGATAGCAAAAAAGAAAGCCCCTCCCTGATCCATAAATACCTGGGACCTCCCACTCATCACCCAGTATATAGAAGCAGTAAGGTAAGGGACCAGGAAGAGGCAAATATAAATCAAAATAACGCAAAGTTCACAATATAAAGGATCCCGAATACAAGAAGGGCGGGTGAAGCGGGGTGTGTGACATACTTATAATACCCATTTTACAGGTGAGTATTTCACAAAATGGTATTATTCTAAGTATGTCACACACCCCGCTTCAGAATATCCATAACATGTGGGACATCCAATAGCAGTGTCCATAACAAGGGCGGGGATCCAAAACAAGGCAACAATGCACAACTTAAACCACAACAGCTTGCAGAACTTTGCGGCCAAAAACAGCATCCGCTGAGGCCCGAACATCAACCTTGTAAAACTTGGAAAAGGTGTGAACAGAGGACCAAGTAGCGGCCTTACAAACTTGCTCAACAGAGGCCTGGTGCTGGAAAGCCCAGGACGTTCCAACCGCACGAGTAGAATGAGCAGTAACACGAAAAGGGGGACTCCTCCCCTTGGCAGAATAGGCCCCAATGATGGCCTGACGAATCCATTTACTAATGGAAGATTTGGCAGGAGCCAAACCTTTCCTAGGCCCAAAGGGCACCACAAAAAAAGCATCAGTCTTACGAAAGGAAGACGTAACCACCAGATAATATTTCACAACACGGACTACATCCAAGGAATGCAGCGCCCTTTCCTTGTCGTTGCTGGGGTGAGGACATAGAGAAGGCAAAACAATGTCCTGATTCAGATGAAAGGCAGAGACCACCTTAGGAAGAAAATCCGGCTTGAAACGAAAGACAACCTTGTCCTGATGCCTTTCGAAGTACGGAGCTTTAATGGATAAAGCTGCCAACTCAGAAACACGCCTGACCGAAGTGATGGCCACCAAAAAGGCCACCTTTTGGGTAAGTGAAGACAAAGCAATCTCATTCAAGGGCTCAAACGGGGGACCCTGAAGAGCAGAAAGAACCAGGTTCAAATCCCAAACTGGAACAAAGGGCTTCCTAGGAGGCCGTACATGCGTAACCCCTTGGAAAAAAGTCTTGACTAAGGGATGAAGAGCAAATGACCTTTGAAAAAACACCGCCAGGGCAGAAACCTGCCCCTTCAAAGTACTAAGTTGAAGCCCCAAATCCAGACCATGTTGAAGAAACTCCAGGATTCTGGAAATGGAAAACTCCCGACAAGAGAAAGACCTACTTTCACACCAGTCAATATAGGACCTCCAAGTCCTATAGTAAATAGTAGAGGAAGAGCACTTCCTGGCGCTAATGAGAGTCTGAACCACCGCGTCAGAAAGACCTTCTTCCTTTAAGATGGCGGTTTCAGCAGCCACGCCGCCAAAGCCAGCGAAGGTAAATTGGGATAGCGCAGCCGACCCTGGGTGAGCAGGTCCGGCAGAAGAGGCAGAACGAACTGATCCTCTGCCAGTCTTACCAGGTCTGCGAACCAAACCTGCCTTGGCCACCTTGGTGCCACTAGAATCGCCGACACGCCCTCCAGAGTCAGCTTGCGCACCACTCTGGCTACCATTGGAAACGGAGGGAACAGGTAAAGGAACCCCAGATCCCTCCAGTTCAGAGACATGGCATCCACTGCCAGAGCCAGAGGATCCTGCGAGAGAGACACAAAGACTGGAAGCTTGTGATTGTGACGAGAGGCAAAGAGGTCCACCGCTGGGAACCCCCACCTGAGACATATCGAACGAAACACCTGGGGACTGAGAGACCACTCCCCCTGACGAGAGGAGGCTCTGCTCAGCAAGTCCGCCTCCGTGTTCTCCACTCCCGGAATGTAGACTGCTGAGATACACGGAACGTGACTCTCCGCCCAGTCCAGAATCAAAGACACTTCCCTGAGGGCACTCCTGCTGCGAGTCCCCCCTTGGTGATTGATGTAAGCAACCGCCGTCCTGTTGTCCGACCGGACCTGAACTGGCAGGCCTCTCAACTGATGAGTCAAGCGAAACAGAACCAACCTGATGGCCCTCAACTCTAGAACATTGATGGGCTCGTGAGCCTCCTGAGGACTCCACAGACCCTGAAACTGGAGGTCCTTCCAAACACCCCCCCAACCTGACAGACTGGCATCCATGGTGACAGTTTCCCAGCACGGGGCCAGAAAGGATCTGCCCTGCGACAGATTGGCCGACCCCAGCCACCATTGCAGGGATCAACGAACTCGGGGGGTCATCAGGAAGGACTGATCCAACGATAGAGGAGACTTGTCCCAAACCTTCAACAGATGAAGCTGAAGCGTCCTTGTATGAAACTGCGCAAAGGGAACTGCCTCGAATGAGGCCACCATTAACCCCACCAGCCTCATCCCTAGCCGGATGGACGGACGAGGGGCCGACAAGAGAAGCCGAGCTAATTCCTGAATCAAAAGAATCTTGGCCTGAGGCAGAAACACCCTGGCCTGCGAAGTGTCCAGAGACATTCCCAGAAAGGTCACTACTCTGGACGGAGAGAGAGAAGACTTGGGGTGGTTGACCACCCAACCAAACCTCTCCAGGGTGGACACCACCATTCTGGTATCCAACTCCGCTTGGTTGAAGGAGGAGGCCATGATCAGAAGATCGTCCAAATAGGGCACAATGCGGATGCCCTGAACCCTTAGCAGAGCCATCACCCCCGCTAGCACCTTGGTGAACACCCGAGGGGCCGAGGTGAGGCCGAAAGGGAGTGCTACAAACTGAAAATGCCGATCCTCCACCACGAACCTGAGAAACCTCTGGTGTGCTGGAAAAATTGGAACGTGTAGATAAGCATCCTTGATGTCTATGGACGTCAGAAAGTCTCCCTGACGAAGAGAGTGAATGGCCGAACGTAGTGTTTCCATGCGGAATTTCCGTGGCCGGATGAACCTGTTGAGAAACTTCAGATCCAAGATGGGTCGGACCGATCCGTCCTTCTTGGGTACCGTGAACAGATTGGAATAAAAACCCCTGCCCTGATCCGAAGGAGGCACTGGGCAAATGACATCCATGTCCATAAGGTTCTGCACTGCCGACAGAAGCCCCTGCGCCGCCAGAGGTTCTGAAGGCATCCGAGACCTGAAAAATCTGGAAGGGGGGCGGAGCTCGAACTCCAGCTTGTAACCGGAAGACACCACTTCCCGGATCCATCGGTCCGAGACCTCTTGATCCCAAACCTGGGAAAAGAGTCGCAGCCGTCCCCCCACCCGCAAGGGTGAGGGCGCCCCCTCATTGCTGAGCCGGCTTGGCAGCCGGCTTGGGCTTAGAGCCCCAACTGAATCCTGGACGGGCACGACCTCTACCCCTGCTCCCAGAATCTCCTCTGGAAGAAGGGAATGCAAATCCCCTGCCAGATCTGGCCCCACGAAAGGAGGGGGTAAAGGAAGGCGCCCCTCGAAAGGGGCGGCGTTGTTTCTTGCGTTGGGGTAACCTACCACCCTTGGTGACAGAGTCCAACGTCTCTCCAAAAAGCCGTAACCCAACAAAGGGTAGAGCCGTTAGTGACTTTTTGGACATAAAATCTGCCGCCCACTGGCGCAGCCACACCGAACGCCGAATAGTGACCAACAGCGCCGACGTTCTACCACACATCATCAAAGTGTCATCCAAGGCTGTCAACACAAAAGATAAAAACAGCTCACACCGTTTGAGGCTAAGGAACTCAGCACTACCGGGACGCAGCCCGGAAGAGGTCAACAGGTCCCTAACCACGGACCTGGCAGCCAACACCATCAGCGCCGATGCGCAAACAGGCCGCATGGCTGACCCAACGCTAGCAAAACCATGACAAGCCATCTGGTCAATACGTTTATCCTCTCCATCCTTGAGAATAGAACAATCAGGTCTATTTAAGACCGAGGAATTGGACAACCCCCAAACCGGCGCATCCACCTCGGGGGGAGATGCCCAGCGCTTAACCGCCTCCGAAGGAAAGGGATATTTCCTATCCCATCCCTGAGGGATGCCAGGGAGCCGAGCCGGCCTGTCCCATTCTTTGGCAATAATTTTGTCAAAATGCCTTTGTGTAGGGAATTCCAAGCGCGGCTTGGATTCCTCAAACAATTCACCCTTCTGCTGTGACACCTCCTCAGGAGGGGAAATATTCAACACCTCCAACATCAGAGCCAGAGCGTGGGGAGTATCAGAGGATCTCCCCAAATCCCCCAGCTCGGCATCAGTGCCAAAGGACTGCTCATCGTCCGAAAAATCAGAATCCTCATAAACTTCCCCTTCCTCTAGCTGGGAATAATCAGACCAATCCAGATTATTAACATCCTCCAGGTCCTCTGCCAGCGGAGCCGGCGACAAATGCTTTCTCTTAGTCGGAGCCTTACGGGCGACCGAGCTGGAGATAATTTTTTCAAGGTTAGCCAATCTGGCGCACATCTCAGATTGCAGCTCCCTGCCCATGACGACGTCACACGGGGTGCGTGTCAAAGCGGGAGGTGGAGATGAAGCGACCGGTGGTGCTGACCCAGACGCCTGTGGTTCGGACTGCCGCGTGATGGTCTGCTGTGCACATGGTATACACAGAAGTACATCGTCCCCAGAAATGGATACCCCACATAACATACACTTTCGGGGATGCCCCGAAGGGGCCCCGAGCCCAGTATCCGGGGATGCCTCCATAAGGTGAACTTTGTTTAGGAAAAGTCGCTATGACCCAGGGAATTACGCCGTTAGACAACCCGGGATGCCCCTTTAATGTCCCGAGTGGGAGGATTTATGGCAAAACAATTAACCCAGAAATAAGGATCAGGAGGGACCCCCTAAATGCTACTGGCGAACCTCCTGAACCACCATCTGAAAGACAGAACAGAAAGACTGTTTTTAGATAAGTCTAATGAAAAAAAGACAACAATCAAACAAGAAGAAAGAATGGCCAGAGGCCACTTACAGAACCAGCGACCAAAATGGCGACCGTGAGGGAAGATCCAGACGCTCCACAGCAACAGGCAGGGCCGCAGTCAGAGAGGGAGAAGGGGGCGTGGCCAGCGCGGGACGTGCGCGAGGCCGGGCCACGCCCCCCCCTCTCCCCTCCAAGTGCTCCGCAGTGGCATCAGTGAGGGCAGGAGGCGGGGAGCGGTGACGCGTCGTCACTCCGGCCCCGCCCCTCCCCAGCCAGCGTGAGGTGAACTAAATCACCTCATGAAGAAATGTGCTCAGAGCCGGCCGGCGCCGCAATAGTAAGAAGCGGTCGCCGGCCCGGCCAAGTAAAAACACCACACAACACACACACACCATGGGAAAAAACGGGAGGGACAAGTCCCGGCCCCACCAACGATCCGGCACCCGCCGCCCCCCCCCCCCCCCCACAGCAACATGGCGTGAGGTGAAAACCTCCGCCATTAACAGAGAGGAAGGGAGAAAGGAGGGAAGAAGGCAGCCAGCACCGCAAAGGCTGCAGCGTTTTGCAATTAAAGTGAAACACACGCACACACACACTATGTAAGCTGACCATATAAAAGAACTAATAAACTAATGAATGTACACACTCCCCCACCCCACCTGTGGAAGGGGATCCTGGGAGGGACAAGTATGAAATTAAGGGACAGGGCATCCCAAACCGGGGTCACCAACCCGGTATTACCGCCTACCCTCTCATATAGGGTCTCACGGTAGAGCATAGCTCCTGAGCACCTAATGTGCTGAAATACCCTCGCCTGGACCCTCAGCCGAGGCTGGGAGGCATATGGATTTCTGGGGAAAAAGGTCCAAACGGAAATAAATAAATAACGGGCCGGGAGTTACCCCGGCTACCTGAAATCCCCCTGTGCAAGGAGGAGCCATCATCTTCTGACTTGCTCGCCGTCTGCAGAGATGGAAAAACTGGGTGATGAGTGGGAGGTCCCAGGTATTTATGGATCAGGGAGGGGCTTTCTTTTTTGCTATCATCTCTGCAGGAACGCCCCTTCAGGTCGGTATTACCCACATGTTATGGATATTCTGAAGCGGGGTGTGTGACATACTTAGAATATACCATTTTGTGAAATACTCACCTGTAAAATGGGTATTATAAGTATGTCACACACCCCGCTTCAAGATATCCATAACATGTGGGTAGTACCGACCTGAAGAGGGCGTTCTGCAGAGATGATAGTAAAAAGAAAGCCCCTCCCTGATCCATAAATACCTGGGACCTCCCACTCATTACCCAGTATACAGAAGCAGTAAGGTAAGGGACCAGGAAGAGGCAAATATAAACCAAAACAACGCAAAGTTCACAATATAAAGAATCCAGAATACAAGAAGGGCGGGTGAAGCGGGGTGTGTGACATACTTATAATACCCATTTTACAGGTGAGTATTTCACAAAATGGTATTATTCTAAGTATGTCACACACCCCGCTTCAAGATATCCATAACATGTGGGACATCCAATAGCAGTGTCCATAAAAGGGCGGGGATCCTAAAACAAGGCAACAAGGCACAACTTAAACCACAACAGCTTGCAGAACTTTGCGGCCAAAAACAGCATCCGCTGAGGCCCGAACATCAACCTTGTAAAACTTGGAAAAAGTGTGAACGGAGGACCAAGTAGCGGCCTTACAAACTTGCTCAACAGAGGCCTGGTGCTGAAAAGCCCAGGACGCCCCAACCGCACGAGTAGAATGAGCAGAGACACGAAAAGGGGGACTCCTCCCCTTAGCAGAATAGGCCCCAATGATGGCCTGACGAATCCATTTACTAATGGAAGATTTGGCAGGAGCCAAACCTGTCCTAGGCCCAAAGGGCACCACAAAAAAAGGCATCAGTCTTACGAAAGGAAGACATAACCACCAGATAATATTTCACAACACGAACTACATCCAAGGAATGCAGCGCCCTTTCCTTGTCGTTGCTGGGATTAGGACATAGAGAAGGCAGAACAATGTCCTGATTCAGATGAAAGGCAGAGACCACCTTAGGAAGAAAATCCGGCTAGAAACGAAGGACCACCTTGTCCCGATGCCTTTTGAAGTACGGAGCTTTAAGAACAAAGCTGCAAACTCAGAAACACGCCTAACAGAAGTGATAGCTACCAAAAAGCCACCTTTTGAGTAAGTGAAGACAAAGCAACCTCATTCAAGGGCTCAAACGGGGGACCCTGAAGAGCCGAAAGAACCAGGTTCAAATCCCAAACTGGAACCAACGGCTTCCTAGGAGGCCGTACATGCGTAACTCTTTGGAAAAAGGTCTTGACTAAGAGATGAAGTGCAAAGGACCTTTGGAGGAACACCGCCAGGGCAGAAACCTGCCCCTTCAAGGTACTAAGTTGAAGCCCCAGATCCAGACCGTGTTGAAGAAACTACAGGATTCTGGAAATGGAGAACTCCCGACAAGAGAAAGACCTACCTTCACACCAGTCAATATAGGACCACAGGTCCTATAGTAAATAGTAGAGGAAGAGCGCTTCCTGGTGCTAATAAGAGTCTGAATCACCTCGTCAGAAAGACCTTCTTCCTTCAAGATGGCGGTTTCAACAGCCACGCCGTCAAAGCCAGCGATGGTAAAATGGGATAGCGTAGCCGACCCTGGGTGAGCAGGTCCATCAGTAGAGGCAGAACGAACTGATCCTCTGCCAGCCTTACCAGGTCTGCGAACCAAACCTGCCTTGGCCACCTTGGTGCCTACCAGAATCGCCGACGTGCCCTCCATGGCCAGCTTGCGCACCACTCTGGCTACCATTGGGAACGGGGGGGAACAGGTAAAGAAACCCCAGATCCCTCCAGTTCAGGGACATGGCATCCACCGCCAGGGCCAGTGGATCCTGCGAGAGAGATACAAATACCAGAAGCTTGTGAATGTGACGAGAAGCAAAGAGGTCCACAGCCGGGAACCCCCACCTGAGGCAAATCGAGCGAAAAGCCTGAGGACTGAGAGACCACTCCCCCGGACAAGAGGAGGCCCTGCTCAGAGAATCCGCCTCCGTGTTCTCCACTCCCGGAATGAAGACCGCTGAGATACACAGGACGTGGCTCTCCGCCCAGTCCAGAATCAAAGATACTTCCCTGAGGGCACTCCTGCTGTGAGTCCCTCCCTGGTGATTGATGTAAGCAACAGCCGTCCGGATGTCCGACCGGACCTGAAACTGGCAGGCCCTGCAACTGATGAGTCAAGCGAAACAGAACCAACCTGATGGCTCTCAACTCCAGAACATTGATGGGCTCGTGAGCCTCCTACGGGCCCCACAGAAACCGGAGGTCCTTCCAAACACCCCCCCAACCTGACAGACTGGCATCCGTGGTGACTGTTTCCCAACACGGTGCCAGAAAAGATCTGCCCTTCAACAAATTGACAGACCCCAGCCACCATTGCAGGGATCGACGAACTCGGGGAGTCATCAGGAAGGACTGATCCAACGATAGTGGAGACTTGTCCCAAACCCTCAACAGATGAAGCTGAAGCGTCCTAGTATGAAACTGCACAAAGGGAACTGCCTCGAATGAGGCCACCATAAACCCCACCAGCCTCATCCCAAGCCGGATGGCCGGACGATGGGCCGACAAGAGAAGCCGAACTAACTCCTGAATCAAGAGAATCTTGGCCTGGGGCAGAAATACCCTGACCTGCGAGGTGTCCAGAGACATTCCCAGAAAGGCCACTACTCTGGAATGAGAAAGAGAAGACTTGGGGTGGTTGATCACCCAACCACCACCCTGGTGTCCAACTCCGCTTGTTTGAAGGAAGAGGCCATGATCAGAAGATCGTCCAAATAGGGCACAATGCGGATAAAACGTGTGGCATGGTTGAGGGCAACTTACACTGGTCCTGTGCCACTCAGGACACCAACTGAAAGTGCCGATCCTCCACCACAAACCTGAGAAACCTCTGGTGTGCTGGAAAAATCGGAACGAGTAGATAAGCATCCTGATGTGTATGGACATCAGAAAGTCTCCCTGACGAAGAGAGTGAACAGCCGAACGCAGCGTTGCCATGCGGAATTTCCGTGGCCGGATGAACCTGTTGAGAAACTTCAGAACCAAGATGGGTCGGACCGATCCGTCCTTCTTGGGTACCGTGAACAGATTGGAATAAAAACCCCTGCCCTGATCAGAGGGGGACACTGGGCAAATAACAGCCATGTCCAGAAGATTCTCTACTGCCACCAGGAGCCTCAGCGCCGCCAGAGGCTCCGAAGGCATCCGAGACCTTAAAAATCTGGAAGGGGGGCGGAGCTCGAACTCCAGCTTGTAACCGGAAGACACCACTTCCCGGATCTATTTGGCCGAAACTTCCAGAATCCAGATTTGGGAGAAGTGTCACAGCCGTCCCCCCACCCGCACAGGTGAGGGCGCCCCCTCATTGCTGAGCAGTCTTGGACGCGGGTTTGGGTTTTGAACCCCAATTGTATCCTGAACAGGCACGTCCTCTGCCCCTATTCCAGGAATCTCCTTTTGAAGAAAGGAAGGCAAATCCTCTTCCCACTCTGGATCCCAGAAAGGAAGGAGTGAAAGAAGCCACCCCTTGAAGGGACGTCGTTGCTTCTCACGTTGAGATAACCTATACCGAAAACCCACGAAGGGAAGAGACGTCAGCGACTTCTTTGACCCAAAATCAGCCGCCACTGGCGCAACCAAACTGAGCAGAAGCTCTGCTACACATCATCCAGGAATCATCCAAAGCGACTAACATGAAGGACAAAAAACAACACACATCGTTTAAGTCCAAGAAATTCGTCACTGTCCGGAGCCAGACCTGAAGAAGACAACAAGTCCCTGACCACCGACCTGGTAGCCACCACCAACAGCGATGAGGTCCAAACAGGCCGTATGTCTGCCCCAATACTGGCAAAACCATGACAAGCCATCTGGACAATGCGTTTATCCTCGCCACCTTTAAGGGAGGAGCGATCAGGATTATTTAAAAACAGCTGAGTTGGATAACCTCAGAATTGGTGCATCCACCACGGAAGGGGACGCCCAGCGCTTAACCGTATCCAAAGGGAAAGGATATCTTTTATCCCAACTCTGAAAAATGCCTGGGGGCCGAGCAGGCCTAACCCATTCCTAGAAATAATTTATCAAAATGCGTTTGACTAGGAGTATCAATGGAAGACCCTGCCCCCATCTCAGAATCAAAGCCAACAATTGCTGATCATCTGAAGTATTAGGTTCCTCAAACAACTCTCCTTCCTCAGCGGAGAGTAATATGACCAATCCATAAACCACATCATTATAATTAAATGTCGTAATAACCGGTGACAAGTGCTTTCTCTTAGCGGTGGCCATCTTGGCAACCGTGGTAGAAAATAATTTGTCAAAAGTGGCCAATCTGGCACACACATCAGACTGTGACACCACACTCATGACAACGTCACACGGGGCCCCCGAGTCAAAGTGGGAGGGAGAGGAGAGGGAGCCGGCGGTGCTGACCCAGAATCTGGGGTCCGGACTGCCGTGTAAAGGTCTGCTGTGCACATGGTATACATAAAATGACATCATCCCCGGTAAGGGATACCCCACAACTCATGCACTTCCGGGATTGCCCCGAGGGGAGCCCGGTATCCAGGAATGCCTCCATACGGTGAACTTGTAGTTATTTGTAATGACCGAGGGAATTACGCTAATAAGCAACCCGGGATGCCCTTTTAATGTCCAAGTGGGAGGATTTGTATGTGAAAATTAATAAACTCAGGGACCATAGGCTAAGAACGCCATGAAGTCCACCAGAAGGAACCCCCTAAGATCTACCTGCCAGAACAGTACACTAATAAAAATGAAGCAGGGACAAAAATCAGAAAGCATGGAGAAAGGGGGGCCCACAGGGCCACTCACAGTTGCCATAGGAACAAGACGCTGAGTCCTCATGAATCGTGAGGTGAAGGAATAGAGCGGAACAGGAAGGGGGGCGTGGCCAGCGCGGATCGCGCCACTGACCTGCTCCACCCCCCCTCCCTAACGCAACTTGTGAGGAGCGAGCTCCTCAGCAGTGTCCGAGGCAGAGGGGGCGGGCCGCGGCGACGCGCCGAAAGCCCGGCCCCGCCCCCAAAGACAACGCGTGAGGGGAGAAGCTCCCCTCCGTTTCCAAGCGCCGGAGAACCGGTGTCGCGGGGACCCGCGGCACCGGAGAAGGAAGACAAGGAGGTAGCAGCCCGCAGCTGACATGCGGGACCGCCGACCGCTCGAGCCATGCTACAAGTGTACAATGAAAGCGGGAGCGGGCCGCGGCCTCACGCCGAAGGCCCGGCCCCCAACTGAGAGTGTGTGAGGGGAGAGCTCCCCTCAACACTCTCTGAGGTAAAAATTGGCGCTGCGGCGATAGTGCGTCCGCGGTGCCAAATTAAAATGTAAAAAAAAACACACTACACTATCCAAATCCATTGAGGGATTAATTCCAGACGCTCCCCATCAACACGCAGCACCCCAACAAGCTCCGTTGGCGGTGTACCCCGAATATAAGCCTGCATAGTAGAAGGATAGAGAGACAGGACGTGCTGTATACCCCAGTGAGTGCAGCGCTCCTAACACGGTCCAAAACTACAATAAAAAACTAGCCTAACAGCAATGCTAAAGAAGGGGGGGGGGGCCCAACCCAATTTAGTAAAGGTGGAAGGGGGCCAAGTAGGCCATACCGTCGGTGGACAGGGCATCCCAAACCGGGGTCACCAACCCGGTGTTACCGCCTACCCTCTTATATAGGGTCTCACGGCGGAGCCTAGCTCCTGAGCACCTGATGTGCTGAATTACCCTCGCCCGGACCAGCAGCCAAGACTGGGAGGCATGTCATATAACAAGGATTAAATAAGGAAAAAAGGGTCCGAACGGAAATAGAAAAATAACTGGCCGGGAGTTGTCCCGGCTACCTGCAATCCCCCTGTGCAAGGAGGAGACATCATCTTCTGACTTGCTCACCGACTGCAGAGATGGAAAACTGGGTAATGAGTGGGAGGTCCCAGGTATTTATGGATCAGAGAGGGGCTTTCTTTTTACTATCATCTCTGCAGAACGCCCTCTTCAGGTCGGTACTACCCACATGTTATGGATATCTTGAAGCGGGGTGTGTGACATACTTAGAATAAGCCCATTGTCCCAAAACAGCCTGCATTTCTTTTCTTGCTAAAGCTTTCGCCCAATATTCATTAAAAACGCTAACAGGAAGCAGTGTGATGATGAATATATTCATTAAAAACGCTAACAGGAAGCAGTGTGATGATGAATGTCAGCTGTATGCCAATTTATTCAATTACAACTAACGGCCTTATTCATGAAGGTATAGCGCCAGGTAGTGCCTGTACAGCGGCAGGTGAATGCCGGACACGGCAGCAATTACACATTTATGAAGCCGAATCTGGTGAGCGACTGGAACGACGCCATGTAGAGTTCGATTCATCATTATCCCAGGCTCAGCATACAGCGCCGGCGTTCAGCCTTGCAGAGCGCCATGTCTTACCTCTCGCTACCTGGCGCTCTCCCATACATTTCTATGGACAATCCTTAAATCCCTTTCCTAATCCCCATTTTTTTTCCCATAAAAAAAAAAAAAAAAAAAAACACACAAACCTTCTAACATGTATCCTGGGCAAGAAAATGACATTTTTGAAAAACTTTTTTGATTAATAATATTTTTATGCAGAATTGTCCTTACATGGTATTAAAGTGTTCATGTCACAAGGTTATAACAATGTAATTCCATATGTTTTCGCTTTGTTACTAGTGGATATGTGTTCAAAAAATACAATTCTGTGATAACTCACCTGTAGAATTGGTATTATGAGTATACAGTACGTCCTGCTCCAAATCTAATACTTACAGTTGGGATATACTCCGCCAGATGGCGCTGGACTGCAGAGACATCGAAAATAGGCTCCTCCCGGCCCCTCAAATACCCGGGGACCTCCCACAAATCCCCAGCATTGAAAAGCAGTTAATGAGAAACCGGGAGAATTAAACAATCCAAACTATCAACTATAACAAGGATAACAATCACCATACAGGGCATCCAAGATAATGCAACCAAGGGTGGGTTGGAGCAGGACGTACTGTATACTCATAATACCAATTCTACAGGTGAGTAATCACAGAATTGTATTATTCTTAGTATACAGTACGTCCTGCTCCAAATCTAATACTTACAGTTGGGACATCCAATAGCAGTGTCCATAAAGTAGGGTGGGATCCCCAAGAAAAATCAGCAGCAGACACTGCCGCCTGCCGCCTGCAGAACCTTTCGGCCAAAAGCAGCATCAGCTGAGGCCCTAACATCAACCTTGTAAAACTTTGAAAAGGTATGAACAGAAGACCAAGTAGCGGCCTTGCAAACTTGTTCAACAGAAGCCTGGTGCTGAAAAGCCCAAGAGGCACAAATAGCACGAGTGGAATGAGCAGTAAGGCGGAAGGGAGGACTCTTCCCCTTAGCAGAGTAGGCCTGAATCACAGCCTGACGGATCCACTTGCTGATAGTAGACTTGGCAGGAGCCAAACCCTTCCTAGGACCAGAAGGGACCACAAAAAGAGCATCAGTTTTCCTGAAAGGTGCAGTAGCCACCAGATAGTACTTCAGACACCTAACCACATCCAAAGAGTACAAAACTCTCTCCTTAGCATTGCTAGGATTAGGGCACAAAGAAGGAAGAACAATATCCTGATTCAAATGAAAGGCAGACACTACCTTAGGCAGAAAATCAGGTTTGAAACGAAACACCACCTTGTCCTGGTGTCTCTCATAGTAGGGGGGCTGAATGGACAGCGCCGCCAACTCAGACACACGCCTGACAGAAGTGATAGCCACCAGAAAGACAACCTTGAGCGTAAGAATGGCCAAGGCAGCATCCTGCACAGGTTCAAAGGGAGCACCCTGCAAGGCTGACAGGACCAAGTTCAGATCCCAAAACAGGCACCATAGGTTTACGTGGAGGGCGCACATGAGTGACCCCCTGGAAAAAAGTCCTGATCAGGGGATGCTGAGCAAAGGACTTCTGGAAGAAAATAGCCAGGGCAGAAACCTGACCCTTCAGAGTACTGAGCTGGAGCCCCATCTCCAACCCATGCTGCAGGAACTCCAGAATCCTGGGAATAGAGAAGACACGACAGGGAAGAGACTTAGACTCACACCAGTCCATGTAGGCACGCCAAACCCTGTAATAAATGGAAGAGGAACACTTCTTCCTAGCTTTAATCAAAGTATCCACAACTGAGGAAGACAGCCCCTTCTACATCAAGATGGAGGTTTCAGCAGCCAAGCCGTCAAAGCCAGAGTTTGTAAATTGGGATGGCGTAGTGAGCCCTGAGTGAGCAGATCTGGCACCAAGGGCAGAGCGTACTGATCTACTGCCAGCTGCACCACGTCTGCGAACCACACTCTTCTTGGCCACCTGGGGGCCACCAGAATTGCTGGCACCCTTTCCAGAGCAATGTTGCGCAGAACCCTGCGCAGCAGGGGAATTGGGGGGGAAGACATACAGGAACTGAAAGTCCTGCCATGACATTGCTAGCGCATCCGAGGTCAGAGCCAGAGGATCCCTGGACAGAGAGACAAAAGCTGGGAGCTTGTGATTGCGGCGGGACGCAAACAGATCCACATCTGGTTGGCCCCAATGGTGACACGGAGATTGAAACACCCTGCTGCATAGGGACCATTCTCCCTGGCGAGAGGTCCCCCTGCTCAGAGAGTCTGCCAGGCGATTTTCCACCCCCGGGATGTACACAGCTGATATGCAGGGGACATTGGCCTCCGCCCAAGTCAGGATCAGAGACGCTTCCTGGAGGGCTCCCTTGCTCCGGGTCCCTCCCTGATGATTGATGTAGGCAACTGCCGTCTGGTTGTCCGAGCGCACCTGAACAGGCAGATCCCGAACGTGAGTAGTCAAGCGAGCCAGAACTAACCTGATCGCCCGCAGTTCCAAGATATTGATAGGTGTGTGGGCCTCCTGAGGGCCCCACCTCCCCTGGAACAGCAGGGACTTCCAGAAACCCCCCCCAACCTGACAGACTGGCATCCGTGATGACCGTCGCCCAGGAAGGGGCAAGACAGGATCTGCCCCCCAACAGGTTCCTTGAGTCCATCCACCAGGAGAGGGACCTCCTGACCAGGGGGGAGAGCACACAGACCCTGTCCAGGGACGCTGGGTCCTTGTCCCATACAGACAATAGGTGAAGTTGCAGGGGCCTCAAGTGGAACTGAGCATAAGGGACCGCTTTGAAGCACGCCACCATCAGGCCCACCAGCTGCATCCCCTGCCTGATGGAGGGATGGGGACAAGCTAGGAGGGACTGAGCCTGTGCAATCAGACTGTCCACCTTCTGTTGAGGAAGGAAGATCCTTGCCTGAACTGTATCCAGATTCATTCCTAGGAATGGAATTACCAAGGAAGGTGACAGTGAGGACTTGGGGTGGTTGATCACCCATCCAAATGACTCCAGAGTGGACACCACCAGCTGAGTATCCAACTCTGCCTGATGTAGAGACTGGGAAGTGATGAGGATGTCGTCCAGATAGGGAAGCACGCTGACGCCCTGACATCTGAGCAGAGACATCACGCCAGCCAGCACCTTGGTGAACACCCTGGGAGCTGAAGTGAGGCCGAAGGGCAAGGCCGCAAATTGGTAGTGTTCATCCATCAGAGCGAACCTGAGGAACCTTTGATGACCTGGGAACACAGGAATATGAAGGTAAGCATCTTTGAAGTCCACAGAAGTCATGAAATCCCCTGGGCGCAGGGAACTGATGGCAGAGCGCAGAGTTCCCATGCGAAAGCGCCTGCCCCTGACAAACTTGTTGAGGATCTTCAAGTCCAGGATGGGCCTGACTGAACCATCTTTTTTGGGTACTGTGAATAGGTTGGAATAAAAGCCCTTGCCTTTTTCTCTTAAAGGGACCTGGCAGATGTCCCCCAGCTCCAGGAGGCCTTGCACTGCTTGCACTAGCTCCTGAGCTGACACAGGGTCCTGAGGAACCCGGGATCTGATGAATCTTGGAGGGGGATCGGCAGCAAACTCCAACTTGTAACCGGAGGACACTACCTCCTGAATCCATCGGTCTGAGACACGAAGCCTCCAGATGTGAGCGAAGTGCTGCAGCCGTCCCCCCACGGATGGGTGAGGGCGCCCCATCATGCCTGAGGGGGCTTGGGGGAAGATTTTGCTTTGGGACCCCAGGAGGGGCCAGGACGCCCACGTCCTCTGCCCCTGCCCCAGAAATCTCCCCGGGTCCCAGGAAAACCCCCCTCCCCCGTCTGGCACCACGATAAAGGGGAGGAGAAGGAACCCTGACCCCGAAAGGGCCTAGATTGACGCCTGCGCTGGGGTAGCCTGCCTCCCTTAGCAAAAAGGTCCAGGCGGTCCCCAAACAGGCGCAGTCCTTTAAAGGGGAACCCAGTGAGGGCCTTCTTGGCAGCGTTGTCAGCAGCCCACTAGCGCAGCCAAACCGAGCGGCGTATAGCCACCACAAGGGCAGAAGTTCTGGCACACATTCTGATAGTGTCATCCAATGCTGATAGGACAAAATTTACAAAAACATCACAACTGGAGAGTGCATTGAACACCTCACAAGGCAAATCATCAGGGGCACTATCAAGCATATTTCTGATAAGGGTTCTAGTGGCCACAGCAGTAATGGCAGAGGCACAGACCGGGCGCAGCGCCGTCCCCGCACATGCAAAGGCGTGGGATGCCAGCTGATCAATACGCTAGTCCTCGGCATCCCGCAGGGTAGTGGAGTCAGGGGAATGCATGACAGAGGTGTTAGATAGCCCTAGGATCGGGGCATCCACCTAGGGTGGGGGGGGATGACCAACATTTAACCACCTCAACAGGAAAGGGATACTTCCTATCCCAACTTTTTGGAACCCCGGGAAGTTTACTGGGGCGCTCCCATTCCTTGAGCACAAGGTTATGGAAATGTGCCTGCTCGGGAAATTCCAGACGTGATTTTGCTGTATGGAAAAGCTCCCCTCTTTGCCTGGGAGCCCTAACAGGTAGAGAGATAGACAGAACCTCAAAAATCTGGGTCAATAATCTGTCAGTGTCATCCGGGGCCCAGGAGTCAGAGCCAGAATCGTCATGACCCCTCGGTCTCTCATCAGATGAGCCTGAATCAGAAAAGAGCTCCCCTTCATCAGACAGGGTATAGCCTCAAAAATTCATAAACTCCTCAGTTCCCATAGGGAAAACAGTGACATTAGGCATCAAGTGCCGCTTCTTAGCAGGGGCCTTACGTGCTAAGGACTTAGCAATCAACTGCTCAACAGTAGCCAGTCTAGAAGACACATCAGGCTGATAATCCCCACTAGTATGCAACTCAGCAGGAGTGAGGTTTAAGCTTGGGGGAGTAGGTGAAGTGAAACGAGGTGCAGCCACTGGCAGGCCAGATTGCAATGCAAGCACCTGCTCAGCACAGGGTACACAGACCCGTGCCTTGTCAGCATCAGCATGAGTCTGCCCACACGCTACACACAGCCGGTCTTGTCCCGAAGGAACCCCGGTCACATTATCCTGAGATGCCTCCATATGGTGATTATAGCGGCGCTATAGGCCGATAGGGATTAACGCTATAAAGCAACCCTGGATGCCCCAATAACCCGCTAGGGAAGTGGGAGTAATACACAAGATCTAACAAGTTATAAACTAATAGAGGGCCGGGAGAAGCCAAAGGATTCGCCCAGCCTGAAATAAAAGAAGGAGACCTTAAGCACACTGTAATAAAGGGTAGAAAATAAAGCCGCCCGCGAGGGCACTTACGGACCGCGGTAGGTAGGGGTCCGTCGCGCATAGGCCAACCAAGCAGGTCAAAGATGGCGTCGGTATACCTCAAGAGGCGGGCCGGTATCAGCAATGACGCGGAGCGCGCCATAGACCCCGCCCCCAGCCAGGACGTGATAAGCAGCCAATGACGGCGCACCAGCGCCTGAGGTAACGCCGCCGCCAAGCGCGGAACATAGTGAAAGACGCGCGGCGGCAATTTTAAACACAGTAAAAGGAAGCGCGGCGGCTGACACAAGGCAGAATGTATAAAGTATAAAGTTAAATCACATTTACACCCCCCCCCCCCCCCCCCCCGTTTTTCCCCAAAGGCTACAAGGAGAATGAGGGAGGACAGCGGCTACTTAAATAGGGCCCACCGATGGGCAGGGGCAATAGTGCGGGAGGGGCATCCCATAGAGGCTCACCATAAGCCTGAACTGCCTACCCTTTGGTGGGGGATTGCGGTGGAGCAGCGCTCCTAAGCACCTAACAGTGGCGCTGCCTACCTTCACCCGACCAGCGCAGCCAAGGCTGGGAGGCATATTACTAATGGAACGGGTGGGAATAGTCCTACAGGGCCGCAGGCTAATAGCCCCGCTCACCTGCGAGTAGAGAGAGACATTTCTCGTCCTTAGCAGTCCAGACTGCAGAGAAAATCTGGGGATTTGTGGGAGGTCCAGCACCATCTGGCGGAGTAATACCCACGTGTAAGTAATCTATCTGGAGCAGGACGTACTGTATACTAAGAATAACAGAGCAGGTGAAGCATGCACAACACAGTATATAATAAAGCTTGTGGGAACAGACGGGCATAACCCTTTTAGGCCCAGAGCCTAGCTCTGTCAACGCCTGACCCCCGGCGTTCACCCTACCTTCACCGTCCCGTCAGCCGAGGCTGGGAGGCAGTAGTGGGTCCACGGGAACAGGGGTGCAGCGGCCGACAGGCTTACAATGCCCTGCTCATCTGCAGTATCCAGGAGAGAGTATCCAAGAAGATACTGCAAGATGAACTCTGGGGATTCTACTGAGACTCCTCATTTTATAGGGGGCTGGGAGGCGTTACAGCTTTGGATCTTGCAGTGACTGCGCCACCTGGTGGCGGACTACACAACTGTCATCACTTCTGGGACGACCTGGACTGGATATAGTGAAAAACTCACCTGTACCCGGTCCAATGGCTCATGCACGGGCTCTCAGCCAATTAGACGCTTGGCAAACTGCTCTGTATACATGTAGTGCTTCGGCAATTGGGAGCAAAGCGGGCGCTTCCCTAGCAATGCTATCCCCAGCCCAAAGATGCAGGGATGTAGCCAGCAGATGTTTACATCGCCGAGGGTGCCAGGAAGCAGGTGAGTCCTGCAGCACCCAAGGGAAGCGGGGGATGCTCACACAGCGGGCGGTTCTGGAATATTTTAAATTTCAGAGCCTTCTTTTGCTTACCAATGTGTAATTTCTGATTAATGCTCGGAGGAGCAGCGTGTGGGACTTACCATCTGTTGGATCCTATGAAAGGTTTTTCCATGAAAGCCGAACGCTTGTTCAAACAGGACTTTGTCCTCCACCGTCCATTCATCGGGAAAAGGGGTGAAGTTGGGCAAATCGGCCAGAGATTTCTCGATATTATGTTTGTGCCAGAACAGCATGCCGAGAGCCTGCGGAGAGAAGCAGCCCAAAGTGAGAAGCGTAGTCCACTATACAGGCAGCCCAAGCTGCTTTGCACCGAATCGTAAGCAGGACAATACTAAAGAGGACCAAAATCATACCTAGAGTCCAAAAGACTAGGTCCGGCTGAAACCCTTCTCTGGGATGCCCCGCACTGTAAAAAATTCACCTAGAATCCTGTGAGCAGAGCATGTGGCCTGATTGTGTGCTGGCAGTGGGTACAGGGATTCTGCATTTTAACACCACAAGATTCCTGGTCTCTAGGTCTGGATTTAGCCAGCTTTAAAGTGGACCAAAACCCATGCAGATCGGCCCGGGAATCAGATTCCGGAGCTAATCGATTCCCTCCCCTGGGGCATCCGAAATCGTGCGAAATTCCCCCAGGGCGCCCCATACATTTACCTGCTTTCCCGGTCCAACGGCGCATGCGCAAGCCACATCTCTCCTATCCCTCTAGCAGGACGCGTGCCCGCACCAGGCATTTGTGAATGGCCGGCGCGGGCACGCTCCGTGTTAGAGGGAAGTGGGGGATGCGGCCTCTTAAAGGCTTAGACGACGTGACATCAGCGGCTCTGCGCGCTGATTGGACAAGCGCTGCGCATGTGCCATAGGACTGGGAAGAGGTGAGTTCGCATCAGTGATCTAGGGGGTTTCACACAGCGGGGCATCCCCGATCGGGGACCAGGACCAAAACCCAGGATAATCAAAATCTTTGGTCCACTTTAAAGTGAGCAAAAATCCGGGATTTTCACTATCCCGGGTTTTGGTCTGTACCCCTGCGGCACCCTGATTTAAGATGCCGTGACCGGCGGGGCTTTACATAGCAGGGCTTCTCAATTCTAGATTGGGATCCCCCCATCCCAATCCCAATTTGAGATGGCCCATAATGTGAAACCCAGACAATCGCCCGATTTTCTTACGAGCCCACAGGGCAAGCAAGGCCAGTGGCGGCATCTCTCATATTTTTCTCAGAATCTGCTTGGCCCTGCCCGCCGTAACAGAGTGGCTGGCAAGAGTGCACACAGCCTAGGGATGGCGATCGCAAGTGCATTAAAGTGGACCAACACCCACCGGTGATCGGCCCGGGAATCTATAAGATTCCCGGGCCGATCACCTCCCTCCCCGCGGGACAACCCCCCCAAACACCCCAAACTCCTTACCTCAGTTTCGGCGGCGGCCGGCCGCCGCCGCCTCCCTCGCGCCCCTCTAGACGTGCGCGCGCCCGCGCCGGCCGTCTGTGAATGGCCGGCGCGGGCACGCGCACGTCTAGAGGGACGCGCGGGAGGCGGCGGCGGAGGAGCCGCTTGTCCGCGGCTTGTCCGTCGGCTCGGGGAGAGGCGAGTTCGGGGGGGTTTCACACAGCGGGGCACCCCGATCGGGGGTGCCCCACCGAAGTGGACCAAGACCCAGGATACTCAAAATCCTGGGTGTTGGTCCACTTTAATATGTGCGGCTGTTGGAGGAGAGCCGTACCTGCGTTGTGGGAAAGGTATGTAGGTCGGTCAATCTGGGGGTTTCACGGAGCGGGGCATCCGAAAGAAGCACAGGGGATTAAAACAAAAAAAAAAAAAGGGCTCTGTGCAGTTGCCGGGTTAGGTAAGGAGTTTTTTTGTTGTAACCACCCATTGCCCTCTCTGCCTCAGCACCAAGGGGGTTTACAACGGGACATACGCTTTAAAGTGGACTAAAACTAAGGATTTTGGTTCTTGCCCCCCGATTAGGGATGCCGCATGGTGTGAAACCCCCCAGGTTGCCGAAACAACCCCCCCTTTTCCCATGCATGTGACGCATGCACGGTCTCTTGTCCAATCAGCACGCTTGGTTCCGCTGCCACTGCCGCCTGCAGAACTTAGCGGCCAAAAGCAGCGCCAGCTGAGGCCCGAACATCAACCTTGTAAAACTTGAAAAACGTATGAACAGAAGACCAAGTAGCGGCCTTGCAAACTTGTTCAACAGAAGCCTAGTGCTGAAAAGCCCAAGAGGCACCAATAGCACGAGTAGAACGAGCAGTAAGATGAAAGGGAGGATTCTTCCCCTTAGCCTGGTAGGCCTGAATCACAGCCTGTCTGATCCATTTGCTGATAGTAGACTTAGCAGGAGCCAAACCCTTCCTAGGACCCGAAGGGACCATAAACAGAGCATCAGTCTTCCTGAAAGGTGAAGTAGCCACCAGATAGAACTTCAGATTCCTGACCACATCCAAGGAATGCAAAGCCCTCTCCTTAGAGCAACTAGGATTAGGGCACAAAGAAGGAAGAACAAGGTCCTGATTAAGATGAAAAGCAGACACAACCTTAGGCAGAAAATCAGGCTTAAAGCGAAACACCACCTTGTCCTGGTGTCTCTCAAAGGGGGCTGGATAGAAAGCGCCGCCAACTCAGACACAAGCCTAACAGAAGTGAGAGCAACCAAAAAGACAACCTTAAGAGTGAGAATGGCCAAGGCAGCCTCATGCACAGGTTCAAATGGAGAACCCTGCAAGGCAGATAGGACCAGGTTCAAGTCCCAGACAGGCAACATAGGCTTACGTGGGGGATGCACATGAGTAACCCCCTGGAAGAAGGTCTTGACCAGATGATGCTGAGCAAAGGATCACTGAAAGAACACAGCCAAGCAAAAACATGACCCTTCAGAGTACTGAGCTGGAGCCCCAGGTCAAAACCATGTTAAATAAACTCCAGAATCCTAGGAATAGAGGACACACGACAAGGGAGAGACCTAGACTCCCACCAGTCAATGTAGGTACGCCAAGTCCTGTAGTAAATGGAAGAAGAGGACTTTTTCCTAGCCCTGATCATAGTGTTAACAACAGAGGCAGGCAGCACTTTTTCCATCAAGATGGAGGTTTCATCAGCCAGGCCGTCAAAGCCAGCGTTTGTAAATTGGGATGGAGTAACGGTCCCTGAGTGAGCAGGTCTGGAACCCTGGGCAGATCGTACTGATCCACTGCCAGCAGCACGATGTCTGCGAACCACACTCTTCTTGGCCAACGGGGGGCCACCAGGATTGCTGGCACCCCTTCCTGAGCTATCTTGCACAGAACCCTGCCCAACAGGGGGAATGGAGGAAAGACATACAGAAGCTGAAAGTTCTGCCACGACATTGCTAGAGCATCCATGGCCAAGGCCAGAGGATCCTGGGACAGGGAGACAAAGGCTGGAAGCTTGTGATTGTGACGAGACGCAAACAGATCCTCATCCGGCTGACCCCAACGGTGACACAGCGAGTGAAACACCCTGTCGCTGAGGGACCATTCTCCTAGGCGAGAGGTCTCCCTGCTCAGAGAGTCTGCCAGCAGATTCTCCAACCCCGGGATGTACACAGCTGAAATGCAGGGAACACTGTCCTCCGCCTAGGACAGGATCAGAGACACTTCCTTGAGGGCCCCCTTGCTCCGGGTCCCTCCTTGATGATTGATGTAGGCAACCGCCATTTGGTTGTCTGAGCGTACCTGAACAGGGAGACCCCGAAGGTGCGGGGTCAAGTGAGCCAGCACCAACCAGATCACCCTCAGTTCCAGAATGTTGATAGGGGTGTGGGCCTCCTGAGGTCTCCACCGCCCCTGGAATTGTGGGGACTTCATACAATCTTTGATGACCTGGAAAGATGGGAATGAAGGTAAGCATCCTTGATGTCCACAGAGGTCATAAAGTCCCCTGGGCGCAGTGAGCTGATAGCTGAACGCAGAGTCTCCATGCGAAAGCGCCTGCATCTGACAAATTTGTTGAGGATCTTCAAATCCAGGATGGGTCTGACTGACCCGTCTCTCTTGGGCACAATGAAAAGGTTGGAATAAAAGCCCTTGCCTCTTTCTCGTAAGGGAACTTGACAGATCACCCCCAGCTCCAGAAGGCTTTGCACAGCAAGAACCAGAGCCTGAGTTGACAGGGGGTCCTGAGACATCCGGGACCTGATGAATCTTGGGGGTGGCCAGGCTGCAAACTCTATCTTGTAACCGGAGGACACTACCTCCTGAATCCACCGGTCTGAGACATGATGCCTCCAGACGTGAGCAAAGAGCTGAAGCCGTCCCCCCACCCGGATGGGTGAGGGCGCCCCTTCATGCCTGAAGGGGCTTGGGGGAAGACTTAGACTTGGAGCCCCAGGATGGGCAAGGACGTCCACGTCCCCTGCCTCTTCCCCAGAAATATCCTCGGGGCCCTGTAAAGGAGGCTCCTCTCCCCGTTCTGGATCCACGGTAGGAGTAAAGAAAGGAGCCTGAACCCTGAAAGGGCCGGGATGGTCTTTTGCGCTGGGGTAACTTGCCACCCTTAGCAAACAGGTGCAGGTGGTCCCCAAACAGACACAGTCCTTTGAAGGGGAAACCAGTGAGAGCCTTCTTGGCAGCGTTGTCAGCCACCCACTGGCGCAGCCAGACAGAGCGGCGTATAGCCACCACCAAGGCAGAGGTTCTCGCACACATCCTAATGGTATCATCCAAGGCAGAAAGTACATAGGCAATGAACACCTCAGCGTGAGAGAGCATTATACTCTTCACTAGAAGCATCATCAGGAGCTCCATCTAAGATTTCTGAGCAGGGTCCTAATAGCCACAGCTGTAATGGCAGAAGCACACACAGGACGCAAGGCAGTTCCCACACAGGCAAAGGCATGGGAGGCCAGCTGGTCAATGCGCCGGTCCTCACCATCCTTAGTGGAGTCAGGAGAATGCATGACAGAAGTGTTAGACAACCCCAGAATTGGAGCATCCACTTCTGGAGGAGATGACCACCGCTTAACCACATCAGCAGGGAAGGGATACCTCTTATTCCAACTCTTAGGAACCCTGGGAAGTCTGCTTGGACATTCCCACTCTTGAGCACAAGATTATTAAAATGGGCTTGTTCGAGGAACTCCAGACGTGGCTTAGCCGTATGAAACAGCTCCTCCTGCTGCTTAGGAGCCGTGGATGGGGGAGCAATAGCAAGCACCTCAAAAGCCTATCAGTATCATCTGGTGCCCAAGGGTAAGAGACCGAATCAGCATAACCCTTAGGCTGCTCATCAGAGGACTCTGAGTCAGAGAATAATTCCCCCTCCTCTAGGGGAGTATACCCAGACAGTTCCAAGAATTCATCAGCCCCCATAGGGAAAGCAGTGACACCGGGCGTCAAATGCCGCCTCTTAGCCGGGGCCTTGCGCGCCAAGGTATTAGCAAGCAGCCTTTTCATACTAGCCAGTCTGGAAGAGACATCAGGCTGAGACTCCCCGCTGGTATGCACCTCACTGGGAGTCAGATGTAAGCGTGGGGGGGGGGGGGGTAGGTGAAGATAAAAGGGGCGCAGGCCCAGCCACCGGTAACCCAGACTGCAGCTCAAGCACCTGCTGGGCACAAGGTACACAAACCCACACATTGTCATCACAAGCGGGGGACACCCCACACACAGCCGGGCTTGTCCCAAAGGAACCCCAAGCACATTATCCTGAGAAGCCTCCATATGGTGATTATAGCGGCACAATAAGCCGATAGGGACTTATGCCGTAAAGGCAACCCGGGATGCCCCAATAGCCCGCAAGGGAAGTGGGAGGAATTTAAGCACTAGGCCTCAATAAGTTTGTAAACACTACATAGAGGGGATAGGACCGGGAGAAACGTTTAACCCGCCTGCAAGACACAAAAAGAAGACCCATAAGCGGCATGCATACAACCATTAATAATAAAGCTCAGCCCGCAGGGGCACTCAAGGACCGCGGAGAGAAGACGCCAGCCCGGCGAGGGGCGGGCCGCGGAGACATGATGCAAAAGGCGCCATCCACCAGCCCCCCCCCCCCCCCGAAGAGCGCGAAGGCGCGCACATGACCAGCCAGCCAATAGAGGCGCAGCAGCGCCAGAGGGAGTTTCGCCGCCGAGCGTGGAGCGCAGCACAGGCGCGAGCGGCGGCAATTTTAAAGATAAAGCGCGGTGACAAGCAAAAACCAGTGAAAGTTCAAAACACATACACACGCACCCCCCCCCCCTTCCCACCGAGAACCTTAAGGGAGAGCGAGGGAGGGCAGCGGCCACCTATCAGGGACCCACCGGTAAGGGGGCGAGGGGACTAAGGTGCGGGAGGAGCATCCCATAAGGCTCACCATGGCCTATACCGCCTACCCCTTGGTGGGGGATTGCGGTCGAAGCCATTTTTGCTGTTCTCTGCAGCCCAGCGCCATCTGGTGGAGGTAAACCCAGACGTAAGGATTATCATCTGGAGCAGGACGTACTGTATACTAAGAATATAACCATCGAGAAAAATAGGCTAGATTCCATTTAACATTACAGCCACAACCATTCAGCTTTTACAGGAGAGGACCAGTCAACTCCAACAGCCTGTCACCTGAGCCAACCTGTGCTGGCATAGCAGCATAATGCTACAGATCCTTGAGGAAGTGGCAGTTGCCCACGGAACGCGCGGCTGCTTTGGATGCTGGCAGGTGGTGGGGAGACCTGGTGACTAATCTGTAATTTTTGAAGTGTTATTGAATTACTGGATTGTTTGGGTTATTGGAATATATATCTCTTTTTAGTGACTGAAGAGGGCCAGTTTATGAAATAGCCCATGGATTTTATTTCTTCTAGTAGAAGAAAAACAACAAGCTTAAAACAGAAAGGATCACAGGTCACTTAAAGGGATTGTCCAGGCAGGCACTCCATTCGTTGCAATGGAGAGAGCATGTAGAGTCAGGCCAGCAATGACCTCAAGGCAGGTTGGTTCTCAGCTCTTGGTAATTTTTTTAACTGGGCAAATGGAGAGTATAGCCTTTCCCTTTTATAGCCAATACCTTTAATTATTGGAGCAATAAAAGAAACTAAGAAAAAAAAAAAGGAAGCAATTACCTGCTCCATGTTGTATCCGTGCTTCTCTTTGGCAACAGATATATATTCATCCACTAAAACACAAGAGCAAAGGGTTCTCAGTTGTACAGTAAGGTGTCAGCCATCCCAAAATATAATAAAAATTTTAATCCAAAAAAAAAAACATCCCCTCATTTTGTGCTTTTCCCCCGCATTTTGTTCTTCTTTAAAGAGATAGGCTGGGGCAAGAGCGTGTCGCAGACCGCAAAGTTACCTGTTCTATGAAACCCCTCAGGTCGCCCATAAACTAACCTTCTTTACTGGTCCAATGGCACATGCGTGAGCTGCGGCCGCATCCCCACAATCCCTCTAGCAAGGCGCATGCCCGCGTCAGGCATTTTTGAATGGCCAGCGTTAGCACGCTCCCCGTTAGCGGGGTATGCGGCCGCCAGCGTGCTCTGATAAGCTCACCTTACACGAGCTGACGTGAGCAGATCCGAGCACGCCGATTGGACGAGCATGCGACGCAGGACTGGAAAGGGGCGAGTTTGTTTCGGCGACCTGGGGAGGTTTCACACAGCAGGGCATCCCCGATCGGGGACCTGGGGGCAAGGACCAAAACCCCAGGATAGTCAAAATCCTGAGTTTTGGTCCACTTTAAGGCGGACCCACACCCATTGCGCAGGGGAGGCTCCAGCAATCCACCAACTACTATATGACAGAATGCCCATAAATCTCACAGAATTTCTACAGGAATCCAGCATGGCGACTGGCAGTCGGCGCGCACGTGTGCAGCACATTCTGGCGGTCGAAACAATGTCAGCGCTGGGTACCAACATGTGCGCCGGGCGGCCAATCACTGCGCTGGATTCCTGGCGGGAGAAATGAGGTTAAGGTGAGATTTACGGGCATTCTGGGGGGCTCCAGCATTCTGGATGCCCCCCAGCCTGTCACATAGCATGGGTTTGCCGCGGGCTGCTACGTTGTGCCTCTGCTTCAACGCTACGGGTTCGCTTTTAAATCAGGCTGCCCTGCTGTGCATCGCTGCTGCTAAAGTACAGAACGGGGCTGTCAGGATACTCCACTCTTTCTGGTTGCAGACACGTGACCGCAAGCAGCCTATCAGGTAGGCTGAGCACATTACTGTGCAGACGCTGGCGGGATGAGTCCGATGGGCTGCTTCACAGCTGCTGTAGAAGGATCCCGGAGAATATCCGGATGGCCCTGTTATGTAATTCACCAGAGGCGATGAGGGCTGCCCCGCTGCTGCTGCTGCATTCTCTAACTGTTGGAATGGGCCAGAGAAAAGGCCCTGATCTTGGTTAAAAAAAAAAAAAAAAAAAAAAAAAAAAAACACATTGGACACATTTATTGAGGAGCTGTGAGACTTACATTTTGCCTCAGACAGGTTCTGGTTTGGGGACCACACGAGCATACCAAGGTTTTCACGCTCTTGACAGCTTTTTGCCACCTCTGTGGACATAACATACACAAAAAAAAGTGTTAGAAACATCAGACCAAAAAAGCAGTAAATGTAATGTAATGTTATTTTGCAAAGGAAAAAAAAAAAAAAAAATCAAACGACAAGCAACCAAATCTATTCATTAATCAATAATACAGAGCAGTGTTGCATGTTATTGTAATTCAATGAAGTTGAGGATAGCTTTTTTTTTTTTCTTTAGGTAAGCTGGGTTTTTCTTTTTATTCAGAAAACCACAACCTAAAGAGTGGTTCTAATGATCAAGAAATGCTAGTCTTTGCATCTTCCAAGGCGCATATAACAGCAAGAGCCACTAGAGGGCAGTCTCCACCAGATAGAAGCGTGTGAGGGGAAGCTACAACTATCTGTAGCAAGGCAAAAGGCACACAGCTTCACCACAGTTACTCCGGTGGGGGAGATGGGTAGAAGACATGGGACGGGGGGGGGGTTAGAGGATTCTGGTCTGCTTTAACCCTTTAACCGCCAGCCTACCTTGAGATTTTGTCACCCTTTGTTGCCAGACCATTTTGCACTATTTTGCGCTCCCCATGTTCAACTGTGATTTTTGAAGGGATTTCCAGGGATTTCCCAGGAAAGTGATATATTGTTTTTTTCAGCGGAGCCTGGGCTTTAACATGAAATGTCTTGTTTGTCATTTTCTAAGTGTATTCTCAATATTTTTGGGTGAAAATTGTGCAAAAAAATAAAAAAAAACTATTTTTTACAATTTGTAGTGTTTTTTTGTGATAAAAAATGTAAGTTTGTCAATAAAATCTTATTGCGTGTGAAACCCCAATTTCTCTCGGTTACAGCGGTACCACATATGTATTGGTAGACACCCTTTCCTGCCCAGGAGACTCCCCCAAACTGAAACAACGCTTTAGGAGATTTTCAGATAAAATACAACTATGCTACGCAATATGCGCACCTTGCAGTTTTTCAAGAAAAGCAACCCTTTACATTTGAAATACCCCCAACAAACTATATATTCCCTAGAAGTACACACCTCAAGCTTTCTAGGCGTACCAGGCTTGTTGACATGGGTGCAGTTATCTGGAAGTAATCCCTCAATGTATTCTTTGGTTGCACAGGGTTTCCCTAAAAATGAATAAAAAAGCAGAATCAAAACCACATTTTCCTAAAAAAAACTATATGCAAACCAGAAAAAAACAGAAAATCTGAAAAAGCAACATCCCCCAAACAGAATGATACCCAACATGCATAGGTTCTGTCAAGGAAAGAGTTGCCAAACACACCAAAGTAAAGCATGCGCATAACGGTAATTTTACTTCAGATATTCAGCTCTGCAGACAAAGTGCGCACCTTGTGCTTTTTCTACCAAACCAACCCTTTACATTTGGAATATCCCCCATAAACCATATATTCCCTGAAAGTACACATGTTAAGCTTTCTAAGCGTACCCAGCTTGTTGTAGTGGGCTCATCTTTCTGGAAGTAATATCTCGAAGAATTCATAGGTTGCACAGGATTTCACAAAAAAATGTATAAAAAAGCAGAATAAAAAACACATTTTTCTAAAATATCAATATGCAAATAAGAAAAAAACAAGCTAAATCTGAAAGCGCAAGGTCCCCCGAGCAGAACAATACCCAACATGCATAGGTACCTGTAACCTTTTGACTGCCAGTCTACTTGAGATTTTGTCACCCTCTCCTGACAGGATATTTTTCACCATTTTGCGTGATGTTTAACTGTGATTTTTGCAGGAATTTCCAAGAAAATGGCATATTTTCTTTTTGTGGCAGAGTTTAGGCTTTAACATGAAATGTCTTGTTTGTAATTTTTTTTTTTTTTACAATATTGTAAAGTAAAAAAAATAAATAAATAAATAAATAAATTTTTTTTGAAAATTGACTCCTTTATTTTAAATAAAAAATGTATTTTATTAAGGAAAATCATATTGCATGTGAAAGCCCCATTTCTACCGATTAGAACGGTACCACATATTTATCGGTAGCCCCCCGTTCCTGCCCAGGAGACCCCCCTAACTGAAACAAGTATTTTATAACATTCACAAAAAAAATACAAATACCATCCACACTACAAAGGGTTAAATCGAGAAAAAAATGACATAGGGTCCCCCCTCCCAGGGGAGGGAGACCCCATTTTTTTTTTGATTTTTTAAGGGTTAAAAACCCTTAAAAATCAAAAAAAAAATTGACGTGGGGTCCCCCTTACCCGAAGTAACCAGCCCGGGACCAGCTATGGGGGCTTGTAGGCACAGAGTGGGGGGGCCAGCTTTTGTGGCCCCCCCACCCTGCAGCCTACGAGCCCACATAGCCTATGTGGGCCCGGGCTCTTCTGCCCCCCCCTGGCCTTTGGGGAGGCAGGTAATGGGGGTGCCAGGGGTTAATGGCAAGCCACCCGCTAGCGCAGGTGGCTTGCCATCCCCCCAGCCTTGTGAACTGGTATAGGGGTCATGGACCCCTTACCAGTTCACAAGGGGTTAAATGTAAATAATTACACAGACACAAGCAGAGAAAAAAAAATTTTATTAATTTTTATTTTTTTTTACACTGTACTCACCTCCCATCCATCCTGGAGCACTGTGTCCCTCGGCGATCACTGGCTTCTGCTCACTTGCTAGAAGCCTTTTATAGCTGCTGGATGACAGAACACAAAGGGTTAATCAAAAAAAAAAAATGACATAGGGTCCCCCCTCCCAGGGGGGGCGGACCCCATTTTTTTTTGATTTTTAAGGGTTAAAAACCCTTAAAAATCAAAAAAAAAATTGACGTGGGGTCCCCCTTACCCACAGTAACCAGCCCGGGACCAGCTATGGGGGCTTGTAGGCACAGAGTGGGGGGGCCAGCTTATGTGGCCCCCCCACCCTGCAGCCTACGAGCCCACATAGCCCATGTGGGCCCGGGCTCTTCTGCCCCCCCCTGGCCTTTGGGGAGGCAGGTAATGGGGGTGCCAGGGGTTAATGGCAAGCCACCCGCTTGCGCAGGTGACTTGCCAGACCCCCGAGCCCTGTGAACTGGTATAGGGGTCATGGACCCCTTACCAGTTCACAAGGGGTTAAAAGTATAAATAAAAACAAACACACATGTTTTCAAATATATTTATTAAAAAAAAAAAAACATTTTACCTTTACTCACCTCCGATCTTCAGAAGCAATGTCCCGCGGCGATCTGATGCAGGTGACAGCTGGGCAGAGAAGGGGGGAGGCAGGCGATCGGAGGATCGCCTACCTCCCTCCTTCTCCGCCCAGCCGTCACCGGCATCTGAGAGGAGAACTGCCGGGTGCCCCGATGACACCCGGCGGTGACGTCATTAGCCCCGCCCCCGAAGGGGCGGGGCTAAAATCCAAGATGGCGGCCGCCATCGGAAGATGCGACGGAGGGAGGGCTGTTATGCCCCCCTCCAGAAGACAGAAGACCCGGGGGGGGTAATCGGAGCCCCCCCCCATGAAGAGGAGAGGCGGCGGGAGTCGGCGGGAGCGGAGGTGAGTAACTGTCATTTTTTTTTTTTTTTTTTTTTTAACAGGGAATCCGGCGGCTGCTGAAACGGGGGGGGGGGGCACCCTATTCCGGGCCCTCCCCTGCAGCCGGAGAAGCCCCGATCGGCGATCGGAGCCCCGCTGGCTGAAGAGGAGACCCGGCCGGACCAAACAAGGGGTCAGGTAAGTGATATTTTTTTATACTTTTTATTTTATTAATGGGGAAAGTCAGGCACGTAAATTTTACGTGGCTGGCGTTTAACGGTTGGAGAGGCAGCCACGTAAAATTTACGTGGCTGGCGTTTAAAGGGTTAATGCACAACATACAACTCTTCTACACAGAGACTGGAATGGAGAAAGAAAAGCAGCTGCAACTACGGTCACCCTATGCTCTGTGGCATGCTCCTGTCCACAGCCTATCTAAATGGCTGGGCACAGGAGTATGTCTCAGCCACAATAAGCCGTGGATGCGGCCGCGGCGCAGGAACACTGGGGCATGCCAGATTGGGATTCCCCGGAGGGAGTGAGGGGTTAACCGACAGGCCCCAGAGTCATTTAGCCTCCAAGGCAAAAGATATCGCTGATAGGTCCACTTTAAAGGTATTTTCAAGGCAAAAACAATAAAAACAGCTGTAGTCACATTTTTGTCCAGCGCAGCTCCACTGCAGAACCCACAGGTATCAAACTCAGTCATTGCAAGGAATGGAGTGGGTGTGCTGTAGGGTGCTTGTTCTCCACTAAGGCAAGTTTAATAACAGCAGGTCCGGGATGGTGGAGCAAAAGGTGAGTAAAGCAGTTTTTTTGCCTGGACAATCCCTTCAAGAGATTTGCTGGAATGCGGCTGCTGAGCCTCCAGGAATGCAGAAGGGCAAGTAGAAGGTCCCAATTTTCAGTCATCTACTGGGACCACCAGATAAGGCGTATGTTACAGTATCACCGTGGCTTCAGCACAGTGGAGGGGGTGGGCAGCAGCTATACAGTACGTAAAAAGGAACAACCTCCCTGGAGTCTAAGGAGGCGGATTTCCTCATCTCTAAGGCATCCTGATTTGGGATGCATCACTGTGTGAAACTCCCACCCCCCCCGTCCACTTCTCCAATATCACCCCCTATGCTCATGTTGCCTGCAACCCCACATGTGCATCCCCGCTACACCTTTGGCTGAGGCGCTCAGTGTTCTGGAGGCTTACCCAGAGAGGGGCATCCCAATGCAGTATTATATATATAACGTCAATATGATAATACTGAGTGCTATTCCTATTTAACGGGAAAAAGGGGTACGTACTTGTTTACTGTTGCGGATGTTACACACACACACACACACACACGTGTATATATTATATATAATTTTATATTAACTTTGTGAGCATCCCAAACCTGGTTACCCGCAGTCTTAAGTGTGATCAAACAAGAAACATGGTTGCTATTTTCATACATGGACTCATCCTGGCCATACACTATACAACCTCATTGTAAAATCTTACTAGAACACATTTTATAGTATAAGAGCCGTGCTTATAACTGAAGCGCAAGTCCAGGCTAGATTACCCCCTCGCCCTGACCTCCTTAGTTAGGACAGTTGCTTACATTTTTGGAAATAGTCAGACCACCCTCATCCTACCAGATTCAATGTAAATATCTCTATCAAGGAAGTCCATGCAACGATTAGTTTTTTCTTTCATTCATTCTCTGTCTAAGAAGGAAGGACACCACAGGACTGGGAAGACCAGTAGCAGAAGCTGCAGAGGCTATGGCTGGTAAGGATCCGGGATATTTAAAGCAGACCTCAAAGGTTCAGGCTGCCATGGAAACAAACCACCTTCCATCCCCTGCTAACCCGGATTAGGCTCATCTGATCCCCGCCACATCTATCGCCACAAACCATGTCTTGTAGACAGCTGAATCTACAGGACCCGGTTTCTAATGAGGGACAGCTCATTTTAACTGAACAAAGCAGCCTTGCTGCATTCATTAAAAAGGAACAACACACAGAAATGACGCTTTCCAATATGTTGTTCCTCTCAGTGGAGGCATCCGGAATTGGTATGCCCGCTGTGGTTATCCCCCAGGTCACCCGATTCATTCACCTTCCTGCTGCTCTCACAGCACAGGCTTGGCCAAACCAGAGCATGGGTTTGTTTTTACTCGGCTCCCTTCAACTCTGCGTACGTCTAAGCCGCTTAGCCAAGCGGAGCCGAAGGGAGCAGAGTGTCAGTTCCGGGATCAGGTGAGTAGATGTGTGGAGTATTACTTGGACGTGAGTAATGTGTGGAGCCGAACTTGGACGGCCCTGGAGTCTTTTAGCCTCCAGGGCCTCCGAAGTTCCTCTTTAAAGCAGACCAACACAACAAACACTGCTGCACATAAAAAATAGTTTACCTTTTTCTAACTTCTGCTGTGAAGTTAGATTAAAACAAAATGGCGGCTTATGGATCTGCAGGCCATCTGCAAACAGAAGTGCTGGTGGGTTTCCTGTTACTGTGCATTGTCAGTTATGTTAGTTGAAACTAGGCAGCAGTATGGTGGAGATGCGGGGAAAGGAAGTGCCAAGATGGCTGCTACCACTAGTTAATCGGTGAGGTGGAGTTTCTGCTTTCAGTGAGTACAGGAGCAAATGTAAGTGCTTACTCCCCCCCACCCCCCCAACTGTGCCAGGCTGTTGGTCCGGTTTAAGCCTGATGACTGGCCAACTTATACCCATTTGATATTCCACTCCCCCTCCCTCACATGACAGAGTAACCCATCAGGTTCACAAACAAGCCATGCACATCACTGTGAGACCGGCAGTCCGACAAACCCAACAAAGCTGCTGACTGTTACACTGGAAGGACTGCTGCCATGGGAGCAAATGCGAAAGAGTTAAGTATCAGCTGCCCTGCTGACAAATAGTGATATCTCTGTACTGCAAAGTTTGAAGTTTGGATACATATTTGACTGTACTTCCTCTTTAAACATACTAATTGGGGTTAGTGGGGGGGCAAGGGAGGGGGTATATTTTGGATTATAGTTCCTCTTAAGCGAGCACTATGCATTTCCTGCTCTTAGAATAAGGGGGCAGTTGTGACAAAATGTACCACAGTAGCAATTTTATAGTGGAACTAAACCTCAGACATTGTTCCCTGTCCCGGGGGCATCCGGTACTCAGCAAGGGTGCACCAACAAGGGGGGTCTGACAGGCCTGGTATAAATGGCCCAATGTTAAAAATCCATAAAAATCCATATAAATTTGCTACACCCCACATCAAGAAATATCCAGCCATCCTTGCTTTTCTTTTTTTAATGGAAGGAAAAGGACATCTTTCACCCCTGGATTTTATTCCTACCATGAGAGAATAAACCACAAGCTTGGCCGGAGTTTTATTCAGTTTGGGTGTATAAGCCAATGTGTTTAGATGGATTTTTAATATTACACAATTTCACGATAGTGCTCCTTTAAAAAAGTGCGACAAGGCCATGACCTACTTATTTTGGTAACATTAATAATCGATATCCTCCTTGGGGGGACTTGGGAGTAAAAAGGTTGAGAACCTTTTGAGAACCTTAGAGGGCCAGCCATTCAGGTGGTTGGTCCTCTTTAGGCAGCAGATAATCCCAAACCAGGATACCCCAGGCGGAAGCTATTAAGCCGACCTGCAGTCTTCAAAGAGGCTCCAAAATAAAATAGTGGCGATCTACCAATGAGATTAAACTGGATGCTTTCCATAAGTTACAAAAACAGGAAATACATAAATAGCTCCGATCAATAGCTGGGAGAACGTCAGTTGCTCTCCAGTTCAGGTCAATACTTCAAGAAGAAAAAAAAAAAAATGGATTTTGCTCATTCATTATAACCCGTTTCTTCACATACACCCAGGAACTCTGCCTTTTCATTTTTCACTTCTAGATCATAAGCTCGGCCTACCACAAAGCCAGGCACCAATCAAAATGCTTCACTATGGGAGCCTATATGAACCTGTATGTGCATATTCAAGTCTCGTAGGTCAGTACAGGCAGTCTTCTCCCAATATCCCCATTGCAGTGGCCCCCCCCCCAAATCAACGGTTAAAAGAGTATAAATCACATTTTATTGAATAAACTGCCCAATAAAATACCCAAAATGCACTGATCCAAATTAAAATGCGCAGCGATTCGATACATTTTTGAGGCTGTAAAAATATGAAAAATTTTATTTGTTGAATGTGCAGCATTAACTTTTTTTTTTTTTTATTATAAGGGTTTTTAACCCTTAAAATGCCCCCTCCCCACCCAGGAAGGGGGACCCTATGTAATTTTTTTAAAATTAAAAAACGCTCACCAATGAAGTCAGTGAAAGCCATTCAGCTATGATTGGCTACGCGCCCAGGCATGCGCCGTAGGAACAAGGAAAAGGCAAGTTGTTCTGGGCTTTCCCAGGGTGGTTTCACAAAGTGGAGCATCCCAATTCAGGATGCCCTGGGGGAATGGAATGTTCCTCTTTAAAAATTGATTTACTTAAAAAACAAGTGACGTGTTCAATACTTACTTCGCTGTAAATGCAAAGGCACATCCCACAAGTATATGATCAGGCCTCAGGCAAGATGCACACAGCACAACAGCCTGAGAAAGCCCCTGGCTTGCTCCCCGCAAAAAGCGTATTGGAAAATACATTGCATCCTACAGTCCAATCATTCCCACAGCTTTTGCTATGGTGCAGAGGACATGTAAGGACACCCAACAAATCACCTTTTCTGCTGGGGTCCCCAACTTCACAATATTGCTTTAATCCAGACCAACAGCCTAGCACAGTTGGAAATGCTACTGAATCATTGTCAGCAATTACATTAGCTCCATCATCCACTCAAAGCTGAAACGCCTCCCCACCGATTTTCTAGTGGTAGCAGCTAACTTGGAGCTTCCTTTTCCAGCTGTGCTGCTATCTGGATTCAACTGACAATGCACAGTAACGGGAAACAGCAGCACTTCCTGTTTGCAGGTGGCCTGCAGATCCATAAGCCGCAATTTTGTATTTAAAATTTACCACAGCAGAAGTTAGAAAAAGGAAAATGAATTTTTATATGCAGAAATGCAAATTGCCATGGGGAGGGATGCAGATGAGCACTGTTTGTTGTGTTTGTCCGGTTTAAGTCATTTTTGACTGTTGGTCCACTTTAAGGGGTCCGCACCACCAACACTATTCAGCACAATTCATGGAAAGACTGGTCTAAGACGTGCATTTTGATAAGCATATTTTCTCTGCATGTTGAGGGGACTATTGGGACGGATAGTTGTATGGGACTGCATCAAGAGTCTGTTGACGTTTCTGTTACAGTTGCTGAATCAGGACAGGTGTGAAGGCAGCCAAACTGGAACGCAAACAGCATCAGCATGTGATCTGCATGGGGGGGGGGGGGGGGGGTTACTCTACTTTGAAAGCCAATAAGTTGAAATAACCAATTTCAAGCAGATCAGAGTAATCACTGCACCCACCCCTGACCCATTCGCTACATTAGACCCCAGGGAAAACCATTTCAGGAGCTCAATCTTGCCACGCCAGATTCCCTAGGACATCCCCTTAGGCAATTTTAAACAGTTATGTCTCCTTACCAACCACTCCCATCTAATTAGACACCCGTCCTTGGGCACTTCCAAAGAACTTTAAACCCCTTTTCTGATGGGGCAATAAGTAGCTGCAAACTTTAGTGAAGCATGCCACCTTTTAGATATGCCGTGGATTCTGTAAGTGTGTCGCAATTAACTGTCCCCCAAGGAGCACAGCCCTGCTAGGAAAAAGTCAGTATCTCTCTAGTGCAGGGCTTGCTCATAGAGTGAAGGGGGGAGGTTAGGTTAGTGTCTCTGCGAACCAGCCTGGCACATAGTTGCAGGGGGGGGGGGGGGGGGGGGAGTGTAGATCCGCTTTAAATGTAGAATGTGCAGAGCTGTAAATGTGTGAACATTACAAAAAAAGAACATACATCTTTTCCTCACACCCCTTTTCTGCTCATGTGGTTAAAGCTGGGTATGATTGATTGTTCCCAGAACGATCTGACCCATGATTTATCTTACAGACCACAGGCCGTGCCCACAACATGAGAGGGTCGATGAGCCTTTCTGCCTCTAGAATGTGGAAGCAGAAGTATCGCTAGTCCCTTAGACTGTAAGCTCACAAGGACAGGGCCCTCACTCCTAAAGTACTTCTGATTCAATGTGTATTTGCTGTTACATCTGACCCAATCCCTTGTCTTAGAAGTATATTATTTGTTTTTACCTTGCCTATAATTTCTACCTTGTGTGGTGCCTCTGAAAATTATGACCCTTTATAAATAATTATTGCCCGTAAATTCTTGCTTTCCTCATTCCCACTGCACATGCTATTCAGCTGCTCTCGTTCCATTCAGAGGAATGACGCGATCGCCACCGGCCTCATTCCCACCTCTGAGCTGGCCACAAAACCCAGGATTATGTTCCCTGCCCTGGGGGCATCATGATTTTAAGGTGTGCCGGGGATGCGGCCACAATGCAGGCTTGTGGAGGAGAATGGATTGGTCAATTCTGGGGGGGAGGGGGGGTCTTGGGCATCGGGATGCTCCATAAAGAGGTAGACCCCCTCACAAGTCTTATAGTAGTGTTCCTCTTAAAGAGACTGTAAACCCAACTGCAATAATAAGCTCACCTGATGCCTGTCCCATGTGCCTCACCTCACACCTCTATTTCCTGCAGTGTAACATAGAAGCTCTCCTTTCATTTTCATTCCTCCAGGATCACGAAAATAAGTGGTCCTAAAAAGTGGACCAAAACACAGGATTTTGACTATCCTGGGTTTTGGTCCTTTCCCATGGGGCACCCTGATCGGGGGTGCCCCGCTGCATGAAACCCCCCAGATTGCTGAAGCCAACTCACCTCTCCCCGGTCCTATGGCGCATGCGCGGCCGTTCGTCCAATCAGCGAGCTCTGAGCTGCTGACATCACATCGTCTAAGCCTTCAGCCTAAGGCCAGCGCCTCAGAGCGCACTGACGGCCGCATCCCCTGCTACCTTCTAACAGGAGCGTGCCCGCGCCGGCCATTCACAAATGCCTGGCGCAGGCACGTGCCCTGCTAGAGGGATAGTGAGGATGTGGTCGCGGCCCACACATGCGCCATTGTACCAGGAAACAAGGTAAGTGTATGGGCGACCTGGGGTTTTTCACACAGCGGGCATCCTGATTTTGGATGCCCCGGGGGGAAGGGGGAATGTTATAGTGGGTTTTGGTCCACTTTAACAGCTGTCTGTGACCACAGCAGAGCATTCTCACGATTCATAAAGCTGCACCATGACACACCCTTCCCGGCTCAGCCACTACCCAGAAATTAAAGCAATGAAAACAGCTTTGCTTAGAATACATAAGATATCTGCATATAATCAGATTTCGTGAGGCTTTGAAATTGCTTATTTTTACACTGTACCCATGTGCCTGGACAGAAAATGCAACTGCTTATCTGTGGTGGGGCTCGAGGTCTGAGGTCCAATTGTGCGTGGATGGAGGGGTCTGCCTTCACTGCAAGAGCCAATCATGCTGGTCTATAGTGAGTTTCCTCCGATCACGCGGTTAGACATACTATACTGCGAGACCGATGGCTGTGTGATAGGCTGTAGTCTCATCGAGGGACAGAGACAGTGCTTTACAAAATCGAATACCCTGAGTGAACCAAATGCCTAAAAATAAAGATATATATAGTAGGCCTTAAAGGGAGATGCACGATACTCGCGTAACCAAGGAATTGGCCCAGAAAAATCTGGCCACGGGCAGTCTGAAAGAAACTATACTAAAAGTAAAGATCAAGAAATTTCAGCGAGATACGCATGATTATCAAACTGACCATGTATACACTTGGCATCGCTCAAAAGACTAATACCTCAGTGATGGGTAGGGACCGTAATAAACGTGACTTAAATAACCCCAAGTTTTTGCTGTGAAGACAGGCCCCATCCATCCCCACACAATTGGACCTAAGACACCATGCCCACTCCTCACAATGCCAGAGTCTCAGCTACATGCCTGCGACAGCTCACATCAATGGACCCATCCATCAAGCCCACAGCAGCCTGTCGCAGAAAGATTCTGTGGATCCTTTGATGGTTGTCCCACTATTCTTCACAATACCAGGAACTTGTACCTACACTAAGGTTTAACCAATGGACTTGGATGAATTCAGAGCCTGGAATTTGACATAGTATTGCTCTCCTATGGGGCCATTAGAACACAGCCTGCTGCCCATCACTGTGGAACTCCCCCACCCAACACATTGTTATGATATGCCCAGCTCGTTTTAGCCATTTCCCCACTTACACACAGGAATAGGTTTATTATGATGATTTTTTTTTTTTTACTATTTGCACAAAAAGGTAAAAAAACATCACTGGCCTTGTGACCGGAAGTAGGAGTGGCCTAACCTACCCTCACCTGTAAAAATGTGTTCTTTATGCACGTGTTATCTGAACACCTGATGAAGGGCGTTGCCCAAAAGCTTGTGGTCACATAGGCCTTCAATAAGCACCCACATTTGTACCGCATTGGTACGTGTTTGCTACATTATGCATTTGTATATTAACAAGCAATGTGATACAAACACAACCAGGACCATAAAAGTTTGGTTTCAAGGAGGTTTACCTAACAGCCAGGGTCTGTGTACAGCTCGGTAATGTGACAGTAAAGGGAGGTTGTATTGGCAAATTAAACCAAATAAATTACATAATAAATGTCTCCCAAATAGTAAAATTACCCTGTATCTATTAGTAATTCAAAACACCCCTCGTGGGCAGAAGACATGTCATTCACAGTGATAAATGAATGAATACAATTAAAGTCCAAAAGTAATGCCAAACCACCCCCTCCCAAATGACTTGCGCTCGCCATAATGTGAAGTAGGCGGGTGTATTCACAGCTCACATTAAAAAACAATGCTGCAAAAGCATTGCAGAGAACAAGTGACTAAATCAGCCTTGGCTGCAGCTACTGCCATTTGCATAGCTCACGAGTCAGAGGGGTAAACCTGCCAAAAGTACAAGAAAAAAAAAAAAGAACTTAACTAAAAAGGGTCCTAATAGATATTTTACATCTGTTTCCAGCAATATTAAATTCATATTAAAAAAAAAAAAAATAGAACGAACAAGGAGGCGAGGAAGAACATACATTTTTTAAGTCAGTAACAGTCTGGGCAGCAGTACAATAAGACATTATGGCGCTTATTCATTTGAGAAAAGAACATGTAGAGCTAAAGTGGACCTATCACATGTTGTGATTATCTGCCTCTAGGGCATCCAGATATGAAGTGCCCTGTGGTGTGAAAGATCATTGATCGCCTTAATAGCCCGCCTCCCCCCGAGTTTTGTTCAGTGGGAAACTGGGGGGAATCCCTCAGTTCGCCCAATAAAACTCACCTCTCCACAGTCCAATGGTGCATGCGAGGGCTCTTGTCAAATCCGAGCCCATTGCTGTGTTTACATCTTTTGGGAAAAGGGCTCCAGCGGTTGGCCCTGGAATCTTTTAGATTTCATCCTCGGTGGAGTGCACGCACTCCCTACTGAATTCAATCAGAGCCCATTGCTGAAGAATGTAAACAAGGCAAAGCGGTCCGATTGGGCAAGAGCCCACGTATGCTGTTAAAGCGGGAACAGGTGAGTTTAAATGGGGAACTTGGGGGTTTCATTCAACGCCCCGGTGGGGCCGCCAAATTCCCAGGTTTTGTTCCACTTTAAAGAGGATATCCAAGCTTATTGTAATGCCCCCATCACCCTCCCCCCCCTACACTAAGCCCACCTGAATGTGGAAATCTTTCTCAAGATGCTGTGGGGGTCAGCAGCTGTAGACTTTAGTGACAGTCCATGTGACTTTACTGGTCTGTCAATTAAAATCCTCCCCCCATGAGTGGTTTCTTATGTTATTGCCCAGCAGAGGGGGAGGAAGGGGTGGGTGGAGAGTTACAAAATGCTTGTGCTTCCTCTTTAAATAATATCCATAGCACTTAGACAAACAGAAATCTTGTTGGCTCATACTGGTTACTGCGCTTCATCGTTTTACTGCATAGGCAAGAATGTTTTAGAATAATCCCAGCAGCACGTCAGCTAACCTGGCATGGGAAAGAATGACTAAACAAAATGCATCGGAATGGTAATAAACTGAATTTGCTGATACTTTAGGTTTCTTCAGATACCACAAACAACCATCTAAACAGATGCAACTAACCCTAAACAGCTGGCAGACACAGGGAATTAAAATGACAAAAGCCCCTGTGGCTGGGTTGCACAGGGACACTACTTCTGGACTTAATGAGCGGTATATAATGGAGCAGCTCAATAGGACACATGTAAATGTGAAGTAAAATGATTTGGAGAATAAAAAAAAAGACCACTTAAAGGGTAAATAAAACACAACTTGGTTGGCCCTCGAGTCTGAAAGCATGCAGCCCTGGCTGCTGGCTTTTCCCTGGGGCAACCAGAATCAGGATGCACCGCTGTGTGGAAACCCCCCTAGGGCGCCAGCAATAACTCACCTTTCCCCTGTCCAATGGTGCATGCGCAAGCTCTTGTCCAATCAGAGCCATCTGCCGTGACTGTGTCAATCGACAAACAGCTCTGATTGTTTTCAACGGGAAGCATACGCTGCTGCATCCCCGATGGCAAGCGCACACTCCCGCCCCAGCCATTCAGACAGGCTGGGATGGGAGCGGGCACGCCACTGGGGATATAGGGGAATTTGTTCCGCTTTAAAGCAAAACAAAATCCAATTCGACCTAAAATATTCCACGGGCCAGCCACTGGCCTTCACAAATCGGGATGGCTCCCTTAGCCTTATAAAAGTGGCCAACCATTTAGATAGGCTGGGTTGCCCATGGCTGATAGCAGTCAGCCATGCTTATAAATGCTCGGCAACCTGCAGAATGGAAGAGAGCCTGTGCATGCGCTGTAGGACCGGGGAAAGGCGAGTTTTTCTTGGTGATCTGAGGGATCAAAAAGACTCCAGGGCCAATCGACTATTTACGCCTACCCACACTCCCACGCCATGATCGTGGCTGCATTCCCAGCACCTTCTATGGATACAACGGATACATTACTCTAAATTTTTGCACAAGAGTCAGGACATTTATAGAAGCAGTCGTGGCCTAATGGTTAAAGTGGACCAATCACCATAATTTTCTTTATCCTGCTGATAGGTACTTGTCTCTGGGAGTGGGATGCCCCACTGTGTAAAACCCCCAGATTGCCCACTCAGTTCACCTTTCCACCATTCTCATGGCGCATTCTTGAGCTCTCGTCCAATCAGCGCTTTACATACAGCATACAAATGCACAGCACGAAGCAGTTAACTGCAAGTGGCGGTGGGCACATCCCCGGTTCCCCTGTGGAGTGCATGCTGCCAGCCTGTCTAAATGACTGGGCACAGGGGTGTGCACTGCTGCCAAGATGAAGCCATGGCCCTTGATAGGGGCGAGGGGCCAGCAACAGGATAAGGAGGTTTGCAAGTGTCCTGTGGGGGGGGGGGGGGCTTATACAAAGTTACGCATCCCGAAGCGGGGCACCTAGTCGGCCGGTCCTGGACCCCTTGACCCTCCAGGGCCAGCCTGGGCTTTGACTGGTCTACTTTATGGGTTCAATTCCCAGCCGATAAATGACTGAAGTACTTTTGAGCAACGTACCTAACCTGCCCCCCCAACTGCCCCCACGCGCCATTGCTAGGACATCCCAACACTCCAAGCATGTGTACATTCACTGCTTGTGTTTATCCCACTACATGGAAGGGCTTAAATGGCTAGGACAATTTTCTATGGTTGTGCAAGCATACGATGGCCATAAAAATATCCCAATTTATGTTATCTATATCTAATGGGAACAGAGCTTCACGCCGAAGGAAAAAGAGTATCTGGTTAATGGACACCATATTAGAAATTGCCTTGATATTTCAAAGAAAAACAAATTTCCTTTGAATCCACTCCGTGCCAAAATAAGGATCATTGAACTGCTACAGGGCGCTAAACAGTACAGGATCCAGGAATCCCAATGCTCACTCCATTCTATTTTACAGATTAGCAGAAAAAATGAAATATTTTATAACAAAAAAACTCCACAGCAAGGAAAGAATGCAACTGTAATTATATGAGCTGCGATCCTATGGATATTTGTGGGTGTTGAAAGCGGTTTCCTTCGTTCTGGGAATAAGTTCAGTTCAGTTAACCGACAGCGGCGCTGCAAATCTGAGGATGCCGTGTGATTTGCTGAGAAAATAGAATGTGCTGCGGATTATTCTACGGTTTGGTTCCATCAAAAGAGCACATGGTGTGCTGGAGGAGGAAAACGATAAGAAATGCGTGATCTATCTCCAGCACTAGAGGAGGAGCAGGTACAGACATCTTAGGGCTGATTCAGGACTGTTTGAATTTTCGCAAATTCTTTTGGCGAAAGTATGAATGTTCGCATTCAATTTTTCAGCGTTGCGATTCTGCACCATTTTTTTTTACCTGCCGAGTGTGGCCTTTTCTCATGAGAAAATACACTCTGCAACACGTATGTTGTGCTATCACTCCCAAATTACTGTATTTTTATGCTCCATAAGGCGCACACAGGGTTTAGAGGACAAGAAAAAAAAAATGGAAACAAATGGGGTCCTAAACCCCCCACCCCAGGGGCACCGCTCATTACAGACTGTGCGGCATCCCAGTGAGCCCACTCATGTGCCAGGGGAATGGAGAAAAGGTGAGGTGTGCTAAAAAGGACAAGTGAATAGTGAAAATCCTGGTGATAGAACTACTTTAAAATAGACTATCCAGGCTAAAATAATAAAACGTCCTCTGTGTGTTTCCAGTGTGCGTGCGCTCCGGATCAGTGATGTTTCCCACAATGGAGCATCCCAAATCAGAATCCCCCAGGGGTAAATCTAAAGGACGGCAAGACATGGGATTGGTCTACTTTAAGTCTAATAACATTAAAAGCTACGGCTACAAGACTACAGGAAAAAGATAGTCCAGGGGTGTCTTTAATACTGGATGGACTAAGGTCTACTTTTCACCCTTACATAATATGTACAGAAGATGGGGGGGGGGCAGCTCAGATCACCAGGCAATGCCACCAATGGAACCAGAAATAGTTAAAGGGATGCAGGACCTAAAGGAACCCCATCAGCCCCAAGCCCCAAACTGGTCAAGGACCGTCCAACAGCCACCCCTGACCCTGGATGACACAGGAATGCCCCATATACTGTGGGCTCATCACTGTATGAGGAGACACCTGTAGACCCTCCATAGAGACAGCCCAGCCCTGTGCCTAGAGCCAGTCAGTGGTCCCCATAGCCAGCTGCCCTCCTCCATTAGCAAATAACAGGCAGGCACAACAAGTGCGCCTCACAATAGCCAGCATTCCCCTAGGAAGCCGCACAGAGAGCGCCCAGCAGCCCGCACCATCAGTGCCCACTTCACTCACTGTGTAGCCATCAAAGAGGACCAAAAACTCAGCTACAATGTTTACCGGAAGCTGGGGGGGGGGGGGACTATGCCAAACTTCACAGCACACTTACCTGTTTAGCACAGCCTCTCCCATTTTCAGAGCCAATTGTGGCACCCACAGCAAAAGGACCAGTAGCAGACATCCTCACCTTCCGCGATAGGCTGGAGGCAGGAGCGTGCTGCACTCCCGATTTCCATAAACAGAGCCATTTGCTGAGCATTTAATAACAGCTCTAATTGGATGAGACCCCACACATACACCATAGGACCCGGAAAAGGCGAGTTTGTATGGGTGTTCTTGGGGGTTTCACACAGCGGAGCATCATGCGAAGTCTCTAGGCCAATCAGCACCATACTTGCATAAGTATTCCTGACAAAGCAATGTTTGGGACCGAGCGCCAGCATAGGGAGTGGAAAAGCCTGCATTTCTGGTTTCCCTGCGTTGTGTGCGCGCTCCCGCCTATTCTAATAGCTGGGCGCAGGAGCGCGATTCAGCTGCTGGGATGTGGCATTGGCTTCTTGGAAAGGTAAGCGAAAACAGAGCCATCTGGTGGGTTCACACAGTGGGGCACCCCAAACCGGAAAGCCCCAGGGACACTTAGTTGGTCGGCCTTGCACTCTTTTAGATTCCAGGGCTGGCCGCACTGATGATAGGTCCACTTTTGTTGCACAGCAGGAAATACTGATCGCAGGGGAGAGGGTTAGAGTGTTTTGGTCTGCTTTAATAACTACAGATGTTTATTTTCTGCTCTGTTATTTTAGCATAATTCGGTCATAAACAAATGATACTAATAAGCCGAAGTGGACTGTAACAAGCACTTGACCATGTATAATTGATCAATTGATAAAGATACAATAACCATAATACATACAACTGCAGTCAGGAAGACTCGCCATGTCATGTATCTGGATAGTGGCTATAGGTCAGTAAAGTATAGGCCAGAAAAGCTGTCTGAGGAGAAATGCAAAGATGAGTGTACTAAGTCTATGCTTGGTTTTAACAGACGACTCAAAGACTCCCGGCTGCACACGTCCTGGCTGATCCATTGTCGGAAATCCGTCCCTCCCCAATGGGAGCCTCTCAGCAAATACATAACAGAGCAAGACAAAGCCTTAATTTTTTTTTATACTACGTGACCCCCAATGGAGACATTAACCACCACCAGACACCAGAAGCGTGCCCACAAGTTTGACCCCGAGTATGAGAAGAAGAAGGAGGAGGAGGGAGGCGTCTGAGTGCTGATACATGCTGATCAGAGGGTCAGATCTGGTGAGAGAGGTCGGGTGCCGCACTTCAGGTGTCTGGCCTGCCAGACGCGTACAAGGCTCAGTCGAGGCACCCGTAGAGAATAATGGGTGTCTAGTTGTGGCCTATACAGCACACGTCCACCTACAGACTGTAGCACGAAGTGCAGCTCCTGGCTTCAGATACTGGGGCTGCAGTGGAGTGACTGTTGCAATGGGACTGGATGATATTAAGCGAAAGTGCATCCTAATTTGGAATGCCCCCAGGGGCAATCTTTTAGATTCCAGGGCCGACCCGGTCGGGTTTTGTTCCGCTTTAATAATTGCATTCATTCTCTAGCTTTCTTGATAAGTAAAATACAATTCTGTGATTACTTACCTGTAGAATTGTTATTATGAGTATACAGTACGTCCTGCTCCAAATAAGAATCATTACACTTGGGTATTACTCCGCCAGATGGCGCTGGACTGCAGAGGCCGCGAAATTGGCTCCTCCCGGCCCCTCAAATACCCGGGACCTCCCACAAATCCCCAGCATTGAAAAGCAGTTAACGAGAAGCTGGGAGAATGGATAACAGAACCAACTAGTAACTATAACAATGATAACAATCACCATACAGGGGATCCTAGGATAATGCAAAACCAAGGGTGGGGTGGAGCAGGACGTACTGTATACTCATAATAACAATTCTACAGGTGAGTAATCACAGAATTGTATTATTCTTAGTATACAGTACGTCCTGCTCCAGATAAGAATCATTACACTTGGGACATCCAATAGCAGTGTCCATAAAGTAGGGTGGGATCCCCAAAGGTAACAACAGACAGGTCAGACCACTGCCGCCTGCAGAACCTTTCGGCCAAAAAACAGCATCAGCTGAGGCCCTAACATCAACCTTGTAAAACTTTGAAAAGGTATGAACAGGAGACCAAGTAGCGGCCTTGCAAACTTGCTCAACAGAAGCCAGGTGCTGAAAAGCCCAAGAGGCACCAATAGCACGAGTAGAATAAGCAGTAAGGCGGAAGGGAGGATTCTTCCCCTTAGCAGTGTAGGCCTGAATCACAGCCTGACGGATCAATTTGCTGATAGTAGATTTAGCAGGAGCCAAACCCTTCCTAGGACCAGAAGGGACCACAAAAAGAGCATCGGTTTTTCTGAAAGGTGCAGTAGCCACCAGATAGTACTTCAGACACCTAACCACATCCAAGGAATGCAGAACCCTCTCCTTAGCATTACTATGATTAGGGCACAAGGAAGGAAGAACAATGTCCTGATTCAGATGAAAGGCAGACACGACCTTAGGCAGAAAATCTGTCTTGAAGCAAAAAACCACCTTGTCCTGGTGCCTCTCAAAGTAGGGGGGCTGAATGGAAAGCGCCGCCAACTCAGAAACACGCCTAACAGAAGTGATAGCCACCAAAAAGACAACCTTGAGAGTAAGAATGGCCAGGGCAGCCTCCTGCACAGGTTCAAAAGGAGCACCCTGCAAGGCAGACAAGACCAAGTTCAAATCCCAAACAGGCAACATAGGCTTACGTGGGGGATGCACATGGGAAACCCCCTGGAAAAAAGTCTTGATCAGAGAATGCTGGCAAAGGACCTCTGGAAGAAAGCAGCCAGGGCAGAGAAATGGCCCTTCAGAGTACTGAGTTGGAGCCCCAGCTCCAACCATGCTGTAGGAACTCCAGGATCCTGGGAATAGAGAACACGCGACAGGGGAGAGACCTAGACACACACCAGTCAATGTAGGCACGCCAAACCTTGTAGTAAACAGAAGAAGAAGACTTCTTCCTAGCCTTAATCATGGTAACAACCGAGGTAGACAGCCCCTTTTCCATCAAGATGGAGGTTTCAGCAGCCAGGCCGTCAAAGCCAGAGTTTGTAAATTGGGATGGCGTAAGAGGCCCTGAGTGAGCAGATCTGGCACCCTGGGCAGAGCGTATTGATCTACTGCCAGCTGCACCACGTCTGTGAACCACACTCTTCTTGGCCACCTGGGGGCCACCAGGATAGCTGGCACCCCCTCCTGAGCTATCTTGCGCAGAACCCTGCCCAACAGGGGGAATGGGGGAAAGACATACAGGAGCTGAAAGTCCTGCCATGACATTGCTAGGGCATCTGTGGCCAAGGCCAGAGGATCCTGGGACAGGGAGACAAAGGTCGGGAGCTTGTGATTGTGACAGGACGCAAACAGATCCACACCTGGTTGGGCCCAACGGTGACACAGAGATTGAAACACCCTGTCGCAGAGGGACCATTCTCCCAGGCGAGAGGTCCCCCTGCTCAGAGAGTCTGCCTGCAGATTCTCCCCCTCCCCCCCATCCCCGGAATGTACACAGCTGATATGCAGGGAACATTGTCCTCCGCCCAGGCCAGGATCAGATACACTTCCTTGAGGGCCCCATTGCTCCGGGTTCCTCCCTGATGATTGATGTAGGCAGCGTACCTGAACAGGCCGGCCCCGAAGGTGTTGGGTCAAGTGAGCCAGAACCAACCTGATCGTCCTCAGTTCCAGAATGTTGATAGGTGTGTGGGCCTCCTGAGGGCCCCACCGCCCTTGGAACTGCAGGGACTTCCAGAAGCCCCCCCAACCTGTCAGACTGGCATCCGTGGTGACCGTCTCCCAGCAGGGGGCCAGAAAAGATCTGCCCACCAACAGGTTCCTGGAGTCCAGCCACCACGAGAGGGACCGCCTGGCTAGGGGGGACAGAACAAGGACCTGGTCCAGGGACACAAGATCCTTGTCCCATACTGACAAGAGGTGGAGTTGCAGAGGCCTCATGTGAAACTGGGCATAAGGGACCGCCTCGAAGCACGACACCATCAGGCCCACCAGCTGCATTCCCTGTCTGATGGAGGGATGAGGCAAGATAGCAGGAACTGAACCTGCGCTAGCAGACTGTCCACCTTCTGCAGAGGAAGAAAAATCCTTGCCTGAACTGTATCCAGATTCATTCCCAGGAAGGGTGTCACCAAGGAGGGAGACAGGGAAGACGTGGGATGGTTGATCACCCAGCCAAATGACTCCAGAGTGGACACTACTAGCTGAGTATCCAGCTCTGCCTGTTGGAGGGACTGAGAAGTGATGAGAATGTCGTCCAAATAGGGCAGAACGCGAATGCCCTGAGACCTGAGCAGAGACATCACTCCTGCCAGCACATTGGTGAACACTCTGGGAGCTGAAGTGAGACCGAAGGGCAATGCCACAAATTGGTAGTGCTGATCCTCCAGAGCGAACCTGAGGAATCGTTGATGACCTGGAAAAACGGGGATATGAAGGCAAGCATCCTTGATGTCCACAGAGGTCATGAAGTCCCCTGGACGCAAGGAACTTACGGCAGAGCGCAAAGTTTCCATGCGAAAGTGCCTGCACCTGACAAATTTGTTGAGGATCGTCAAGTCCAGGATGAACCTGACTGACCCATCTCTTTTGGGCATGGTGAAAAGGTTGGAATATAAACCCTTGCCCCTTTCTCGTAAGGGGACCTGACAGATGACCCCCCAGCTCCAGAAGGCTTTGCACCGCCAGAACTAGAGCCTGAGCTGACATAGGGTCCTGAGACATCCGGGATCTGATGAATCTTGGGGGCGGCCAGGCAGCAAACTCCATCTTGTAACCGGAGGACACTACCTTCTGAATCCACCGGTCTGAGAAATGAAGCCTCCAGACGTGAGCAAAATGCTGAAGCCGTCCCCCCACCCGGATGGGTGAGGACGCCCCTTCATGCTTGAAGGGGCTTGGGAGAAGACTTAGGCTTGGAGGCCCAGGATGAGCCAGGGCGTCCACGTCCTCTGTCCCACTCCAGAAATCTCCTCGGGCCCCAGGAAAGGAGACCTCCCCTCCCCTGTCTGGATCCACGGTAGGGGGAATAAAAGGAGCCTTGGCCTGAAAGGGCCGAGACTGCATCCTGCGCTGGGTTAACCTGCCTCCCTTAGCAAACAGGTCCAGGCGGTCCCCAATTCTAAGCAGAGTCCTAATGGCCACCGCTGTAATGACACAGACCGGGCGCAGCACCGTCCTCACACAGGCAAAGGCATGGGACGCCAGCTGATCAATACGCCGGTCCTCACTATCCCGCAGCGTAGTAGAGTCAGGGGAATGCATGACAGAGGTGTTAGATAACCCTAGGACTGGGGCATCCACCTCAGGAGGGGATGACCAACGCCTCACCACCTCAGCAAGAAAGGGATACCTCTTATCCCAACTCTTAGGGACTCCGGGGAGCCTGCTGGGACGCTCCCATTCCTTGAGCACGAGATTATTAAAATGGGCTTGCTCAAGAAACTCTAAACGTGGCTTAGCAGTATGAAACAATTCCCCCTGCTGCCTAGGGGCCACAACCGGGGGAGAGATAGACAGTACCTCAAAAGTCTGAGCCAACAGCCTATCAGTATCATCTGGGGCCCAGGGATCAGAGCCAGAATCATCATGACCCCTGGGCCTCTCATCAGATGACTCCGAGAACAACTCCCCTTCTTCCAAGGGGGTATAACCAGACAGTTCCAAAAACTCCTCTGCCTCCATAGGGAAAAGAGCGACATCAGGCGTCAAGTGCCGCTTTTTAGCAGAGGCCTTACGCGCCATGGTATTAGCAAGCAAATTCTCAACACTAGCCAGTCTAGCAGACACATCAGGCTGAGAATCCCCACTGGTATGCAACTCAATGGGAGTCAAATTCAAGCTTGGGGGAGTAGGTGAGGTAGGTGAGGCCATACGTGGTGCAGGCCCAGCCGCTGGTAAACCAGGCTGCAGCGCAAGCACCTGCTGGGCACAAGTTATACAGACCCGCACATTGTCAGCACTAGTAGGAGACACCCCACAAGCTACACACAGCCGGGCTTGTCCTGAAGGAACCCCAAGCACATTATCCTGAGACGCCTCCATATGGTGATTAAGCGGCACAATAGGCCGATAGGGATTCACGCTATAAAAGCAACCCGGGATGCCCCAATAGCCCGCTAGGGAAGTGGGAGTAATTAGTACACTAGGCCTCACAAGTTTAATAACTAAATAGAGGGAGTAGGGCCGGGAGAAACCAAGAGTCCGACCCGTCTGAAAGGCATAAACGAAGAGGACCCCATAAGCGACATGTATAATGACAGGGAAAATAAAGCCATCCACGAGGGCACTCACGGGCAGCGGTAGGTAGATGCCAGCCACGCAGCAGACGAAACCAGAGAAAAAATGGCGCCCAGTATATCTCGAGGGGCGGGCAGCGGAGACTGTGACACGGAACGTGCCAACCGCGGCCCCCCCCGAAGAGCGTGAAGCAGCACACGTGACTAGCGGCCAATGAAAGCGCATCAGCGCCTGAGGTAACACAATGGAAGCGCGCGCGGCGGCGGCGGCATTTTCAAATCACAACCAGTGCAACCAAGTCAGCGCGGAGACGGACAAAAAACAAAAAGCACATAACCAACTGAAGCACCAACGCATACACACGCACCCCCCCCCCCCCAGAGCTATAAGGGAGAGCGAGGGAGGGCAGCGGCAACTTAGAAAAGGGCCCACCGATAGACAGGGGCAAGGGGCAATAGTGCGGGAGGGGCATCCCATAGAGGCTCACCATATGCCTATACCGCCTACCCCTTGGTGGGGGGATTGCAGTGGAGCAGCGCTCCTAAGCACCTGACAGCGGTGCTGCCTACCATCACCCGGACCAGTGCAGCCAAGGCTGGGAGGCATATTACTAATGGAACGGGTGGGAATAGTCCTACAGGGCCGCAGGCTAATAGCCCCGCTCACCTGCGAGAAGAGAGAGCCATCTTCTTGTTCTTCGCAGTCCAGACTGCAGAGAAATTCTGAGGATTTGTGGGAGGTCCCGGGTATTTGAGGGGCCGGGTGGAGCCAATTTCACAGTCTCTGCAGTCCAGCGCCATCTGGCGGAGTAATACCCAAGTGTAATGATTCTTATCTGGAGCAGGACGTACTGTATACTAAGAATAAAAATGAAACCGGGATTTTTTTTATTCTCAAATAAAAACACAACAGATGCATTTTAAATGCAGAGTTTAGTGTTTAACTTGCGCTTGCATTGCGTTCCTGTAGACTTCTAAGATGCTCTTCTAAGGGGCTGCGTTTGCGCTGTGTTGAAAACACCACATGCAAGGCTTTTCCAAACGCCCTGTTGAGATGTGAAAGGGACCACTGGGTAACATGGACAGGATTTTTTTTAGGCACTCTACACTTACGTGACCAAATGGTTATGTGATTTTAAAGTGGAGGACTGCATTAAAGTAGACCTATTACTAGATTGTTTACTATACTGGTAATAGGTCCTTGTCCCTGGAGCACTCCGATTGGGGGATGCCCTGCTGTGTGAACATGCCAAGGGTCGCGTTCAATCAGCGCTGTATGACGTGAATATTAAAGTGGACCAAAACCCACGATTTTGGACTATCCTAGTTTTTGCCCCCCCCCAAGCACAGTTGGACTGGGAAAGGCAAGTGTATGGGGCGACCTAGGGGGTTCCACACAGTGGGGCATCTCAATTTTGGATGCCCTGGGGGGAGGGAATCGATCGTAAGATTCCGGGGCCGACCGGTGTGGGTATTGGTCCACTTTAATGCCCAGCTCTGTTTACATATAAAGGGGATCGGCCACATCCATGGCCTATCTAAATGGCTGGGTGCAAGAGCGTGCCTCAGCCATGAGATTCCGGAGATTGTCGGAAAGGCGAGTGTTAGCAAGTGATCGGCAGGGTTTCACACAGTGGGGTATCCCAAATCGTAAAGCTGTAAAAATGTTGAGTGGTCTGCGTTAAAGAAGAACGGAAAGCGGGATGCAGCAGCACCTGCTCTCTGATGTAAACTATCAAAGCACCTTGCCGAACGACGTACCTATTGGATGAGAGCCCACACATGCACTTGGAGCAGGGAAAGGGGAGTTTTTATGGGCGCCCGGGGTGGGGTGGGGCTTGGCCACACAGCAGGAAGGAGATGCAGCCACAGCCAGTAAACCAGACTTAAAAATGCCAGCAGAAAAGTAAGTAACTGCAGAGTGATCAAGGGTGGCTCACAGTGTGGCATCCCAAATTGGAATGCCACGGGGGGGGGGGGGCTAGATGAGTCACAGACCCCAGGGCTGGTACAATATGTGGTGGTCCATATTAAAGGAGGGCACATAGCATGGAGGAATGCTGAACACACCACCGGCCACATACCCGCTTAGCTCTAGGTGTGCACATGCCTGGCGCACACCCCAACTATGTATATCGGGGGATGTGGCTCCATTCAGATTTCTAGATGCATTTCCACTCACCTCTAGCTGTGGAGCGTGCCCACGCGAGCCATTCAGAAATGCCTGGCGTGTGACCGCAGTGCGGATATCTGGCATGCCCGGCTGTGTGAAACCCCCACGGGAACTTCTGCGAACACTCACCTTTCCTGGAGGTACAACACGGTATCTTAGAGGCTGAGGTGCACTCATGCACCAAGCTATTCTGATAAACTGTGCACCGGAGAGTGCCACAGGCCGCAGGGAAATATGGAGGAGGGGGGGGGGGGGGGTACGCTTTATATATTATTAATAACTTGAAAGTGGACCAAAACCCAGGATTTTGACTATTTGGTCCATGCCCCCAAACTACCTTTTCCCAGTCCTACGACGCATGCGCGGTCGCTCGTTCAAAGCGGATCTGAGCGTGCTGGCGGCCGCATCCCTCGCGCTACCCTCTAACAGGGAGCGCCCTGCTAGAGGGATAGTGAGGATGCGGCCGCTGATTGCGCTGTTGGACTGGGAAAGAAGGAAAGTTTATGGGCGACCTGGGGTTTCACACAGCAGAGCATCCTGATTCTGGAGAGGGAATCAATCTGCCCGGAAATCTTATAGACTCCTGCGCCAATCTCTGTGGGTTTTGGTCCACTTTAAAACAAAAGTGGCCATGGGGGAGGGGGGGCACTAACTAAAAGAGCAAAATGGGTAAGAAGCCAAAAATACATTTTACTACAACGCTAAAACAAAAAGCTGGAGGGTGGCTTCTGAAATGCAGGATTTTAATTTGTGATTACAGTTGTCCTTCAAACAACCCCAACGGGTCCCATTGCTCAGCAGCTATTTGATCGGCTTTGACAGCATAAAGACTATAGCCCCCCAAAACAGACCTATTCAAGTAATAACATCAGATAAAACACATCAAATAACTCATCATAAAACACACACACACGTGGAACCGAGGGAAGCCTGTGACTTCTGTAAACCCCCCCTTGGTATGACATAAAAAAGATTCAATAGCAGGCTTATTTTAGTATTAGCATCAATAAAATAAATCTAAATATCCTAGCAGACTCCTCTTAAAGCAAACCGACAACCATATAATGGTCAGGGGAAGTCTGTCACATTGGACAGGCTTCCTCATTGGAACCAAAACCAGATTTCTCAGGGAAGATGCAGAATAAAAAAACTCAAAAACAAAAAAATAGACTGACCATAATAAATAAAATGACAAAACATGATATTAAAATAATAGACTTGTTAACATTAAAAAAAAAAAACTAATATTAGCATTAGCATATTAGTAGCCTTAACTTTCTAAAGCTGGATGTGACTTAAAGTGGAAGAGCAGGGTCAAGGTTCAGAGGGAGGCAGAGGTGAACCAGGTTAAAGACAGAAGCAGGTGGGGGCAGGGTTTGGGGTACAGGCAAATGTGCGTCTGGGTTCAGGGATTAGGGGCAGAAGCAGAGGGTACCGGGGCAGAGGCAGATGATATTCTCCCAAATGGCTGCCGGCAGTCACCTGGGATCATGTGTCGATGGAACCAGTCCCGTTAAAGGGATGTTTTTGGAGCCTGGGTTCAGGCATGTGAGGTGCTTCACCAGTCATAAGCTCCGGTTCAACACCACACCACAGGGTCAGAAGCAGGGTATAGGCAGTTGTTAGGGGAGCAGTGGTTATGTGCAGATGCAGGCAGGGGGCATGGTTTAGGGCCAAAGGAGCGGTGGAGAGATAGGGGTTGAAGCAGGCAGTGGAGACAGGCGGTGGGGAAGCAAGGTAAGCAGGTGGGGCAGCAGGTGAGTATATAGACAAAAGCAGGTGGAGGTGGGGGGGCAGGATATAAGGATATATAGAGTAAAATGTAGATGAGGATGGGGGAAGAAGCAGGGTATATGGTCAGAGACAGCAAGGCGGGTATAGAGCATCAAGAGGTTTCAACCAAGTACCCTCAAGTGGGTGATCAATTATAAATAGTACCAAAATAATTAGACCACAGACCTCGTTAGAACTTATAAAAACATAAAGGGATAAAGTTTCATTGTTACAATAATAAATCAGCCCCTGGTTGGTGTGCCCCTAAATACTGCCATGTACCCCTGGGGTACCACAGGTTAAGAGACAGCAGTTTTGCGGACAGAGTGAGAAAGGAGAGGAGCAGGGTGTGGGCAGATACTAGGGGAGCAAGGTATAGCAGGTTGGGATGAAGGCAGTGTATAGGGGCAGATGGTGAGGAGGAGGAGCAGGATATGGGGCAGAAGTAGGTTGGGCAAAGGCAGGGTAAAGGGTCCGATGATGGCGAAGATGCAAATTGGGGTGGAGGCAGGGTATAGGAGCATATAGTGGAGAAGCAAGGTATAGGGGGCAGAGGAGGCAGGGTATGGGGCAGAGGCAGGTTGGAGTAGAGGCAGGGTTTAGGGGCAGATGGTGGGGGAGCAGGGTATAAGGGGCAGAAGCAGGTTGGAGTGGAGGCAGGGTATAGGGGGCAGAAACAGGTTGGAGTGGAGGCAGGGTATAGGGGGCAGAAGAAACAGGTTGGAGTGGAGGCAGGGTATAGGGGGCAGAAGAAACAGGTTGGAGTGGAGGCAGGGTATAGGGGGCAGAAGAAACAGGTTGGAGTGGAGGCAGGGTATAGGGGGCAGAAGAAACAGGTTGGAGTGGAGGCAGGGTATAGGGGGCAGAAGAAACAGGTTGGAGTGGAGGCAGGGTATAAGGGCAAGGTAGAGGGGACAGGCAAGTTGAGGTGGATGCAGGATATAGAGGCAGATGGTCAGGTGCAGGGTATAGGGGACATAAGCATGTTGGGGTGGAGGCAGGGTCTAGGGGCCAGCAGCAGCTTGGGGTGGAGGCAAGGTAAAGGGACAGAAGGAGGTTGGGTCTAGGGGCAGGTGGTGGGGGGAGCAGGATATAGGGACATAGGCAGGGTATAGGGACAGGCGGTGGCAGAAGCAGGGAACGGGGGAGGTGGTGGGAGAAGCAGGGTATAGGGGCAGGGTATAGGGGCGGATGGTGGATAAAGCAGGGTATATGGGCAGAGGCAGGGCACAGGGGCAGGTAGTGGGAGAAGCAGGGTATAGGGGCAGTGGTGGGGTATAGGGGCAGGTGGGGAAGCAAGGTATGGGGCAGAAGCAGGTTGGGGTGGATGCAGGGTATAGGGGCAGATGGTGGGGGAAGCAGGGTACAGGTGGCAGAGGCAGGATCGAGGGGCAGATGGAGGAGGCGGGGTCAGTAGGCGGGGCTCAAGGGCTGAGTGACAGGAGCAGCAGAGACAGCAGCAAGTGCGGGAGAGTTCGAGGCTACCCTCAGCACACACAGAGGCTCAAGCACTTACCCGGGTCGAAATCGGGCACCACCGCCTGGTACTGGGCGCCGACCCTCATACCGCCTCCGCCTGGAACAGAGCACAGGAGCCAGGTTAGGTAGGTCAGTGGGTAGGTGGGTGGGGGGCGGCTGCATAGTTCGAGGCTACTCACCCTGCTCATCATCGCTGGATGAGGTGGAGCTGGCTTCCTCCCACGAGTTGCCCCCCTGGGGCTGGGGAGGCTGTTGCAGCTGTTGTTGCCCGTTTGGGGCGAGGGTTTTGGTGTTGGCGGCGTTGGCGCGGCCCCTCCGCTTGCCCGACACCTCGGCTGCCCCCTTCTCTATCATGGCGGCACAGTGAGAAGATAAATGAGGAAATAAATGTAAAAGCTATGAACCGGGGGTGATGCAGGTAGCGCCGCCACTCGGTGCCCGCTCCCGTCACCTAGAGACACCCGCGGCAACTTTCCCCCCCACACACTGGCCACTCTGCCTCAGCGGCTGAGGGGACAACCTAGCCCGGGCTTATTCCCGCCTTCTCCGCCCGTCTATTGGCCACCTGGGAATTTTGGAACGCAACTCCCTTTCCTATTGGTCGACAGGCGCGTCAGTCAGGAGCTGCCGGCGCTTCCTCTCGCCTGGTTCGGTTGCGCTGCAGCTCCTCGCCTCTATCTCAATCTCTACGCCCCTGGTTATCTTGCTCTCTTTTTTTTTTATTGTGGAGAAAAGAGGCTTTTCTGCGAATAGATCGGCGTGGATGAATTAAAGTCCGGGAGATAGGTGATAAAAAGGGGTTAGAGAGAGTTGCGGACTGTTGGGAGCAGTTTAAAAGGATTAAAAAGAATTAGAAGTGAAGGGACTACTTTTTTCTCCCACACGGAGGCGAACGGATACGCTGGGCTGACTTCTTTATTCCTTCAAATAATAAATAAAAAAATATATAAAATAACCTGTGAAAGTCATTTACTATGTACATTCCATCTACACTGCAAACTTAATAGAAATAATTATATATATATATATATATATATATATATATATATATATATATATATGAAAGTCATTTACTATGTACATTGTATCTACACTGCAAACTAAAATATATATATATATATATATTTCTATTAAGTTTGCAGTGTAGATACAATGTACATAGTAAATGACATATATATATATATATATATATATATATATATATATATATATATATATATATATATATAAAAGTCATTTACTATGTACTTTGTATCTACACTGCAAACTTAAAGCGGTCCTTCAGCATCATTTAATGAAAAGCTCAAACCCTTAAAAAACGATTCCCCAGCATCTAAATTTAATATATTTCACGTTTTTAGTCACTTATTATTCTTTCCCTTACTGGGCTGCAACTCTGTTCAGCACTCCAGGATACGGGCGCCGCCATCTTGGCTTAGTAGCATCACATACTAAGGAGAGGGGTCAAAAGTGCAGGGAGGCGGGGTTATAGCTGTGCTTTGCACAAACAGAGCAGAGCTGGGGTCAGGAAAAGGTCAGCAATCCCAGAAAGCAGAGCGGCACAATCAGAAGACACTTCCTGTTTCCAGGCAGCCT
>CM051244.1:23138995-23198995 GCA_027917425.1 Gastrophryne carolinensis
TTCCTTTTACCTTCTCTCCGTCTTTTTTCCACACTTCCTCTTATTCTCTCTTGTCTGCCTCCAAGGCTTTTGTTTTTCCTGACCCACCTCTCTTCCTCTTTCTTTTGTTTTTCTCTCTCTTTTATTCTTTTTCCCTCTCTCTCTCTTTTTTCTAAAAGAAAAGAATAGAAGAATAGCATAAAAAGCAAGAAAGAGAGGAATAACAAATAGAAAGATTAGAAGGACTGAAAAAAATAGGAGAATATAAAGAAAAGGAATGGCAGAAATAACAGATAAAAGATAGAAGCAAAGAATAGATGAATGGAAAGAAAGGAATAAAAAAGAAAGGTTAGAAGGAATGACACAAAGAAGAAAGCAGGGAAGAAAGAAAGGGAGAAAAGGAATGACATAAAAAAGAATAGAAAAATAGAAGGAATGATAAAAAAAATAATAGAAGAAAGATAGGAAAGGCAGAAAGAACAGATGATAGAAACAAAGAATAAATGGTAAGAAAGATAAATAAGAATAGAAGGAAAGAAAGAAAAAATAGAAGAAAGAAAGTCTCTCCCAATAGGCAATATGCCCCTGGCTGACAGTCCGCAAACCGGACCTTCAGCATAATTAATGAAAAGCCCAAACCCTTAAACTATTCTCCAGCATCTAAAATTAATATATTTTAAGTTTTTAGTCACTTACTTTTTTATTCTTTCCCCCACTGGGCTGCAACTCTGTTCAGGACTCTAGGAATTGGGCGCCGCCATCTTGGCTCAGTAGCATCACATACTGAGGAGAGGAGAGCGGGATAAAGTACAGGGGGCAGGTTATAGCTGTGCTTTGCTCAGACAGAGCAGAGCTGGGGTCAGGGAAAGGACAGCAATCCCAGAATGCAGAGCAGCACAGTCAGAAGACACTTCCTGTTTGCAGGCTGCCTGATAATCCATGAGCCGCCATCTTGGATGTTTAAAGGCTCATAAAATGCAGTAGATGCAGGTAGGATGATTTTTAATGTGAGCAATCTGTATGTACAGGGTGTGGGAAACATATAAGATAGACTCTTATTCAGGGTTAAGGTCCGGATTAATGTGAGCAATCTGTATGTACAGGGTGTGGGAAACATATAAGATAGACTCTTATTCAGGGTGAGGGTCCGGATTAATGTGGGCAATCTGTATGTACAGGGTGTGGGAAACATATAAGATAGGCTCTTATACAGGGTGAAGGTCCGGATTAATGTGAGCAATCTGTATGTACAGGGTGTAGGAAACATATAAGATAGGTTCTTATTCAGGGTGAAGGTCCGGATTAATGTGGGCAATCTGTATGTACAGGGTGTGGGAAACATATAAGATAGGCTCTTATTCAGGATGAAAGTCCGGATTGATGTGAGCAATCTGTATGTACAGGGGGGGGGGGGACATATAAGATAGGCTCTTATTCAGGGTGAGGGTCCGGATTAATGTGAGCAATCTGTATGTACAGGGTGTGGGAAACATATAAGATAGGCTCTTATTCAGAGTGAAGGTCCGGATTAATGTGGGCAATCTGTATGTACAGGGTGTGGGAAACATATAAGATAGGCTCTTATACAGGGTGAAGGTCCGGATTAATGTGAGCAATCTGTATGTACAGGGTGTAGGAAACATATAAGATAGGTTCTTATTCAGGGTGACGGTCCGGATTAATGTGGGCAATCTGTATGTACAGGGTGTGGGAAACATATAAGATAGGCTCTTATACAGGGTCAAGGTCCGGATTAATGTGAGCAATCTGTATGTACAGGGTGTAGGAAACATATAAGATAGGCTCTTATTTAGAGTGAAGGTCTGGATTAATGTGGGCAATCTGTATGTACAGGGTGTAGGAAACATATAAGATAGGCTCTTATTCAGAGTGAAGGTCCGGATTAATGTGGGCAATCTGTATGTACAGGGTGTGGGAAACATATAAGATAGGCTCTTATTTAGAGTGAAGGTCTGGATTAATGTGGGCAATCTGTATGTACAGGGTGTGGGAAACATATAAGATAGGCTCTTATTTAGAGTGAAGGTCTGGATTAATGTGGGCAATCTGTATGTACAGGGTGTGGGAAACATATAAGATAGGCTCTTATTTAGAGTGAAGGTCTGGATTAATGTGGGCAATCTATGTACAGGGTGTGGGAAACATATAAGATAGGCTCTTATTTAGAGTGAAGGTCTGGATTAATGTGGGCAATCTGTATGTACAGGGTGTGGGAAACATATAAGATAGGCTCTTATTCAGAGTGAAGGTCCGGATTAATGTGGGCAATCTGTATGTACAGGGTGTGGGAAACATATAAGATAGGCTCTTATACAGGGTGAAGGTCCGGATTAATGTGAGCAATCTGTATGTACAGGGTGTAGGAAACATATAAGATAGGTTCTTATTCAGGGTGACGGTCCGGATTAATGTGGGCAATCTGTATGTACAGGGTGTGGGAAACATATAAGATAGGCTCTTATACAGGGTCAAGGTCCGGATTAATGTGAGCAATCTGTATGTACAGGGTGTAGGAAACATATAAGATAGGCTCTTATTTAGAGTGAAGGTCTGGATTAATGTGGGCAATCTGTATGTACAGGGTGTGGGAAACATATAAGATAGGCTCTTATTTAGAGTGAAGGTCTGGATTAATGTGGGCAATCTGTATGTACAGGGTGTGGGAAACATATAAGATAGGCTCTTATTTAGAGTGAAGGTCTGGATTAATGTGGGCAATCTGTATGTACAGGGTGTGGGAAACATATAAGATAGGCTCTTATTTAGAGTGAAGGTCTGCTTAAGGAAGATGAATTTCAGCAGAATGGGTTAAACCTGTCACCCATGCCTTAGCCAATAGGGATTAGCATACTAGAGTGAGGAAGTCTATGATATGCACTGGAAATCACCACTTTGGTGTACATAACTAACGTAAACACATTGTTGCTAGGGAAAACTGTTTTCTTTTATAACGCAGAGTTTCAAACAAATAGAAAATTAAAAAATTAAAAAATAAAAATGACATCATTCTGCCACACAATAATGGAAACTTTTAAAAATGTCATCGAAAGTGACCCTTTAAAGTGGACCAAAACCCATTGCGATTGGCCCGGGAATCTATAAGATTCCCGGAACAATTGATTCCCTCCCCCCGGGGCCTCCAAAATCGGGATACCCTGCTGTGCGAAACCCCCAGGTCGCCCCATTCACTTACCTTGTTTCCCGGTCCAACGGCGCATGCGCAAGCCGCATCCCGCTATCCCTCTAGCAGGACGTGTGCCTGCGCCAAGCGTTTATGAATGGCCGGCGCGGGCACGCTCCCTGTTAGAGGGAAGCGGGGGATGCAGCCGCCAGCGCGCTCAGGAACGCTGGCTTAGACGGCATGAAGAGGTACCGTAGTTGAAAAATCGTCAGTCAGTGAATTTAAACATGCCTGGGATAAGCACACATCTATCCTAAGATACAGAGAACATACAGTATACACATAAGATACAGAGAACATACAGTATATACACATAAGATACAGAGAACATACAGTATACACATAAGATAAAGAGAACATACAGTATATACATAAGATAAAGAGAACATACAGTATACACATAAGATACAGAGAACATACAGTATATACATAAGATACAGAGAACATACAGTATACACATAAGATACAGAGAACATACAGTATACACATAAGATACAGAGAACATACAGTATATACATAAGATAAAGAGAACATACAGTATATACATAAGATACAGAGAACATACAGTATACACATAAGATACAGAGAACATACAGTATACACATAAGATACAGAGAACATACAGTATATACATAAGATACAGAGAACATACAGTATACACATAAGATACAGAGAACATACAGTATATACATAAGATAAAGAGAACATACAGTATATACATAAGATACAGAGAACATACAGTATACACATAAGATACAGAGAACATACAGTATACACATAAGATACAGAGAACATACAGTATATACATAAGATAAAGAGAACATACAGTATATACATAAGATACAGAGAACACACAGTATACACATAAGATACAGAGAACATACAGTATATACATAAGATAAAGAGAACATACAGTATACACATAAGATACAGAGAACATACAGTATATACATAAGATACAGAGAACATACAGTATACACATAAGATACAGAGAACATACAGTATACACATAAGATATAGAGAACATACAGTATACACATAAGATACAGAGAACATACAGTATACACATAAGATACAGAGAACATACAGTATACACATAAGATATAGAGAACATACAGTATACACATAAGATACAGAGAACATACAGTATACACATAAGGTACAGAGAACATACAGTATACACATAAGATACAGAACATACAGTATACACATAAGATACAGAACATACAGTATACACATAAGATACAGAGAACATACAGTATACACATAAGATACAGAGAACATACAGTATACACATAAGATACAGAGAACATACAGTATACACATAAGATACAGAGAACATACAGTATACACATAAGATACAGAGAACATACAGTATACACATAAGATACAGAGAACATACAGTATACACATAAGATACAGAGAACATACAGTATACACATAAGATACAGAGAACATACAGTATACACATAAGATATAGAGAACATACAGTATACACATAAGATACAGAGAACATACAGTATACACATAAGATACAGAACATACAGTATACACATAAGATACAGAACATACAGTATACACATAAGATACAGAGAACATACAGTATACACATAAGGTACAGAGAACATACAGTATACACATAAGATACAGAGAACATACAGTATACACATAAGATACAGAGAACATGCAGTATACACATAAGGTACAGAGAACATACAGTATACACATAAGATACAGAGAACATACAGTATACACATAAGATACAGAGAACATACAGTATACACATAAGATACAGAGAACATACAGTATATACATAAGATACAGAGAACACACAGTATACACATAAGATACAGAGAACATACAGTATATACATAAGATAAAGAGAACATACAGTATATACATAAGATACAGAGAACATACAGTATACACATAAGATACAGAGAACATACAGTATATACATAAGATACAGAGAACATACAGTATACACATAAGATAAAGAGAACATACAGTATATACATAAGATACAGAGAACATACAGTATACACATAAGATACAGAGAACATACAGTATATACATAAGATACAGAGAACATACAGTATATACATAAGATACAGAGAACATACAGTATACACATAAGATAAAGAGAACATACAGTATATACATAAGATACAGAGAACATACAGTATACACATAAGATAAAGAGAACATACAGTATACACATAAGATAAAGAGAACATACAGTATACACATAAGATAAAGAGAACATACAGTATACACATAAGATACAGAGAACATACAGTATATACATAAGATACAGAGAACATACAGTATACACATAAGATAAAGAGAACATACAGTATACACATAAGATACAGAGAACATACAGTATACACATAAGATAAAGAGAACATACAGTATACACATAAGATACAGAGAACACACAGTATACACATAAGATACAGAGAACATACAGTATACACATAAGATAAAGAGTACATACAGTATACACATAAGATACAGAGAACACACAGTATACACATAAGATACAGAGAACATACAGTATATACATAAGATAAAGAGAACATACAGTATACACATAAGATACAGAGAACATACAGTATACACATAAGATACAGAGAACATACAATATATACATAAGGGCAGACTAGATGGACCGTATGGTCTCCTTCTGCCGTCACCCTTCTATGTTTCTATGTTAAGTCAGCGGCACCGAGCTCGCCGTTGGACCGGGAAGAGTTGCGCTTGGCGATCTGGGGGGGACCAAGGACCAAGACCCAGGATAGTCAAAATCCTGGCTTTTGGTCCACTTTAAAGTGAAGTCCCCCAGATCACCAAAGTCAAATCACCTCTTCCAGGTCCTACGGCACATGCGTGGCCGCTCGTCCAATCAGCGTGCTCGGAGCCGCTGACGTCACGGCGTCTAAGCCTTCAACTAAGGCCAGTGCACTGACGGCCGCATCCTCCGCTACCTTCTAACAGGGAGCGTGCCCGCGCCGGCCATTCACAAATGCCTGCTATATAGAGGGATAGCGGGGATGCAGCCGCGACTCGTGCATGTGCTGTTGAACTGGGAAGCAAGGTAAGTGTACGGGGCGACCTGGGGGGTCACACAGCGGGGCGTCCCAATTTTGGATCCCGCGGGGGGGAAGGAATCGATCGGACCGGGATTCTTATAGACTCCTGGGCCGATCGTAGTGGGTTTTGGTCAACTTTAAAAATCATAAATGACCCGCTTCACTGTATCTGGGACCTCAATACACACAGCAACGCTCCCAGTAAACCGCAAATGGGATACCCAGGATGGCTCCAAATGTCCCTCAATAATCAATCATGAAAATTTGATCAAATCAATATAATCATCTTTAATTCATGAATATGTTAAAAAGCCACAAACACATAATTACAATACAGCCACAAAACCTTCTTTAAAAAAAACATTTACACAAAGAGCCCTCATTATAACTCCACAATTCATAACCTATATACACATGTAATAAGTGAATGCTGTATTCCTAAATTAAAGTGCTGAGTACAAGAAAGTGCAATGTTGCAGAATACAAAGTGCTGTAAATGCTTAAAGTGGACCAACACCCATAAGATTCCCGGGCCAATCAGATCCCTCCCCACGGGGCATCCGAAATCGGGATGCCCCGCTGTGTGAAACCCCGCAGGACGCCCAGAAACCTTACCTTATCCCCGTTCCAACGGCGCATGTGTGAGCCGCGGCCGCGTCTCGCGCTTCTCTCTAGCAGGGCGGGCGTTTGTGAATGGCCGGCGCCGGCGCGCTCCCTGTTATAGGGAAGGGCGAGATGCGGCCTCCAGCGTGCTCAGAGCCGCTGTGGTTGTCCGTCGCTTGTCCGTACATACCACAGCGGCTCTGAGCGCTCTGATTGGACGAGCGCTCGCGTAGGAGCGGGGTGAGGTGAGTTTTTTAGGGCGATCTGGGGGTTTCGCGCGTCACGTCGTCGGGGAGGCCGATTCATTAACAGCGCCAGGTAGCGACAGATGAGCAACTGTAGCGTGATTTTTTTAGCGCCAGCCAGTATTCGCTGTGCTTGGCCGGCGTTTGCTTGATGACAGCGACTCAGTCGGTGTGCGGTAATGTTGAATACGGGCTGGGGGGTCGCTGTTTCACAGGTCCAGCGTTGTATGTGAGCGCCTGACAACGAATGGCCAGAGCGAACGGCTTGCTTCATATTCATTAACAAATCACGCTCCGAATGTGCTGTCGCTGTCCATTCCTTGTTTAAACCCCAGAGCGCTGGCGGCGATGTGTATTAACTAGTTTTTAACCCCTAAACAACCATATTTTTTGAATGTAACATTATACATGTTTTTAGAATCATTTTGTAATATGAATACATTAATCTCAGACCTATTAGATCAATTCTGCACAAATTTGTTTTAAATTTTTTTTTACTTAAAAATAAATCCTAACATTGCAGAAGTGGTCTCCGAATTTTTGACATTAAAAAAAAAAAAAAAAAAATGAATACCAATTAATTATGATTAATTATAGATTGCTCCATTGAAATGCATTGGACATCGCCAGGGAGCGACAGCTCATACCTGGCGCTGTGAGGGAATTTGCAGCGGCGCTGTTCGGTCCAGGCGGCTTCATGATGAATGCCGCGCTAGCCGTCGCTCTCGCCGGCGCTAGCCTCATTTTGCTGGGCGTACTTGAGTCGGTAGTCGCCGTTAGCTGCCGCTACCTGGCGCTCGTCAGACACTACCTGGCGCTATCGCTTGTTGAATAAGGGCATAAGTCTTCATCTAAGGCCAGCGGCTCTGAGTGCGCTGACGGCCGCATCAACCGCTTCCCTCTAACAGGGAGCGCGCCCGCGCTGGCCATTAACAAATGCCTGGCGCAGGCACGTGCCCTGCTAGAGGGATGTTGGGGATGCAGCCGCGGCTTGCGCATGTGCCGTTGGACCAGAAAACAAGGTAAGTGTATGGGGCGACCTGGGGGGTCACACAGCGGGGCATCTTGATTTTGGATGCCCCGGGGGGAGGGAATCGATCGGCCTGGGAATCTTATAGATCCCCGGGCCTATCGCGGTGGGTTCTGGTCTTCACTGTATCTGGGACCTAATTTTTACAGGAGACGGGCGTTACAGGTATTACAGGCGGGTGACAGGGGCTGAAGCATGTGTCGGGGTGCTCCTTTTTTTGGATGCCCCGGGGGAGAAAATCGTGCCTGCGCCGTGGGAGGGGCTGCCAGTGCGCTCGGATCTGCTCGCATTAGAAAAGTTTCTGGAAAAGGTGAATTGCGCTCGGCGATCTGGGGGGTTTCACACAGCGGGGTACCCCCGATCAGGGAAAGGACCAAAACCCAGGATAGTCAAAATCCTGGCTTTTGGTCCACTTTAAAGTGACCAGCTGCATGAAACCCTCCCGGATCACCAAAGTCAAATCACCTCTACCCGGTCCTACGGCGCATGCGTGGCCGCTCGTCCAGTCAGCGCGCTCGGAGCCACGTCGATGTTGAATGTTTTTAACGCGCTGAACAGTCCTTTACTGTCATTATTATTATCCCACATAAGAGATGTTTGGCTACAAGCCAGAGATTAAAGGGGACCAACACCCAGGGGTCATCGGCCCGGGAATCTATAAGATTCCTGGGCCGATCACCTCCCTCACCGCGGGACATCCGAGATCGGGATGTCCCGCGGGGTGAAACCCCCCAAAAAACCTTACCTTATCGGCGACGGATCAGCCGCCGCCTCCTGCGCGCCCGCGCCGGCCGTTTGTGAATGGCCGGCGCGGGCGCGCGCCCTGCAAGAGGGACGCGCGGGAGGCGGCGGCGGCTGCGGCTTGTCTGTCGCTTGTCCGTCGCCGAAAAAGTTAAGTTTTTTGGGGGGGTTTCACACAGCGGGGCATCCTGATCTCGGATGCCCCGCTGAAGTGGACCAACACCCAGGATAGTGAAAATCCTAGGTGTTGGTCCACTTTAAGGGAATCTGGCTGATATTGAGTAATTTTAGCGCACTGAGCGCGCCTCTACCATCGTTAGATCTCTGTTCTAAAGGAAAACCGGCTGATGTTGAATGATATAAGCACGCTGAACAGGCCTTTACCATCATTATCACATTTAATCGTTGTCCCGGAGGAAAACCGGCTGATGTTGAATGATTTTATCCCCCACTTCCCTCTGACAGGGAACGTGCCCGCGCCGACCATTCACAAAAGCTTGGCGCAGGCGCGCGCCCTGTTAGAGGGATAGCGGGGATGCGGCCGTGGCTCACGCATTTGCCATTGGACCGGGAAGCAAGGTAAGTGAATAGGGCGACATCTTATATATTCCCAGGCCGATCGCGGTGGGTTTTGGTCCACTTTAAAGGGGATTGAAAATGATAAATGACCCGCTTCACTGTATCTGGGACCTAATATTTGCCAGGAGACGGGCGTTACAGGTTCTGCAGGTAGGTGACAATGGCTGAAGCATGTGCCGGGGCGCTCCTCTCTCTCCCTCGTCACTGCCGCGACTTCCTGTGCGCATTGCACTAGGAAACACTAGAGGTGACATTGCTCAATAGGATGCAGCCAGACAGCTGAGCACAGCGCCCTGCACCCTCTGCACCCGCCCCCCACCTGATTTATCAATGTGCAATCAGCCTCATTACCCTTGTACACCGCCACGGAAGAGGATGGCGCTTTATAGATAAACAATAATTATTTTTATTAATATTATGTTGCCCTACAAACGGCAAAGATTAAAGAAAACTTGGTGATGTTGAATGATTTTAGCATGCTGAGCACACCTTCACTGTCCTTGTTACATTCTAACCTCTGTTCTAGTTGCAATCTCGCCGATGCTGAATGATTTTAGCACGGCGAGCATGCCTTTCCTGTTGTTATAAGATTTTATCGCTGGTTGATGTTGAATGATTTTAGCACGCTGAGCAGACCTTTACTGTCCTTATTATTATTCCACATAAGAGATGTTTTTCTACAAGCGTTAAGGGTTAACCACCAAGAGAAACCACCAAGGAAATCTGGCTAATATTGAATGACTTTCCCTTTATAATTGGCTGATGTTGAATAATTTTAGCACACCGAGCTTGCCTTTCCCTTTATAATTGGCTGATGTTGAATAATTTTAGCACACCCAGCTTGCCTTTCCCTTTATAATTGGCTGATGTTGAATAATTTTAGCACACTGAGCTTGCCTTTCCCTTTATAATTGGCTGATGTTGAATAATTTTAGCACACCGAGCTTGCCTTTCCCTTTATAATTGGCTGATGTTGAATAATTTTAGCACACCCAGCTTGCCTTTCCCTTTATAATTGGCTGATGTTGAATAATTTTAGCACACCCAGCTTGCCTTTCCCTTTATAATTGGCTGATGTTGAATAATTTTAGCACACCAAGCTTGCCTTTCCCTTTATAATTGGCTGATGTTGAATAATTTTAGCACACCCAGCTTGCCTTTCCCTTTATAATTGGCTGATGTTGAATAATTTTAGCACACCCAGCTTGCCTTTCCCTTTATAATTGGCTGATGTTGAATAATTTTAGCACACCGAGCTTGCCTTCCCCTTTATAATTGGCTGATGTTGAATCATTTTAGCACACTGAGCTTGCCTTTCCCTTTATAATTGGCTGATGTTGAATAATTTTAGCACACCGAGCTTGCCTTTCCCTTTATAATTGGCTGATGTTGAATAATTTTAGCACACCGAGCTTGCCTTTCCCTTCATTATCACATTTAATTTCTGCCCTAGAGGAAAACTGGCTGATGTTGAATGTTTTTATCACACTGCACAGGCCTTTACAATCCTTATTATTATTATTATTAATATTATTATTATTGGTATCATCCCACATAAGAGATGTTTGGATACACTCCTTAGGGGTTAACCACCAAGATTAAGGAAATCTGCCTAATATTGAATGATTTTAGCACACCAAGCTTGCCTTTCCCTTCATTATTACATTTAATCTCTACCCTAGAGGAAAACTGGCTGATGTTGAATGTTTTTAGCACACTGAGCAGGCCTTTACTGTCCTTATTAATATCCCACATAAGTGATGTTTGGCTACAAGCCAGAGATTAAGGAAACCTCTCTAATATTGAATCATTTTAGCACACCAAGCTTGCCTTTCCCTTCACATTACATTTAATCTCTGCCCCTGGCTGATGTTGAATGTTTTTAGCACGCTGAGCAGGCCTTTACTGTCTTTATTATTATCCCACATAAGTGATGTTTGGCTACAAGCCAAAGAAAATCTGTCTATTATTGAATCATTTTAGCACACTGAGCACGCCTTTACCATCGTTATCACATTTAATCTCTGCCCTAGAGGAAAACTGGCTGATGTTGAATGATTTTTAGCAAGCCGAACAGGCCTTTACCATCGTTATTACATTTAATCGCTGTCCCAGAGGAAGACTAATGTCTAATATTGAATAATTTTAGCACACCAAGCTTGCCTTTCCCTATCGTTATCACATTTAATCTCTGTTCTAGAGGAAAACTGGCTGATGTTGAATGATTTTAGCAAGCAGAACAGGCCTTTACCATCGTTATTACATTTAATCGCTGTCCCAGAGGAAGACTAATGTCAAATATTGAATAATTTTAGCACACCAAGCTTGCCTTTCCCTTCACATTACATTTAATCTCTGCCCTAGAGGAAAACTGGCTGATGTTGAATGATTTTAGCAAGCAGAACAGGCCCTTTACCATCGTTATTACATTTAATCGCTGTCCCAGAGGAAGACTAATGTCTAATATTGAATAATTTTAGCACACCAAGCTTGCCTTTCCCTTCACATTACATTTAATCTCTGCCCTAGAGGAAAACTGGCTGATGTTGAATGATTTTAGCAAGCAGAACAGGCCTTTACCATCGTTATTACATTTAATCGCTGTCCCAGAGGAAGACTAATGTCTAATATTGAATAATTTTAGCACACCAAGCTTGCCTTTCCCTTCACATTACATTTAATCTCTGCCCTAGAGGAAAACTGGCTGATGTTGAATGATTTTAGCAAGCAGAACAGGCCTTTACCATCGTTATTACATTTAATCGCTGTCCCAGAGGAAGACTAATGTCTAATATTGAATAATTTTAGCACACCAAGCTTGCCTTTCCCTTCACATTACATTTAATCTCTGTTCTAGAGGAAAACTGGCTGATGTTGAATGATTTTAGCAAGCAGAACAGGCCTTTACCATCGTTATTACATTTAATCGCTGTCCCAGAGGAAGACCGGCTGATGTTGAATGATTTTAGCACAACGAGCACAGAGAGTCATGCGCCTCACAGGAAGAAGCTAGAACACCGGGCAGCTTTTCCAGGAGCTGAGCTGTTGCTGGATCAAGTCTCCTGGGTGTAGCTTCTTTTTTTTTTTTTTTAACCCATAGAGGCCTTTTAAAGTGGACCAACACCCTCCCCTGATCGGCCAGGGAATCCCCTGGCCGGTCGCTGTAACACATTACACTGTGGGGGCTGTTCCCCTAAATTGGGATGCCCCACAGTGTGAACCCGGGTTGTGGCAAAACTCACCTTTTCCGGGGCTCCCTCGCCATTGTAAACATCGTGTGGCTGAAGCACGCTCCCGCGCCCAGCCATTCGTTCTGGGTATTGGTCCACTTCCGCGGGGCACCCCGATCGTAGGAAACCCCCCAGAAAGCCCCGAAAACTCACCTGACCCCGCTCCCACGTGACTCGCTCGTCCAATCGCTGCCGACGGACAAGGAGAGGCAGCAACGGACAAGGAAATCTATAAGATTCCCGGACCGATCAGTTCCCTGACTGCGGGGCACCCCGATCGGTGTGTAAAACCCCTCAGATCCCCGAAAATCCTACCTGATACTCGTTCCAGCAGCGCATGCGCGGGCCACCGCCGCCTCCCGCACGTCCCTCTAGCAGGGCGTGCCCCCACGCCGGCCGTTTGTGAATGGCCGGCCGCTCCCTGTAAGAGGGACGCGCGGCGGCGGCAGCGGCCCGCGCATGTGCCGCTGGAACGAGGATCAGGTAGGATTTTCGGGGATCTGGGGGGGTTTCACACACCGATTGGGGTGCCCCGCAGTCAGGGAACTGATCGGTCCGGGAATCTTATAGATTCCCTTGTCCGTTGCTGCCTCTCCTTGTCCGTCGGCGGCGATTGGACGAGCGAGTCACATGGGAGCGTGGTCAGTGAGTTTTCGGGGCTTTTCCCACGATCGGGGTGCCCCGCGGAAGTGGACCAATACCCAGAACGAATGGCTGGGCGCAGGAGCGTGCTTCAGCCACACGATGTTTACATTGGCGAGAGAGCCCCGGAAAAGGTGAGTTTTGCCACAACCCGGGTTCACGCTGTGGGGCATCCCAATTTAGGGGAACAGACCCCACAGTGTAATGTGTTACAGCGCCCGGCCACACTTGCAGCACTTTGGGTTTGTAGTGTATTCTATTACTGTAGCACCATTCTGTGTGTGACCACCAACATTTAAGGATTAACCCTTTTTAGACTCTCGAGACAGGGAAATATAATAGGAAACAACCGGGGGGAACATTACAGCCATCAAAGGGTTAAATTGCTCATTAGCCGTAGAGAAGAATCGCAGTGAGATGCAGCTGGCGGGCGCTCGCCTGTGAAAGGGTTAAGCGGAGTGCTGCTGTAAAAGTGATAGAGAGCCATTGTGTGGTTATACGGGCAAAGCGCTCCAAGCCGCCCACATTCCAGCTTTGGTGAATGAGGCTAAAATCTGATTGGCTGCCTCCGCTGCCTGACATTGTTTTGCCGTTATAGATTGGTATAGCGCATTCTTTTTTTTCGCAGAGCGATCGTTCCTTGCTCTGCCCCTCGGGTAGTGTTGCACTGGGGCTCACCAGTAGGACTGATTCTGGGGGGAGGGGGTCCACCCTGCACTATAATGCTTCACTGTTTTAATAATTAAAGTCATTCCTACCTAGAGGGGATAAGCCGTGCTCGCCTGCCGCAGAACAGTGATTTCCAGCATTACCTGATGCTCCTATTGGTGGACCAAAACCATTTTGGGGCCCTTGACCCCCCCAAAAGGCCCCACTACATTTGGCACCCTGGTTAGCATACTGTCTATTGAGCACATAATGGTAAGCCCTGTGTGGAGCCCCAATCAGGTACAGTGTTAAGGGGTGGCAGACAGGGAAACTGCCCAGGGCCCCTATTACCAAAGGGGCCCCTAGCTTCAGTCCTGTTCTCTCCTGCTGTAGAACGGTGATTTCCAGCATTACCTGATGCTCCTATTGGTGGACCCTAGACCAAAACCATTTTGGGGCCCTTGACCCCCCAAAAGGCCCCACTACATTTGGCACCCTGGTTAGCATACTGTTTACGGTCCGCTCTATTGAGCACATAATGGTAAGCCCTGTGTGGAGCCCCAATCAGGTACAGTGTTAAGGGGTGGCAGACAGGGCAACTACCCAGGGCCCCTATTACCAAAGGGGCCCCTAGCTTCTGTCCTGTTCTCTCCTGCTGTAGAACAGTGATTTTCAGAATTACCCATAGCTGCCAAGTGTCCCTGATTTGGAGGGACTGTCCCTCTTTTGAGTCCATGTTCCCCTGTCCCTTGTTGTCCTTGGGCCCCTATTACCACAAAGGGGCCCCTGGCTTCAGTCCTGTTCTCTCCTGCTGTAGAACAGTGATTTCCAGCATTACCTGATGCTCCTATTGGTGGACCCTAGACCAAAACCATTTTGGGGCCCTTGACCCCCCAAAAGGCCCCACTACATTTGGCACCCTGGTTAGCATACTGTCTATTGAGCACATAATGGTAAGCCCTGTGGGGAGCCCCAATCAGGCACAGCGTTAAGGGGTGGCAGACAGGGAAACTGCCCAGGGCCCCTATTACCAACCCTGGCTTCAGTCCTGTACTCTCCTGCTGTAGAACGGTGATTTTCAGAATTACCCATAGCTGCCAAGTGTCCCTGATTTGGAGGGACTGTCCCTCGTTTGAGTCCATGTTCCCCTGTCCCTTGTTGTCCTTGGGCCCCTTTTACCACAAAGGGGCCCCTGGCTTCAGTCCTGTTCTCTCCTGCTGTAGAACAGTGATTTCCAGCATTACTTGATGCTCCTATTGGTGGACCAAAACCATTTTGGGGCCCTTGACCCCCAAAAGGCCCCCTACTCTTGGCACTCTGGTTCGCATACTGTTTACAGTCCGGTCTATTGAGCACATCCTGGTAAGCGATGTGGCGTCCCAACCAGGCACAGCGTTAAGGGGTGGCAGACAGGGCAACTACCCAGGGCCCCTATTACCAAAGGGGCCCCTGGCTTCAGTCCTGTTCTCTCCTGCTGTAGAACGGTGATTTTCAGCATTACCCATACCTCCCAAGTGTCCCTGATTTGGAGGGACTGTCCCTCTTTTGAGTCCATGTTCCCCTGTCCCTTGTTGTCCTTGGTTGTAGCAATTGAACTAGTTTCAGAAGTCGTCTGATACATCATGGTAAGACCAGTGCAGAGCCAGAGCCAGGCCCAGGATTAAGGAAAGGGAAACGGGGCAATTTCCCAGTGCCCCCATTACCAAAGGGGCCTCTGGCTTCAATCTCGGAAGCTTGATATTGCCCAAGGTGTTGGGCCCAATTTAAAGATTACTGATGCGCAGTTTTAGTAGCTTCAGATAAGCCCAGTGTAGGGACCCAGCCAGGCCCAGAGTTAAGGGGTGGTAAACAGGGCAATAGCCCAGGGCCCCTATCACCAAAGGAGCCTCTGGCTTCAGAGGAACACCCGAGTGGGACCTTGCACCAAGGGCCGTTTTGGGATCTTCATCCCCCAAAATGTGCCCCTACTCTTTGCACCCTGGTTTGCATACTGTTTACGCTTCAGTCTATTGAGTGCCTGATACATCATAGTAAGCCCTGTTTAGAGCCCCAATCAGGCCTGGCATTAGGGGGTGGCAAACAGGGCAATTTCCCAGGGCCCCCTATTAGCAAAGGGGCCTCTGGCTTCAGTCCTGTTCTCTCCTGCTGTAGAACAGTGATTTCCAGCATTACCTGCCTCTCCTATCAATGGGCAGCCTAATGCCATCTGTGTATAACAGGGGATGCACATAGGGCTGACCAGTCCAAGCTCGGACGGGCTCATAGAGGAACACCCCAGTGGGACCTTGCACCAAGGGCCGTTTTGGGACCTTCATCCCCCAAAGGGTCCCCTACTCTTGGCACCCTGGTTTGCATACTGTTTACGCTTCAGTCTATTGAGTGCCTGATACATCATAGTAAGCCCTGTTTAGAGCCCCAATCAGGCCCGGCATTAGGGGCTGGCAAACAGGGCAATTTCCCCTATTAGCAAAGGGGCCTCTGGCTTCAGTCCTCTTCTCCCCTGCTATAGAACAGCTGCTCCTATCATTGGACAGCCTAATGCCATCTGTGTGTAACATTTGAGTGGTAGGATATACACATAGGGCTGACAGGACCAAGCCTCGGACTGGCCTATGGGAGAACACCCCAGTGGGACCTTGGACAAGCACTGTTTTGGGACCATCACCCTCCCACCCTTGGCACCTTGGTTTTAGCAATTGCACTAGCTTCAGAAACATGGTAACCCCAGCCAGGCCTGGGGTGGCAGACAGGGCAATTCCCCAGGGCCCCCATTAGCAAAGGGGCCTCTGGCTTCAGTCCTGTACTCTCCTGCTATAGAACAGTGATTTCCAGCATTAGCTGCTGCTCCTATCACCAGTGTGTGGTGCAATTTCTCTATCTGATCAAACGTAATCTGTTGTGTCCAATCAAATGAACAATTAAAGGGTCAGATCGTCACCCCATACACGTAGCCTTACTTCTTGCAGGGTGGTGTGACCCTATGCCAATGACCCACCAAGGCCTGCATATATCTGAGGCCAGCTCTGGCTCCACCATTATACTCTCAGCTTGGAGGGTCACTTTAAAGTGCCTGCTCCACCCCTGGACTCCATAGCAGCTGAATGGACTGCCTAGTGGCAGTTAGTCTCGGCTGTTGCTGTACATTAATTCTTTATAAGCAGTGCGGAGACAACGTGGCTATGGTATATGTGTTCTCCTTTCCTGGTCTAAGAAAGAGATCCACTAACAGAAAATACATTAGCAGAGAGAGAACTGGAGGGAGTCACGGGTTTGCACCCGACGAAGCGGCACGGGCGGCCGCGTGCGCAGGTGTTCCCCTTGCTAGTCCCCAACTCCACATGGTGTGTCAGGACCTTGCAGCCAGGCGTATGATTTTCATTTGTTATTGATTTCAGGTCTTTTATGTTCACATTTTTTTTGTGGTTTTGCACTTATAGTATCCTGACCAGTTGGTTTATGGAGTTCACTGTTATTTATGCTTCCATATATTATATTAATATAGATATATTCTCTATTACAGTATTTCAGCTTTATGAGTGTGTGGATGTATGGTTCATAATATTCTGGCACTTTGCACTGTCACTTTTTTAATATATATAGTTGCTAGTAGCATTGATATCGGTTGTGTTGTGTATGCACTGTCACTTTATTATTGTCTTAGGTACTGGTTTGGCAGTTTTATATTAGGGTCTTTTTTGTGCCGGCACAAAATAGTGTTGTATTGATGGTCCTATCACCAGTATATCTAAGGGGTTTCCCAGTTATATATTGTCTGGCTTATAATTACCAGCACTGGAGGTATATGGGGATATGCAGTGTTTTTAAATTGTTTGTATTGTGTGTTCTCTGTGTCATTCTAATAAAATGATGTATTAATTCTTTATGATTTTGCTGACTTTTGGTGCTCCTGTGGTTGGGGTGGAGTGGGGTCTGTAAGCCCTAAGCCCCTGGTTCTGCACTAACAGAAAATACATTAGCAGAGAGAGAACTGTACACACAGGGAATCTGGAAAAGGACTCCCATCCTGGAGGTGTGACCAGGGCCGGCCTTGGGGCAAATGGGGCCCTGTGCAAGATTCCAGGATGTGCCCCCCCCCCCAAACACATTCACTTAAAGTGGACCAACACCCAGGATTTTCACTATCCTGGATGTTGGTCCACTTCAGTGGGGCATCCGAGAAAACCCCCCCCAAAAGCCCCAAAAAACGTACCTTTTCGGCGACAGACAAGTGACGGATCAGCCGCCGTCGCCTCCCGCGCATCCCTCTTACAGGGCGCGCGCCGGCCATTCACAAACGGCCGGTGCGGGCGCGCGCACTGCTAGAGGGGCGCGCGGGAGGCGGTGGCAGCTGATCCGTCGCCGATAAGGTAAGGTTTTTTTGGAGCTTTTGGGGGGGGGGTTTCACCCCGCGGGACATCCCGATCTCGGATGCCCCGCGGTGAGGGAGGTGATCGGCCCGGGAATCTTATAGATTCCCAGGCCGATCACCCCTGGGTGTTGGTCCACTTTAAAGTGAACCAGAACCCAGGGAGAATCTATAAGATTCCCGGGCCGATTGATTCCCCCCCCCGGGCATCCAGAATTGGGATGCCCCGCTGTGTGAAACCCCCGCAGGTCGCCCATAAACTCATCTTCTTTCCCGGTCCAACGGCTAATGCGAGAGCAGCGTCCGCATCCCCTCTATCCCTCTAGCAGGGAGCATGCCAGGTATTTGTGAATGTGCATGTCTAGAATAAGCTGCCAACGGCAACGAAACGCGTTACGGTGGACGGCGGTGGCGATACTACCCCTAGGAGTCCACGTGCAAGCAGAGCCTTCTTCCCTCCCCCCACCATCGGGCCGTGGTGAAGCAGAGGTTGGGTGAGAACTGCTCTTGTAAAAACTGCGCTTGTATACAGATTTTTATTGTAAGTGCGCATTAGGCACTTTTTTATATAGAACTTTTTAATGAAAGAACTTATTACGCTAGATCCCTCTTTCCTCTCTTGTTTCCATGCTAAATATGCGATCGAGCTGATTTTAAAGTGGGCCAACACCCACATCTTATAGATTCCCGGGCCGATCACCTCCATCACCGCGGGGCATCCGAGATCGGGATGTCCCGAGGGGTGAAACCCCGCCCAAAAGCCCCCAAAAACCTTACTTTATCGGCGACGGATTAGCCGCCGCTGCCTCCCGCGCGCCCCTCTAGCAGTGCGCGAGCCCACGCCGGCCATTCACAAACGCACCCTGTAAGAGGGACGCGCAGGAGGCGGTGGTGGCTTATCCGTTGCTTGTCCGTCGCCGAAAAGGTACGTTATTGGGGGCTTTTGGGGAGGGGGTTTCACACAGCGGGGCATCCTGATCTCGGATGCCCCGCGGTGATGGAGGTGATCGGCCTGGGAATCTTATAAATGCCCCGCTGAAGTGGACCAACACCCAGAATAGTGAAAATCCTGGGTGTTGGTCCACTTTAAGGTATAAGCTCCCTGCGCTATTTGATGATTGGAAGGCGAATTATAATCCATTATACGAGAAGACTTCAGGAGTTATAAATAAGGTTGCTAATTAAATTCCCTCCTGGTAAGCGTTTAATTTATAAGGTGACGGGCACATGGTGCTTTGAATTGGATTGACCGTAGTCGCTGTGCAATTGTGCATGCGCTTGTGGGACAACGTTGGAACTTCCTATATATCTGGACTTTTTAACAGTTCTGACATCTTTATTTGGAATAAGTCTTATAACTGCTCTGTGCTATATCACTATATGATAATAAAGGAAAAATGTGAGACCGCACTGAGCTATACAATTGTTTGGTGTGCAGTGTGCGCAAAGGGGGCGGAGCAATAATAATACGCAGAAAGGCCGGAAGTCCCACACCTTCCAAATCCACCCACTACAATGTATGGCACCACTGCTCAATATATTATCAAAAATCAATGTTTATTTACAAAAATTATACAAAAGTCTATACTCACTAAGGACTCAGAAGACATATACAAAGGGCCTTATTTATCACTGGCTAGCGCCAGGTAGTGTCTGACGAGCGCCAGGTACCGCCAGCTATCGGCGGCTACCGACTCAAGTACGCTCGGCGGCGCTCACAATGACGCATTTATCAAGCAAAATGAGGCTAGCGCCGGCGAGAGCGACGGCTAGCGCGGCATTCATCATGAAGCCGCCTGGACTGAACAGCGCCACTGCAAATTCCTTCACAGCACCAGGTATGAGCTGTCGCTCCCTGGCGATGTCCAATGCATTTCAATGGAGCAATCTATAATTATTCATAATTAATTGGTATTAATTTTTTTTTTTTTAATGTCAAAAATTCGGAGACCACTTCTGCAATGTTAGGATTTATTTTTAAGTAAAAAAAAATTTTAAAAAAAATTTGTGCAGAATTGATCTAACAGGTCTGATATTAATGTATTCATATTACAAAATGATTCTAAAAACATGTATAATGTTACAATTAAAAAATATGGTTGTTTAGGGGTTAAAAACTAGTTAACACCCATCGCCGCCAGCGCTCTGGGGTTTAAACAAGGAATGGACAGCGACAGCAAATTCGGAGCGTGATTTGTTAATGAATCTGCAGCAAGCCGTTCGCTCTGGCCATTCGTTGTCAGGCGCTCACATACAACGCTGAACCTGTGAAACAGCAACCCCCCAGCCCGTATTCAACATTACCGCACACCGACTGAGTCGCTGGCAACAAGCTAACGCCGGCCATGCACAGCGAATACTGGCTGGCGCTGAAAAAATCACGCTACAGTCGCTCATCTGGCGCTACCTGGCGCTATTAATGAATCGGCCTCAAAGTCACTAAGGAAGGAAGAAGAACAATAGAGATGGGGGGGGGACTGGTAGATGGTACAATATTAATTCATGGTCATAATAGTAATATATGTTACAAATATACATTAATTATACTACCTGGCTGATAAAAGTGAAAGTGCTACAGTGATATGCACTGTAGCACTTTCACTTTTATCAGCCAGGTAGCATAATAGAACACATCTGTTGTAAACAGTGAAAGTGCTACAGTGCATATAAACACATCTATTGTAAACAAAAACATCAATATCTCAATACATTAAAAACCATGCTGAAAGTGCAAGTGCTAACATAAAATACCCTCTCCCTATAAATTGCCATATGCATACTAATAAAACAGCGAGGACCAGCCGGGTAGAACAAAAGAAATACAATTCCCAATATCAAAAATATCCTGAGGAAGTGAGGCCTGTGACGTCACGCAACGCGTCGACGTTGGGGCGGTGGGCTGGTGGTCGCTCTTTATGTAAGATCTTTTTTGATATTGGGAATTGTATTTCTTTTGTTCTACCCGGCTGGTCCTCACTGTTTCCCATCCTGAAAAGTTAGTAGTTATGTCATTGTGCACAGAGGAAATCTGGAAAAGGTGACATTCATCCTGCAGCAAAGGGAGGGAACGGTCATCACTGTACACACAGGGAATCTGGTGCCCGTCCTGGAAGTGTAACTATAGCAGATAGGAGACAGGTAATCACTGTACACACAGGGAACCTGGTGCCCGTCCTGGAAGTGTAACAATAGCAGATAGGAGACAGGCCATCACTGTACACACAGGGAATCTGGTGCCTGTCCTGGAAGTGTAACAATAGCAGATAGGAGACAGGCCATCACTGTACACACAGGGAATCTGGTGCCCGTCCTGGAAGTGTAACAATAGCAGATAGGAGACAGGCCATCACTGTTCACACAGGGAATCTGGTGCCTGTCCTGGAAGTGTAACTATAGCAGATAGGAGACATGCCATCACTGTACACACAGGGAATCTGGTGCTGCCCGTCCTGGAAGTGTAACAATAGCAGATAGGAGACAGGCCATCACTGTACACACACGGAATCTGGTGCTGCCCGTCCTGGAAGTGTAACAATAGCAGATAGGAGACAGGCCATCACTGTACACACAGGGAATCTGGTGCTGCCCGTCCTGGAAGTGTAACAATAGCAGATAGGAGACAGGCCATCACTGTACACACAGGGAATCTGGTGCCCGTCCTAGAAGTGTAACAATAGCAGATAGGAGACAGGCCATCACTGTACACACAGGGAATCTGGTGCTGCCCGTCCTGGAAGTGTAACAATAGCAGATAGGAGACAGGCCATCACTGTACACACAGGGAATCTGGTGCTGCCCGTCCTGGAAGTGTAACAATAGCAGATAGGAGACAGGCCATCACTGTACACACAGGGAATCTGGTGCTGCCCGTCCTGGAAGTGTAACTATAGCAGATAGGAGACAGGTCATCACTGTACACACAGGGAATCTGGTGCCCGTCCTGGAAGTATAACAATAGCAGATAGGAGACAGGTAATCACTGTACACACAGGGAATCTGGTGCTGCCCGTCCTGGAAGTGTAACAATAGCAGATAGGAGACAGGCCATCACTGTACACACAGGGAATCTGGTGCTGCCCTTCCTGGAAGTGTAACAATAGCAGATAGGAGACAGGCCATCACTGTACACACAGGGAATCTGGTGCCCGTCCTGGAAGTATAACAATAGCAGATAGGAGACAGGTAATCACTGTACACACAGGGAATCTGGTGCTGCCCGTCCTGGAAGTGTAACAATAGCAGATAGGAGACAGGCCATCACTGTACACACAGGGAATCTGGTGTCCGTCCTGGAAGTGTAACAATAGCAGATAGGAGACAGGCCATCACTGTACACACAGGGAATCTGGTGCCCGTCCTGGAAGTGTAACAATAGCAGATAGGAGACAGGCCATCACTGTACACACAGGGAATCTGGTGCTGCCCGTCCTGGAAGTGTAACAATAGCAGATAGGAGACAGGCCATCACTGTACACACAGGGAATCTGGTGTCCGTCCTGGAAGTGTAACAATAGCAGATAGGAGACAGGCCATCACTGTACACACAGGGAATCTGGTGCCCGTCCTGGAAGTGTAACAATAGCAGATAGGAGACAGGCCATCACTGTACACACAGGGAATCTGGTGCCCGTCCTGGAAGTGTAACAATAGCAGATAGGAGACAGGCCATCACTGTACACACAGGGAATCTGGTGCTGCCCGTCCTGGAAGTGTAACAATAGCAGATAGGAGACAGGCCATCACTGTACACACAGGGAATCTGGTGCTGCCCGTCCTGGAAGTGTAACTATAGCAGATAGGAGACAGGCCATCACTGTACACACAGGGAATCTGGTGCTGCCCGTCCTGGAAGTGTAACAATAGCAGATAGGAGACAGGTAATCACTGTACACACAGGGAATCTGGTGCCCGTCCTGGAAGTGTAACAATAGCAGATAGGAGACAGGCCATCACTGTACACACAGGGAATCTGGTGCTGCCCGTCCTGGAAGTGTAACTATAGCAGATAGGAGACAGGCCATCACTGTACACACAGGGAATCTGGTGCTGCCCGTCCTGGAAGTGTAACAATAGCAGATAGACAGGTCATCACTGTACACACAGGGAATCTGGTGCTGCCCGTCCTGGAAGTGTAACAATAGCAGATAGGAGACAGGTCATCACTGTACACACAGGGAATCTGGTGCCCGTCCTGGAAGTGTAACTATAGCAGATAGGAGACAGGTAATCACTGTACACACAGGGAATCTGGTGCTGCCCGTCCTGGAAGTGTAACAATAGCAGATAGACAGGTCATCACTGTACACACAGGGAATCTGGTGCTGCCCGTCCTGGAAGTGTAACAATAGCAGATAGGAGACAGGCCATCACTGTACACACAGGGAATCTGGTGCCCGTCCTGGAAGTGTAACAATAGCAGATAGGAGACAGGCCATCACTGTACACACAGGGAATCTGGTGCTGCCCGTCCTGGAAGTGTAACAATAGCAGATAGGAGACAGGCCATCACTGTACACACAGGGAATCTGGTGCTGCCAGCCCTGGAGGTGTAACTATAGCAGATAGGAGACAGGCCATCACTGTACACACAGGGAATCTGGTGCTGCCAGCCCTGGAGGTGTAACTATAGCAGATAGGAGACAGGCCATCACTGTACACACAGGGAATCTGGTGCCGCCTGTCCTGGAGGTGTAACAGCAGCAGAGGAAGTGGCTGGTCATTGCTGTATACATAAGGAATCTGGAAGGTGTAAGAATAGTATATCATTCAGTGTAGTTATCTTACGACTAGCAATGAATGTTTGACTGGATCTACTGGATTCTCTCCTTCCCCTGGCCTCGCCTGTGCGTGGGAATGCCAGGAAGGTGCGCTTCAGAGGAGAACCAGAGGGATACACACAGAGGGACATCCCAAATGGGGACAACACCCAGGAGAGTGATATTCCCCGGTGTTGTTTCACTTTAATAGACCTCTAATGCCAGTAAAGGCTGATCCTGATGGCACCCATGGGATTTCTGTTAAAGTTATCTCCTACCCCTAAGAAACAGGAAGTGGGGTCACAGAGAGCAATGAATATAAATAATGCCACATACTGTCCAACTTTTCAGGGTGTTAAATTAAGCCCCTCATTGAGGGATGGATGAAGCCACGCCCCCTCATTGAGGGATGGATGAAGCCACGCCCCCTCATTGAGGGATGGATAGGAGGATGTAACAGTTACAACAATAGAAACACTTTGAATAGGCAAATGAATCTTTATTGATGCAGATCTGCATGTTACACCTCAGAGAGGGACAATATGTAAATGAAGCTACACACCCCATTGAGGGATGGATGAAGCCACGCCCCTCATTGAGGGATGGATGAAGCCACGCCCCTCATTGAGGGATGGATGAAGCCACGCCCCCTCATTGAGGGATGGATAGGAGGATGTAACAGTTACAACAATAGAAACACTTTGAATAGGCAAATGAATCTTTATTGATGCAGATCTGCATGTTACACCTCAGAGAGGGACAATATGTAAATGAAGCTACACACCCCATTGAGGGATGGATGAAGCCACGCCCCTCATTGAGGGATGGATGAAGCCACGCCCCTCATTGAGGGATGGATGAAGCCACGCCCCCTCATTGAGGGATGGATGAAGCCACACACCCTCATTGAGGGATGGATATAGCCACACCCCATCATTGAGGGATGGATGAAGCCACACCCCCTCATTGAGGGATGGATGAAGCCACGCCCCCTCATTGAAGGATGGGTGAAGCCACGCCCCCCTCATTGAGGGATGGATGACGCCACACCCCCTCATTGAGGGATGGATGAAGCCACACCCCCTCATTGAGGGATGGATGAAGCCACACCCCCTCATTGAGGGATGGATGAAGCCACACCCCCTCATTGAGGGATGGATGACGCCACACCCCCTCATTGAGGGATGGATGAAGCCACACCCCCTCATTGAGGGATGGATGAAGCCACACCCCCTCATTGAGGGATGGTTGAAGCCACACCACACCCCCTCATTGAGTGATGGATGAAGCCACACCCCCTCATTGAAGGATGGGTGAAGCCACGCCCCCCTCATTGAGGGATGGATGACGCCACACCCCCCTCATTGAGGGATGGATGAAGCCACACCCCCTCATTGAGGGATGGATGAAGCCACACCCCCTCATTGAGGGATGGATGAAGCCACACCACACCCCCTCATTGAGTGATGGATGAAGCCACACCCCCTCATTGAAGGATGGATGAAGCCACACCCCCTCATTAAACTGGACCTTCAGCATGATTTATTGAAAAGCCCAAACCATTAAAAAACGATTCCCCAGCATCTAAAGTTAATATATTTTAAGTTTTTAGTCACTTACTTATTATTCTTTCCCCCACTGGGCTGCGACTCTGTTCAGGACTTTAGGATACGGGCGCCGCCATCTTGACTCAGAAGCATCACAAATTGAGGAGAGGAGAGCGGGATAAAGTACAGGGGGGCGGGTTATAGCTGTGCTTTGCTCAGACAGAGCAGAGCTGGGGTCAGGAAAAGGTCAGCAATCCCAGAATGCAGATCTACACAGTCAAAAGACACTTCCTGTTTGCAGGCTGCCTGATGCTCCATGAGCCGCCATCTTGGATATTTAAAGGCTCATAAGATGCAGTAGTAGCAGGTAGGATGATTTTTAATGTGAGCAATCTGTATGTACAGGGTGTGGGAAACATATAAGATAGGCTCTTATTCAGAGTGAAGGTCCGGATTAATGTGGGCAATCTGTATGTACAGGGTGTGGAAACATATAAGATAGGCTCTTATTCAGGGTGAGGGTCCGGATTAATGTGGGCAATCTGTATGTACAGGGTGTGGGAAACATATAAGATAGGCTCTTATTCAGGGTGAAGGTCTGGATTAATGTGGGCAATCTATATGTACAGGGTGTGGGAAACATATAAGATAGGCTCTTATTCAGGGTGAAGGTCTGGATTAATGTGAGCAATCTGTATGTACAGGGTGGGGGGAACATATAAGATAGGCTCTTATTCAGAGTGAAGGTCCGGATTAATGTGGGCAATCTGTATGTACAGGGTGTGGAAACATATAAGATAGGCTCTTATTCAGGGTGAAGGTCTGGATTAATGTGGGCAATCTATATGTACAGGGTGTGGGAAACATATAAGATAGGCTCTTATTCAGGGTGAAGGTCTGGATTAATGTGGGCAATCTATATGTACAGGGTGTGGGAAACATATAAGATAGGCTCTTATTCAGGGTGAAGGTCTGGATTAATGTGAGCAATCTGTATGTACAGGGTGGGGGGAACATATAAGATAGGCTCTTATTCAGGGTGAGGGTCCGGATTAATGTGGGCAATCTGTATGTACAGGGTGTGGGAAACATATAAGATAGACTCTTATTTAGGGTGAAGGTCCGGATTAATGTGGGCAATCTGTATGTACAGGGTGGGAGGAACATATAAGATAGGCTCTTATTCAGGATGAGGGTCCGGGATAATGTGAGCAATCTGTATGTACAAGGGAGGGGAAACATATAAGGTAGGCTCTTATTTAGGGTGAAAGTCCGCTTTAAGGGATGGATAGGATGTAACAGTTACAAATATACTATAATAGAAACACTTTGAATAGGCAAAAAAAAATCATTTATTGATGCAGATCTGCATGTTACACCTCAAAAAGGGACAAATGAGAACAACGAGTGATATGGACTCAAAAGAGGGACAGTCCCTCCAATCAGGCTGTCTGAAACAATGACATGCTATCTGAACATGAGAGGTGTTGCCGGAAAGCTCAAACATATCATTGTTATTGGCTGCCATTGTAGGATGTATTTGAGTATAGGGGTTTTCATATATTGTCCCTCTCTTGTCTTATCCCTGGAAGTGGGGGCGGGCCGGTGGAAGTCACGCAATGTCTGGCTGCTGCAGGAGTCTTGGAATCCCCTGAAGCCACCGCGCCATTCCTGCAGGATTCTATGTAACCCGACCCCCCGCCGCTGATATCAGCGCTTCCCACGCGTCTCGCCCCCACGGTGACGCCCGCAGCTAGGAAGATGGCGCCGCATGTGGATATGTGACACTCCCTTCCCTGCATCTGCTGAATTAAAGCGGTCCTTCACCCTGAATAAGAGCCTATCTTATATGTTTCCCACACCCTGTACATACAGATTGCTCACATTAATCCGGACCTTCACCCTGAATAAGAGCCTATCTTATATGTTTCCCCACTGTACATACAGATTACCCACATTAATCCGGACCTTCACCCTGAATAAGAGCCTATCTTATATGTTTCCCACACCCTGTACATACAGATTTCCCACATTAATCCGGACCTTCACCCTGAATAAGAGCCTATCTTATATGTTTCCCCCCCCTGTACATACAGATTGCTCACATTAATCCAGACCTTCACCCTGAATAAGAGCCTATCTTATATGTTTCCCACACCTTGTACATACAGATTGCCCACATTAATCCGGACCTTCACCCTGAATAAGAGCCTATCTTATATGTTTCCCACACCCTGTACATACAGATTGCTCACATTAAAAATCATCCTACCTGCTTCTACTGCATTTTACGAGCCTTTAAACATCCAAGATGGCGGCTCATGGAGCATCAGGCAGCCTGCAAACAGGAAGTGTCTTCTCACTGTGTCGCTCTGCATTCTGGGATTGCTGTCCTTTGTCCTGACCCCAACTCTGCTCTGTCTGTGCAAAGCACAGCTATAACCCCTCCCCCTGCACTTTATCCCGCTCTCCTCTCCTCAGTAAGTGTGATGCTTCTGAGTTAAGATTGCGGCGCCCGTATCCTAGAGTCCTGAACAGAGTTGCAGCCCAGTGGGGGGAAAGAATAATAAGTAAGTGACTAAAAACTTAAAATATATTAATTTTAGATGCTGAGGAATAGTTATTTAAGGGTTTGTGCTTTTCAATAAATCATGGTGAAGGTCCGGTTTAAAGGGACAGTCCAGGCAAAGGGGTTAAATGACCCCGCTGCCTGCTCTCCCCACGTTGGCTGTCGGGGGGGGGGGGGGCTTCTTTCATTCACCAGCACTTTGCATTCCTTGATAAACCCTGTAGAACTTGCTCCCTTCTGCTGAGTCATTTTTTTCTCAAAATGAATTGGCTTCTGAAGGGACCATGACATTGAAACATGAATGGATGAGTCATCATCTGCACATTCAAGGTCAGAGGCTAGGTTTGCCCTGATATAAACTTTGAGCCGTTACAGTAAAAATGAGTGAATGTGTATCATTAAAAATCACATTTTATTATAAACATTAAAATTCCCGTTCCATTTCCATACTTTTCAAGTCACACAATAATGACTAGACGTATAAATTATAAAAAAAAATATATAATATAAAAAAATATATATAATATATACAAAAAAAAAAAAAAACATTTCTTTCACCATTGTGATTCAATCTATTTTTTCATTTTTTTGTAGGGCAGACATGTTTCGTCCTCCATGGACTTTTTCAATGCCCTGTGTATAAGAAATGGATAAGCATTATCTTAGAGCCAATTCCTGAAAGAAATTGAATAAACATGTATATAACTGCTGGCCAATATATTAAAATATTATATTATTTAATGTTATTGTGTGAGTTACCTTATTCTCTTAAAATGTTTCTGTTACCAGAGGGGAAATGGTAGTGCGTCTTACAGTAGATAGTGTATCAGACTTTCAGGTGCTTTTTTGTGTGCCTTGCTGTATGTTCAGAATATTATTATTATTATTGTTTATTTATATAGTCACCCGATCTGACTCACCCTTCCTCGCTTGCGGAGTCTCTCCTCCAATCAGTGTGCTTGGATCCGCTCATGTCAGCCTCATCTAAGCCTTCGTCTAAGGATGTGAGCGGCGCCGTATCCCTTGCTACTCTCTAACAGCGAGCGTGCCCGCGTGGGCCATTTACAAATGCCTGACGCCGGCACGCGGTCTGGTCCACTGTAACCAGATTGTCCTGGCAAACGGTAAAAACAAATCATTGTTAGGCTAAATATTAATTCAGGTGAGCTGCTAAATAAAGCTGTTGTTGCTGAGATCCAACCACTTTTCTGTTCATCTTTTTTTTTTTTTTTTTTTTTTTTTTAATCAATTAAAGCATACCTACCAACTTTTCAGGGTGGGAAAGAGGGACATTTGTTAAATTAGGTCACACCCTCTTAATGAAGGATGGATAGGAGATAGGATGTAACAGTTAAAAGAATAGAAACACTTTAAATAGGCAAATGAATCATTTATTGATGCAGATCTGCATGTTACACCTCAATATGTAAATTAAGCCACACCCTCTCATTGATTGATGGATAGGAGATACATTGTAACAGTTACAACAATAGAAACACTTTGAATAGGTGAATTATTCATTGATGCAGATCTGCATGTTACACCTCATAGAGGGACAATATGTAAATTAAGCCACACCCTCTCATTGATTGATGGATAGGAGATACATTGTAACAGTTACAACAATAGAAACACTTTGAATAGGTGAATTATTCATTTATTGATGCAGATCTGCATGTTACATCTCAACGAGGGACAATATGTAAATGAGGCCACACTCCCTCATTGAGGGATGGATGAAGCCACGCCCCTTCATTGAGGGATGGATGAAGCCACGCCCCTTCATTTAGGGATGGATGAAGCCACGTCCCCTCATTGAGGGATGGATAGGATGTAACCGTTACAACAATATAAACACTTTGAATAGGCGAATGAAACATTTATTGCTGCAGATCTGCATGTTACACCTCAAAGAAGGACAAATGAGAACAACGAGGGACAAGGGGGCACAGGCTCAAAAGAGGGACAGTCCCTCCAAATCAGGGACACTTGTGAGGTATGCTGAGAGATACACCTATACAAAGAAGCAGGTAAAAAGACAGACAAGCAAAGCATGGAGCAGCTATCCTCCCCTGCACATACAAGCACTGGTGTCTGATGCAGATAGGCCACCTCGCAATGCTAAATAAAGGTGGTCATAAATAAAATCCAGGAGCAACATCTCAACAACAACAGCTTTATTCAGCAGCAGCACCAGGATAGATCATCTATGTGGCAGGTCAGCAAACGATGATTTGTTTTTACACTTAGCCCCGACAATCCCTTGAATGAGTCTCTACTGTCGTTTAAGAAATCGATTTTCCAGCGAGCCTGGAGCGGCGCTCCCTTCCCCGCGCCCCTTCCTCCCGCCAATCCGCTGCCGGAGAGAAAGGGATTTCCTCTGGCAGATGCATGGAATGCCTGCGGGACATTTACCATCAGCAGATTGGAATCCCGGAAGAGTTCCCGAGCAGCTGACTATGGAAACCAATCACCATTCAGCTTACAACAGCTTCCCACACACACAACAATATGAATTGTTCCAATTCTATCTACTGGATCACTAAAGAGTGTGTAGCTGGAATATCCCTGAATACAACCTAGCACTGTCACAGCTTCATCCGGACCAAACCCGGGATAACCCTCCATATATTCCTAGAGAGAGGCCACTAGGGGGCAGTGACACTATAACCCTCCATATATTCCTATAGAGAGGCCACTAGGGGGCAGTGACACTATAACCCTCCATAGATTCCTATAGAGAGGCCACTAGGGGGCAGTGAAATCATAACCCTCCATATATTCCTATAGAGAGGCCACTAGGGGGCAGTGACACCATAACCCTCCATATATTCCTATAGAGAGGCCACTAGGGGGCAGTGACACCATAACCCTCCATATATTCCTATAGAGAGGCCACTAGGGGGCGGTGACACCATAACCCTCCATATATTCCTATAGAGAGGCCACTAGGGGGCGGTGACACCATAACCCTCCATATATTCCTATAGAGAGGCCACTAGGGGGCGGTGACACCATAACCCTCCATAGATTCCTATAGAGAGGCCACTAGGGGTAGTGACACCATAACCCTCCATATATTCCTATAGAGGCCACTAGGGGGCAGTGGCACTATAACCCTCCATATATTCCTATAGAAGGTCACTAGGGGACAGTGACATCACAACCCTCCATATATTCCTATAGAGAGGCCACTAGGGGGCGGTGACACCATAACCCTCCATATATTCCTATAGAGAGGCCAATAGAGGTCAGTGACACCATAACCCTCCATATATTCCTACAGAGAGGCCACTAGGGAGCAGTGACACTATAACCCTCCATATATTCCTATAGAGAGGCCAATAGAGGTCAGTGACACCATAACCCTCCATATATTCCTACAGAGAGGCCACTAGGGAGCAGTGACACTATAACCCTCCATATATTCCTATAGAGAGGCCAATAGGGGGCAGTGACATCATAACCCTCCAAATATTCCTATAGAGAGGCCACTAGGGGGCAGTGACACTATAACCCTCCATAGATTCCTATAGAGAGGCCACTAGGGGGCAGTGAAATCATAACCCTCCATATATTCCTACAGAGGGGCCACCAGGGGGAGGTGACTTCATAACCCTCCATATATTCCTATAGAGAGGCCACTAGGGGCGGTGACATCATAACCCTCCAAATATTTCTATAGAGAGGCCACTAGGGGTAGTGACACCATAACCCTCCATATATTCCTATAGAGAGCCCACTAGGGGGCAGTGGCACTATAACCCTCCATATATTCCTATAGAAGGTCACTAGGGGGCAGTGACACCATAACCTTCCATATATTCCTATAGAGAGCCCACTAGGGGGCAGTGACATTATACCCCTCAAAATATTCCTATAAAGAGGCCACTAGGGGCAGGTGACACCATAACCCTCCAAATATTCCTATAGAGAGGCCACTGGGGGACAGTGACATCATAACCCTCCATATATTCCTATAGAGAGGCCACTAGGGGGCGGTGACACCATAACCCTCCATATATTCCTATAGAGAGGCCACTGGGGGATGGTGAAACCATAACCCTCCATATATTCCTATAGAGAGACCACTAGGGGGAGGTGACACCATAACCCTCCATATATTCCTATAGAGAGGCCACTGGGGGGTGGTGAAACCATAACCCTCCATATATTCCTATAGAGAGACCACTAGTGGGAGGTGACACCATAACCCTCCATATATTCCTATAGAGAGGCCACTAGGGGGAGGTGACACCATAACCCTCCATATATTCCTATAGAGACGCCATTAGGGGGAGGTGACACCATAACCCTCCATATATTCCTATAGAGAGGCCACTAGAGGGTAGTGACACTATAACCCTCCATATATTCCTATAGAGAGGCCACTGGGGGATGGTGAAACCATAACCCTCCATATATTCCTATAGAGAGGCCACTGGGGGATGGTGAAACCATAACCCTCCATATATTCCTATAGAGAGACCACTAGGGGGAGGTGACACCATAACCCTCCATATATTCCTATAGAGAGGCCACTAGAGGGTAGTGACACTATAACACTCCATATATTCCTATAGAGAGGCCACTGGGGGATGGTGAAACCATAACCCTCCATATATTCCTATAGAGAGGGGACTAGGGGGCAGTGTCACCATAACCCTCCATATATTCCTACAGAGAGGCCACTAGGGGGCAGTGACACTATAACCCTCCATATATTCCTATAGAGTGGCCACTAGGGGGAGGTGACACCATAACCCTACATATATTCCTATAGAGAGGCCACTAAGGGGCTATGACATCATAACCCACCAAATATTCCTATTGAGAGGCCACTAGGGGGCAGTGACACCATAACCCTCCATATATTTCTATAGAGAGGCCACTAGGGGGAGGTGACACCATAACCCTCCATATATTCCTATATAGAGGCCACTAGGGGTCAGTGACACCATAACCCTCCATATATTCCTATAGATAACCCACTAGGGGGCAGTGACACTATATCCCTCCATATATTCCTATAGAGAGGCCAATAGGGGGCAGTGACACCATAACCCTCCATATATTCCTACAGAGAGGCCACTAGGGGGCAGTGACACTATAACCCTCCATATATTCCTATAGAGAGGCCACTAGGGGGCAGTGACACTATAACCCTCCCTATATTTCTATAGAGAGGCCAAAAGAGGGCAGTGACACCATAACCCTCCATATATTCCTACAGAGAGGCCACTAGGGGGCAGTGACACTATAACCCTCCATATATTCCTATAGAGAGGCCAATAGGGGGAGGTGACACCATAACCCTCCATATATTCCTATAGAGAGGCTAATAGGGGGAGGTGACACCATAACCCTCCATATATTCCTACAGAGAGGCCACTAGGGGGCAGTGACACTATAACCCTCCATATATTCTTCTAGAGAGGCCACTAGGGGTAGTAACATCATAACCCTCCATAAATTCCTATAGAGAGGCCAATAGGGGGCAGTGACACCATAACACTCCATATATTCCTATAGAGAGGCCACTAGGGGGCAGTGACAATATAACCCTCCAAAAATTCCTATAGAGAGGCCAATAGGGGGCAGTGACACATAACCCCCCATATATTCCTATAGAGAGGCCACTAGGGGTAGTGACACTATATCCCTCCATAAATTCTTATAGAGAGGCCAATAGGGGGCAGTGACATCATAACCCTCCAAATATTCCTATAGAGAGGCCACTAGGGGGCAGTGACACCATAACCCTCTATATATTCCTATAGAGAGGCCACAAGGGGCTGGTGACACCATAACCCTCCATATATTCCTATAGAGAGGCCACAAGGGGGGGGGTGACACCATAACCTTCCATATATTCATATAGAGAGGCCACTAGGGGGAGGTGACACCATAACCCTCCATATATTCCTATAGAGAGGCCACTAGGGGGAGGTGACACCATAACCCTCCATATATTCCTATAGAGAGACCACTAGGGGGAGGTGACACTATAACCCTCCATATATTCCTATAGAGAGGCCACTAGGGGGCAGAGACACCATAACACTCCATATATCCCAGATTGGGATACCCCGCAGTGTGCAACCCCCCAGGGCGTGCATGTGCAGGCTCTCGTCCAATAAGAGCTGTCTGGTGTGACTATGTAACCCGGCAAATGGATCTCATTGTTTTCAATAGGTTGCGCACGCTGTCGCATCCCCTGCATCCCCGGTGGTGTGCGCGTGCCCCCCATTGAAGTTAATGAGAGCTGCTATAAACATGTCAGACAGCTCTGATTGGCTGCGCGCCTGGAACGGGAATGAGGTGCGTTGTATTGGCCGTTCTGGAGGGTTTCACACAGCAGGTCATGTCAATTCGGGATGCCCCTGGGGAATGGAACAAAAGCCGGGAAAGTCTAATCCCCGGGTATAGTTCTGCTTTAAAGAGAAACATCGGAAGCCCTGGAGCCTAAAAGACTCCAGGGTCATCCAAGTTCCACTTCTTGGGCGTCCCAAATTGTGTAACACCCCAGAAGCCCCATTTCACTCACCTTTTCCCGGAGCCCTCGCCGCGTCTCTGCACTGCAGCTGCATCCCGGCTCACCTTTAGCTGTGTGCACTCACACGCGTGGCACCTTTCTGAATGGGCGGCGCAGACACGCGACGGCTAGGCGGTGAGCGGGGGGTGCATCTGGCAGCGAGTGAAAGTAAACACGCTGATTGGTTGAGCAGGCCGCTCAGCCAATCAGCGCGCTCGTTCTCACCTTCGAGTCTGCGCCGTGGAAGGAAGGTGAGTGAATGGGACGACCTTGGGGGGTACACACAGCCAGGCTTCCCGATACGGGATGCCCCCACCGAGAGGAACAATCGGGTGTGTTGTTCCTCTTTAAGGGTATATAGTGAGTGTAGTATAGTTTTAGGGGGGTGTTTAAAGTGGACCAAAACCCAGAGCGATCGGCCCGGGGATCTATAAGATTCCCTCCCCCCGGGGCATCCAAAATTGAGATGTCCTACTGTGTGAGACCCCCAGGTCGCCCCGTACACTTACCTTGCTCCCCGGTCCAAAGGCGCACGCGCAAGACACGCATGCATCCCCACTATCCCTCTAGCGGGGCGCGTGCCTGCACCAGGCACTTGAGAATGGCCGGCGTGGGCACGCTCCCTGTTAGAGGGAAGCGGCCCATTTCCTAATTTTCTCTCTCTCTCTCTTCCACTTGTCCTCCTTCTCTCTCTCTTCCACTTGTCCTCCTTCTCTCTCTCTTCCACTTGTCCTCTTTCTCTCTCTCTCTCTCTCTCCTTTTTCCAATTGTCCTCCTTCTCTCTCTCTCTTCCACTTGTCCTCCTCTCTCTCTCTTCCACTTGTCCTGCTTCTCTCTCTCTCTCTCTTCCACTTGTCCTCCTTCTCTCTCTCTCTCTCTCTCTTTTTTCCACTTGTCATCCTTCTCTCTCCCTCTTCCACTTGTCCTCCTTCTCTCTCTCTCTTCCGCTTTCCTCCTTCTCTCTCTCTCTCTTCCACTTGTCCTCCTTCTCTCTCTCTCTTCCACTTGTCCTTCTCTCTCTCTCTTCCACTTGTCCTCCTCTCTCCCTTTTCCACTTGTCCTCCTTCTCTCTCTCTTTCTCTCTCTCTCTTCCACTTTTCCTCCTCTCTCTCTCTTCCAATTGTCCTCCTTCTCTCTCTCTCTTCCACTTGTCCTCCTTCTATCTCTCTCTCTCTCTTTCTTCCACTTGTCCTCTTTCTCTCTTTTCCCATCGCTCCCTCCTTTCCCCCTCTGTTTTCTCTGCTGCTTTCTCTTCCTCTTTCTCTCCATCAGATGTGTGCTGTCCCTGATCCTGAGGCTCCTTTCCCTCATCACTGCAGGTTATTTCTTTATCTGGGTCTTTGGTTACAGCCCGGCTCTGACACCTTCCTTTGTGCTGACTCATCATATTGCAACAAGAGCTATAAAGACTCTCCTCTCAGGTTCCTTATCAGAACCTCCACCAATAGCAACTGATAACAACCCCATAGGGGCCCAGGAGGTCGGGGGGGGGGGGGGCATCATTGTTGCTTCTTCACCTTATTTATCGTGGAGGCTGATTCATTATAGCGCCAGGTATCAGCAGATGAGCATCTGTATAACAGAGCTTAGAGCGACCTCTAGTAGACGCTGTAAGCGGGTATCGGGCGTTGTAACAGAGCACCTCAGTCGCTGTAGTAACCTGGCCGGCATTGATGAATATGATGTGTGTTGGGGCGCTCTAACACCAGTACAGCGCTGCAGCGAGCGAGAGGTAACGCCAGCTCAGTGCGACGGCACTCGGCGCTCCACACCATACTTATCAAAAAAGGACACACACACAGCGCCGGCGCTCTAAATCTGGTCGCTGTAGCATAGAGTGCCAGACGCTGTGTGATTAAAGTCGGTTTTTGATCACAAGTACACCTGTAACAAAGCGAAAACACATGGAATGACATTGTTATAACACTGTGACAATAACACTTTAGCGCCAGACCTGTAATGACTATTCTGCATAAAAATATAAAAAGTCAAAAAAGTTTCTAAAAGTGTTTGTTTGCAGCCAGGAGACGTCACACAATGATTGGAGCAAAAAAGAAAAAATTGCCAAACACGCTGTTTATACACAAGCAAATGAACAGCCATTGAAATGTATAGGAGAGCGACTCTGAGCGAAAGGTAATACCTGGCTCTGGAAGCTAGAGCGCCGGCGCTATACACTGAGCCGCCTGTAATAATACATGTGACACTACATGGCGCTGTTAGAGGCGCTATACACTGAGCAGCCTGTAATAATACATGTGACACTACATGGCGCTGTTAGAGGGGCTATACACTGAGCCGCCTGTAATAATACATGTGACGCTACATGGCGCTGTTAGAGGCCCTATACACTGAGCCGCCTGTAATAATACATGTGACGCTACATGGCGCTGTTAGAGGTGCTATACACTGAGCTGCCTGTAATAATACATGTGACGCTACATGTCGCTGTTAGAGGCGCTATACACTGAGCAGCCTGTAATAATACATGTGACACTACATGGCGCTGTTAGAGGGGCTATACACTGAGCAGCCTGTAATAATACATGTGACACTACATGGCGCTGTTAGAGGCGCTATACACTGAGCAGCCTGTAATAATACATGTGACACTACATGGCGCTGTTAGAGGCGCTATACACTGAGCAGCCTGTAATAATACATGTGACACTACATGGCGCTGTTAGAGGGGCTATACACTGAGCCGCCTGTAATAATACATGTGACGCTACATGGCGCTGTTAGAGGCCCTATACACTGAGCCGCCTGTAATAATACATGTGACGCTACATGGCGCTGTTAGAGGTGCTATACACTGAGCTGCCTGTAATAATACATGTGACGCTACATGTCGCTGTTAGAGGCGCTATACACTGACCTGCCTGTAATAATACATGTGACGCTACATGGCGCTGTTAGAGGTGCTATACACTGAGCTGCCTGTCATAATACATGTGACGCTACATGGCGCTGTTAGAGGTGCTATACACTGAGCTGCCTGTAATAATACATGTGACGCTACATGGCGCTGTTAGAGGCCCTATACACTGACCTGCCTGTAATAATACATGTGACGCTACATGGCGCTGTTAGAGGTGCTATACACTGAGCCGCCTGTAATAATACATGTGACGCTACATGGCGCTGTTAGAGGCCCTATACACTGAGCCGCCTGAAATAATACATGTGACGCTACATGACGCTGTTAGAGGTGCTATACACTGAGCTGCCTGTAATAATACATGTGACGCTACATGGCGCTGTTAGAGGTGCTATACACTGAGCCGCCTGTAATAATACATGTGACGCTACATGGCGCTGTTAGAGGTGCTATACACTGAGCTGCCTGTAATAATACATGTGACGCTATATGGCGCTGACCAGATTCACTTTCATAAATGTGGTTTCCCGTACAGCGCCCGGCGTTCACCAGACGCTGCCTGACGCTACGAGGCGCTACCTGGCGCTATCCCTTCTTAAATAACCCCCCTTAGTTGTGCTCACCTGGCATCAGCCGGGGGGGGGGTAACTATAGGGGGTACAACTGCCCCGGGGCCCAGGAGGCCAAGAGGGTGGATCATTGTTGCTCCTCTACTTTATTTCCCAGGCTTGTGCATGATTAGCATTTCAGTCTTTAGTTTTCTAACTGAGGTCGCCCGGAAGCTCACCTTCCTTCCCGGTCCAACGGCGTGAGCAGCGGCCGCATCCCCGCGATCCCCTTAACAGGGGGATCCCCTTAGCTCCCTGTTAGAGGGAATCGGGGGATGCAGCCGCCAGCGAGCTCAGATACAAGCTATTAGAGGAAGGGGCGGGAGCGGATCCGAGCGTGCTGATTGGACTAGAGGGCTGCGCATGCACCATAGGATCGAGGAAGGGTGAGTGAGATCGGGCGACCTGGGGGATTTCACGCAGTGGGGCATCCCCGGGGGGCAAGGACCAAAACCCAGGAGAGTCAAAATCCTGGGATATGGTCCACTTTAAACCGGACCTTCACCATGATTTATTGAAAAGCCCAAACCCTTATAAAACGATTCCCCAGCATCTGAAATTAATATATTTTAAGTTTTTAGTCACTTATTATTCTTTCCCCCACATGGCTCCAACTCTTTTCGGGACTCTAGGATACGAGCGCCGCCATCTTGACTCAGAAGCATCACATACCAAGGAGAGGGGAGTGGGATAAAGTACAGGGGGCGGGGTTATATCTGTGCTTTGCTCAGACAGAGCAGAGCTGGAGTCAGGAAAAGGTCAGCAAACCCAGAATGCAGAGCAGCACAGTCAGAAGGCACTTCCTGTTTGCAGGCTGCCTGATGTTCCATGAGCCGCCATCTTGGATGTTTAAAGGCTCATAACATGCAGTAGATGCAGGTAGGATGATTTTTAATGTGAGCAATCTGTATGTACAGGGTGTGGGAAACATATAAGATAGGCTCTTATTCAGGGTGAAGGTCCGGATTAATGTGGGCAATCTGTATGTACAGGGTGGGGGAAACATATAAGATAGGCTCTTATTCAGGGTGAAGGTCCGGATTAATGTGGACAATCTGTATGTACAGGGTGTGGGAAATATATAAGATAGGCTCTTATTCAGGGTGAAGGTCCGGATTTATGTGGGCAATCTGTATGTACAGAGTGTGGGAATAATATAAGATAGGCTCTTATTTAGGGTGAGGGTCCGGATTAATGTGGGCAATCTGTATGTACAGGGTGTGAGAAACATATAAGATAGACACTTATTCAGGGTGAAGGTCTGGATTAATGTGGACAATCTGTATGTACAGGGTGTGGGAAACATATAAGATAGGCTCTTATTCAGAGAGAAGGTCCGGATTAATGTGAGCAATCTGTTTGTACAGGTTGTGGGAAACATATAAGATAGGCTCTTATTCAGAGAGGAGGTCCGCTTTAATACTAAAGCTATCTCATGACCTGAATGAATGAGGTTACACAGACATATGATCGGTGTTCCCTATATACATTTTCATTTCTATCTCCATCACATCGATCCGGAGTGATGGCGCCACTCATACGCCTGGGCTCTGGGCCCTGAAGATGCAGGAACCCTGAGGGACTGTAAATGGAATGAGGACTAATCAGGCACTGAATCAAGAATGGCAGCGCAGACAGGTCTGAGAAATAAGCCAGCAGCCCGTACTGTCTCCTGATAAGAGGAACCTGTTTCTATGGCGACAGCCTCAGCACCAATTCCACCACCATGATATTATTAATGAGATATTCCCGGGGACTAGAGCACCTACTCTGCCCGATGTATTCCAATTAGGGAACTATGGCCCTTATTCATGAAGGGATAGCGTCAGGTAGCGCCTTGTAAATGAGAGGTAGTGGCAGGTAGCGACAGGTGAACGCAGGACACGGCACGCAATTACACATTTATCAAGCAGAATCTGTTGAGCGACTGGGATAACGCCATGTAGCGTCCGATTCATCATTATCCCAGCCTCAGAGAACAGCGCCAGCGTCCAGCCTTGCACAGCGCCAGGTATTACCTCTCGCTACCTGTCGCTCTCCCATACATTTCAATGGACGTTCTTTTACTTCTTTTTAAACAGGGTTTTGTTTTTGTTTTTTACCAAAAATTCTCAAATAATGTTGTGATCTCTTTTGGGCTAGAAAAAGCAGTTCTTTCAAATATTTTTCATGTTTTATATGTTTATGCAGAATTGACATTACAGGTCTGGCATTAAAGTGTTCATGTTACAATGTTGTTACAATGTAATTCCATATGTTTTCGCTTTGTTACTGGTGGATAGATGCTGAAAAACACACTTTAAACATGCGCTCTGGGCTTCAGAAAAGCATTTTTCAGCACCGGAGTTGTGTGAGAATGTTTTTTTAATGAATATTATGAATGAAATACAACGCTGTACTGGTCAAATAGCGACTCATCACAATTCGCTAAGAACTAGCGACCCACGGCTGAGCACAGTGACTACTAGCGGGCGCTCTGAAAATGCCTGCTACAGACGCTCATCTGTCGCTACCTGGCGTTAGTGATGAATCAGCCTGCCCGTTATTCCCCATCCGCCATTTAGATTCAGACTTCGGCACATCCTGTTCCAGGTCCGGGCGGGGGGTGAAATGTGATTGGTTGTCATGAGTTACTGTACTTGGCCCGTCACAGGTGCTCTTTTCTCTGCACATCATTTCAGTGTGATTGTTGCCAGTACAGGGCTTATTAGTTATAACTGTATAATGAGTGTGGTGTGAGGGGAGTCTTAAAATAGAATCATAACAATATTATACCTATGTGTGGTATAGAAGGTCCATTATAGCAATAATATAAGTGTGATATAGGAGATCAGTTCTAACAATAATATAAGTGTGGTATAGGATATCAAATATAATAATAATATAAGTGTGGTATAGAAGGTCCATTATAACAATAATATAAGTGCAGTATAGGAGAACAATTCTAATAATAAGTGTGGTATAGGATATCAAATATAATAATATAAGTGTGGTATAGAAGGTCCATTATAACATTATATAAGTGTGATATAGGAGGTTCATTATAACAATAATATAAGTGTGGTATAGGATATCAAATATAATAATAATATAAGTGTGGTATAGAAGGTCCATTATAACAATAATATAAGTGCAGTATAGGAGAACAATTCTAATAATAATATAAGTGTGGTATAGGATATCAAATATAATAATATAAGTGTGGCATAGAAGGTCCATTATAACATTGTAGAAGTGCGATATAGGAGGTTCATTATAACAATAATATAAGTGCGGTATAGGAGGTTCATTATTACAGTAATATAGGAGTAATCTACTTATAATACTGTTATAGGGGGCCTATAACACTAATATAACACTAATATAAACACTAATATAATTCCTTAGTTCCTTATAATAATAATAACATATGTGCGGTATTAGGAGGTCCCTTATAAAGGGGATAGCGCCAGGTAGCGCCTCGTAGCGGCAGGCAGCATCTGGTGAACGCCGGGCGCTGTACGCAAAACCACATTTAAGAAAGCAAATCTGGTGAGCGCCTCTAACAGCGCCATGTAGCATCACATGTATTATTACAGGCGGCTCAGTGTATAGCGCCGGCGTTCTAGCTTCTAGAGCGCCATGTAGTACCTTTAGCTCAGTGTCGCTCTCCCATACATTTCAATGGGGTTTCACTAACGTGTTTTCCATTTTTTTTTTTTTTTTTTTTTTTTTTTGCTCCAATCATTGTGGGACGTCTCCTGGCTGCAAACAAAAACTTTTAGACTTTTTTTTTACTTTTTATATTTTTATGCAGAATTGTCATTACAGGTCTGGCACTAAAGTGGTAATGTCCCCATTCTCTCTTCCTGCCTCTCTTGCCATAACCCCTTTCTCCCGTCTCTTTCCTCCTCTAACCCGCTCTCTCTCTCTCTCTCTCTCTCTGCCCCATCTTCCTTTTTCTCCTCCCCCTTCGTCTCATTTTCTCTCTCTCTTCCACCATATTCTACCTTCTCTTTTCCGTTTTCTCCCCCCCACCCTTCCTCTCAGTTTCTCTGTCTCTCTCTTTCCCTCATTTCATATATTTTTTTCCCGACAGAGAATTTTGTTGCACGAGTCAAAACAAGCAGCCGGGCGCCTGTGAGAGGAGGAGGGCGCAGCCGGGCGCCTGTGAGAGGAGGAGGGCGCAGCCGGGCACCTGTGAGAGGAGGAGGGCGCAGCCGGGCACCTGTGAGAGGAGGAGGGCGCAGCCGGGCGCCTGTGAGAGGAGGAGGGCGCCTGTGAGAGGAGGAGGGTGCAGCCGGGTGCCTGTGAGAGGAGGAGGGCGCAGCCGGGCGCCTGTGAGAGGAAGAGGGCGCCTGTGAGAGGAGGAGGGTGCAGCCGGGTGCCTGTGAGAGGAGGAGGGCGCAGCCGGGCGCCTGTGAGAGGAAGAGGGCGCAGCCGGCGCCTGTGAGAGGAGGAGGGCGCAGCCGGGCGCCTGTGAGAGGAGGTGGGCGCAGCCGGGCGCCTGTGAGAGGAGGAGGGCGCAACCGGGCGCCTGTGAGAGGTAGAGGGCGCAGCCGGGCGCCTGTGAGAGGAGGTGCGCGCAGCCGGGCACCTGTGAAAGGAGGAGGCCACAGCCGGGCGCCTGTGAGAGGAGGAGGGCGCAGCCGGGCGCCTGTGAGAGGAGGTGGGCGCAGCCGGGCGCCTGTGAGAGGAGGAGGGCGCAGCCGGGCGCCTGTGAGAGGAGGAGGGCGCCTGTGAGAGGAGGTGGGCGCAGCCGGGCGCCTGTGAGAGGAGGAGGGCGCAGCCGGGCGCCTGTGAGAGGAGGAGGGCGCAGCCGGGTGCCTGTGAGAGGAGGAGGGCGCAACCGGGCGCCTGTGAGAGGTAGAGGGCGCAGCCGGGCGCCTGTGAGAGGAGGTGCGCGCAGCCGGGCACCTGTGAAAGGAGGAGGGCGCAGCCGGGCGCCTGTGAGAGGAAGAGGCCACAGCCGGGCGCCTGTGAGAGGAGGAGGGCGCAGCCGGGCGCCTGTGAGAGGAGGTGGGCGCAGCCGGGCGCCTGTGAGAGGAGGAGGGCGCAGCCGGGCGCCTGTGAGAGGAGGAGGGCGCATGTGAGAGGAGGAGGGCGCCTGTGAGAGGAGGAGGGCGCAGCCGGGCGCCTGTGAGAGGAGGAGGGCACAGCCGGGCGCCTGTGAGAGGAGGAGGGCGCAGCCGGGCGCCTGTGAGAGGAGGAGGGCGCAGCCGGGCGCCTGTGAGAGGAGGAGGGCGCAGCCGGGTGCCTGTGAAAGGAGGAGGGCGCGGCTGGGCGCCTGTGAGAGGAAGAGGGCGCAGCCGGGTGCCTGTGAGAGGAGGAGGGCGCAGCCGGGTGCCTGTGAGAGGAGGAGGGCGCAGCCGGGCACCTGTGAGAGGAAGAGGGCGCAGCCGGGTGCCTGTGAGAGGAGGAGGGCGCAGCTGGGCGCCTGTGAGAGGAGGTGCGCGCAGCCGGGCGCCTGTGAGAGGAGGAGGGCGCAGCCGGGTGCCTGTGAGAGGAGGAGGGCGCAGCTGGGCGCCTGTGAGAGGAAGAGGCCGCAGCCGGGTGCCTGTGAGAGGAGGAGGGCGCAGCCGGGCGCCTGTGAGAGGAGGAGGGCGCAGCCGGGTGCCTGTGAGAGGAAGAGGGCGTAGCCGGGCGCCTGTGAGAGGAGGAGGGCGCAGCCGGGCGCCCGTGAGAGGAGGAGGGCGCAGCCAGGCGCCTGTGAGAGGAGGAGGGCGCAGCCGGGCGCCTGTGAGAGGAGGAGGGCGCAGCCGGGCGCCTGTGAGAGGAGGTGGGCGCAGCAGGGCGCCTGTGAGAGGAGGAGGGCGCAGCCGGGGCACCTGTGAGAGGAGGAGGGTGCAGCCGCGCGCCTGTGAGAGGAAGAAGGAGCAGCCGGGCGCCTGTGAGAGGAGGAGGGCGCAACCGGGCGCCTGTGAGAGCAGGAGGGCGCAGCCGGGCGCCTGTGAGAGGAGGAGGGCGCAGCCGGGCGCCTGTGAGAGGAGGAGGGAGCAGCCCGGGCACCTGTGAGAGGAGGAGGGGGGCAGCCGGGCGCCTGTGAGAGGAGGAGGGGGCAGCCGGGCGCCTGTGAGAGGAGGAGGGCGCAGCCGGCACCTGTGAGAGGAAGAGGGCGCAGCCGGGCGCCTGTGAGAGGAAGAGGGGGCAGCCGGGCGCCTGTGAGAGGAAGAGGGGGGCAGCTGGGCGCCTGTGAGAGGAAGAGGGGGCAGCCGGGCGCCTGTGAGAGGAGGAGGGGGCAGCCGGGCGCCTGTGAGAGGAAGAGGGCGCAGCCGGGCGCCTGTGAGAGGAGGAGGGCGCAGCCGGGCGCCTGTGAGAGGAGGAGGGCGCAGCCGGGCGCCTGTGAGAGGAAGAGGGGGCAGCCGGGCGCCTGTGAGAGGAGGAGGGCGCAGCCGGGCGCCTGTGAGAGGAGGAGGGCGCCTGTGAGAGGAGGTGGGCGCAGCCGGGCGCCTGTGAGAGGAGGAGGGCGCCTGTGAGAGGAGGTGGGCGCAGCCGGGCGCCTGTGAGAGGAGGAGGGCGCAGCCGGGCGCCTGTGAGAGGAGGAGGGCGCAGCCGGGCGCCTGTGAGAGGAGGAGGGCGCAGCCGGGCGCCTGTGAGAGGAGGAGGGCGCAACCGGGCGCCTGTGAGAGGTAGAGGGCGCAGCCAGGCGCCTGTGAGAGGTAGAGGGCGCAGCCGGGCGCCTGTGAGAGGAGGTGCGCGCAGCCGGGCACCTGTGAAAGGAGGAGGGCGCAGCCGGGCGCCTGTGAGAGGAAGAGGCCACAGCCGGGCGCCTGTGAGAGGAGGAGGGCGCAGCCGGGCGCCTGTGAGAGGAGGTGGGCGCAGCCGGGCGCCTGTGAGAGGAGGAGGGCGCAGCCGGGCGCCTGTGAGAGGAGGAGGGCGCATGTGAGAGGAGGAGGGCGCCTGTGAGAGGAGGTGGGCGCAGCCGGGCGCCTGTGAGAGGAGGAGGGCGCAGCCGGGCGCCTGTGAGAGGAGGAGGGCGCAGCCGGGCGCCTGTGAGAGGAGGAGGGCGCAGCCGGGCGCCTGTGAGAGGAGGAGGGGGCAGCCGGGCGCCTGTGAGAGGAGGAGTGCGCAACCGGGCGCCTGTGAGAGGAGGAGGGCGCAGCCGGGCGCCTGTGAGAGGAGGAGGGCGCAGCCGGGCGCCTGTGAGAGGAGGAGGGCGCAGCCGGGCGCCTGTGAGAGGAGGAGGGCGCAGCCGGGCGCCTGTGAGAGGAGGAGGGCGCAGCCGGGCGCCTGTGAAAGGAGGAGGGCGCGGCTGGGCGCCTGTGAGAGGAAGAGGGCGCAGCCGGGTGCCTGTGAGAGGAGGAGGGCGCAGCCGGGCACCTGTGAGAGGAAGAGGGCGCAGCCGGGTGCCTGTGAGAGGAGGAGGGCGCAGCTGGGCGCCTGTGAGAGGAGGTGCGCGCAGCCGGGCGCCTGTGAGAGGAGGAGGGCGCAGCCGGGCGCCTGTGAGAGGAGGAGGGCGCAGCCGGGCGCCTGTGAGAGGAAGAGGCCGCAGCCGGGTGCCTGTGAGAGGAGGAGGGCGCAGCCGGGCGCCTGTGAGAGGAGGTGGGCGCAGTGGGGCGCCTGTGAGAGGAGGAGGGTGCAGCCGGGCGCCTGTGAGAGGAGGAGGGCGCAGCCGGGTGCCTGTGAGAGGAAGAGGGCGTAGCCGGGCGCCTGTGAGAGGAGGAGGGTGCAGCCGGGCGCCCGTGAGAGGAGGAGGGTGCAGCCGGGCGCCTGTGAGAGGAGGAGGGCGCAGCCGGGCGCCTGTGAGAGGAGGAGGGCGCAGCCGGGCGCCTGTGAGAGGAGGTGGGCGCAGCAGGGCGCCTGTGAGAGGAGGAGGGCGCAGCCGGGCACCTGTGAGAGGAGGAGGGCGCAGCCGGGCACCTGTGAGAGGAGGAGGGCGCAGCCGGGCGCCTGTGAGAGAAGGAGGGTGCAGCCGGGCGCCTGTGAGAGGAGGAGGGCGCAGCCGGGCACCTGTGAGAGGAGGAGGGCGCAACCGGGCGCCTGTGAGAGCAGGAGGGCGCAGCCGGGCGCCTGTGAGAGGAGGAGGGCGCAGCCGGGCGCCTGTGAGAGGAGGAGGGAGCAGCCCGGGCACCTGTGAGAGGAGGAGGGGGCAGCCGGGCGCCTGTGAGAGGAGGAGGGGGCAGCCGGGCGCCTGTGAGAGGAGGAGGGCGCAGCCGGGCACCTGTGAGAGGAAGAGGGCGCAGCCGGGCGCCTGTGAGAGGAAGAGGGGGCAGCCGGGCGCCTGTGAGAGGAAGAGGGGGCAGCTGGGCGCCTGTGAGAGGAAGAGGGGACAGCCGGGCGCCTGTGAGAGGAAGAGGGGGCAGCTGGGCGCCTGTGAGAGGAGGAGGGGGCAGCCGGGCGCCTGTGAGAGGAGGAGGGCGCAGCCGGGCACCTGTGAGAGGAAGAGGGGGCAGCCGGGCGCCTGTGAGAGGAGGAGGGTGCAGCCGGCCGCCTGTGAGAGGAAGAGGGGGCAGCCGGGCGCCTGTGAGAGGAGGAGGGTGCAGCCGGCCGCCTGTGAGAGGAAGAGGGCGCAGCCGGGCGCCTGTGAGAGGAGGAGGGCGCAGCCGGGCGCCTGTGAGAGGAGGAGGGCGCAGCCGGCCGCCTGTGAGAGGAGGAGGGCGCAGCCGGGCGCCTGTGAGAGGAGGAGGGTGCAGCTGGCCGCCTGTGAGAGGAGGAGGGTGCAGCCGGCCGCCTGTGAGAGGAGGAGGGCGCCTGTGAGAGGAGGAGGGTGCAGCCGGCCGCCTGTGAGAGGAGGAGGGCGCAGCCGGGCGCCTGTGAGAGGAGGAGGGTGCAGCCGGCCGCCTGTGAGAGGAGGAGGGGGCAGCCGGGCGCCTGTGAGAGGAGGAGGGTGCAGCCGGCCGCCTGTGAGAGGAGGAGGGTGCAGCCGGCCGCCTGTGAGAGGAAGAGGGGGCAGCCGGGCGCCTGTGAGAGGAGGAGGGCGCAGCCGTGCGCCTGTGAGAGGAGGAGGGCGCAGCCGGGCGCCTGTGAGAGGAGGAGGGTGCAGCCGGCCGCCTGTGAGAGGAGGAGGGTGCAGCCGGCCGCCTGTGAGAGGAGGAGGGCGCCTGTGAGAGGAGGAGGGTGCAGCCGGCCGCCTGTGAGAGGAGGAGGGCGCAGCCGGGCGCCTGTGAGAGGAGGAGGGTGCAGCCGGCCGCCTGTGAGAGGAGGAGGGGGCAGCCGGGCGCCTGTGAGAGGAGGAGGGTGCAGCCGGCCGCCTGTGAGAGGAGGAGGGCGCCTGTGAGAGGAGGAGGGTGCAGCCGGCCGCCTGTGAGAGGAAGAGGGGGCAGCCGGGCGCCTGTGAGAGGAGGAGGGCGCAGCCGGCCGCCTGTGAGAGGAGGAGGGCGCAGCCGGGCGCCTGTGAGAGGAGGAGGGCGCAGCCGGGCACCTGTGAGAGGAGGAGGGCGCAGCCGGGCGCCTGTGAGAGGAGGACTGTTTCAGTCTTTAGTTGTGTAGATGCATTCCTTTCAGGGAGGGAAAGAGGGACAATTGTTAAATTAGACGCCCCCTCATTGAGGGATGGATGAAGCCACACCCCTCATTGAGGGATGGATGAAGCCACGCCCCCTCTGAGGGATGGATGAAGTCACTCCCCTTCATTGATTGATGGATGAAGCCACGCCCCCTCATTGGGGGATGGTTAGGAGATTGGATGTAACAGTTACAACAATAGAAACACTTTGAATAGGCAAATGAATCATTTATTGCTGCAGATTGCCTGTTACACCTCAAAGAGGGACAATATGTAAATTAAGCCACGCCTCCTCATTGATTGAGGTTGTTGTTATAACAGTTACAACAATAGAAACACTTTGAATAGGCAAATGAATCATTTATTGCTGCAGATCTGCATGTTACACCTCAATGATGTGTCTCCAGAAAAGAAGATATGGGGTCTTTTAGACTCCAGGACCAGCGCACGTGGCTTTAGGTCTGCTTTAATGTGTATTTTAATGGGACCTGGCATCCGCAGCCTCCTCCGCTTGACACTGCAGTGAGCGCCGGTGCCAGTAATGCAGCGTTTGCCGTAGATGTCATCAATCCTCCGGCTGCGCTGTGATGAGATCCGTGTAAGGCGCCAGGAGGGGCCGCGTGACCCATCCGCACAGCTCTGCCCAGCGACAACCCCCCCCCCCCATCTTCATTTTATATTATATAATAATAATCATCACCTTAGATGAAGACTTTTCCAGTTCAATATAAGCGATGTGCACCTTAATGTGGACCAAAAGCCCATTGGGGAGGCTAGACTCCAGCGCCAAGTCTCCTTTAGCCAACTATAGTCCTTACATTCTTTCCATCTATTCTTTGTTTCTTTCTTTTCTTCCATCTATTTTTTCCTTCCTTCCTTCCTTCCTTCCTTTCATTCTCTTACATTCTTTCCATCTATTCTTTGTTTCTTTCTTTCCTTCTATCTAGTTTTTCCTTTCTTCCTTCTATCCTATCTCTTACATACTTTCCATCTATTCATTCTTTCATCTGTTCTTCCCGCCATCCCTTATCTTTCTTTCTTCTTTCCTTCTATTATTCCTGCAGTCATTCTATTCTTTGTTTCTTTATTTCCTTCCGTCTATTTTTTCCTTCCTTCCATCCTTCTATCTTACATTTTTTCCATCTATTCTTTGTTTCTTTCTTTCCTTCCATCTATTTTTTCCTTCTTTCTATTTCTATTTCTTTCTATTCTATCTCTTACATTCTTTCCATCTATTTTTCTTCCATCTGTTCTTTCTGCCATCCCTTTTTCACTTTTTCTTCTTTCCTTCTATTATTTCTGCAGTCATTCTACTCTTTCTTTGTTCTTTCCTTCCAACTATTTTTCCTTCCTTCTATTTCTTACATTCTCTCTATATATTCTTTGTTTCTTTCCTTCCATCTATTTTGTTCCTTCCTTCTATTCTATCTCTTACATTGTTTCCATCTATTCTTTCTTTCTTTATTTCCTTCCATCTATTCTTTCCTTCCTTCCTTTTATTCTATCTCTTCAATTCTATCCATCTATTCTTTCTTTCATCTGTCCTTTCTTCAATTTTTTCCTTCCTTCCTTCCTTTTATTCTATCTCTTACATTCTCCCCATCTATCATTTGTTTCTTTTTTTTATCTGTTCGTCCTACCATTCCTTTTCTTTCTTGTTTTGCTCTTATTTTTCGGCCACTCCATATCTAGAAATGTCTGCTTTCTATTTTATTTAATTCCTTTTATTCTTTGTTTCTGTCATTAATTCTTTTTCTTTCTGGAATTCATTCTATGCATTTGTTCTTTCTATCTTTCTTTACTTTTATTTTATATTTCTTTATTTATTTCTAGCTATTCTTTGTATCTGTCTTTATACTCTTCATTTTCTTTCTTTTTACCTTTTTACTCTTTCCTTTTTTGGTATTTTATTTTCTCTCTTTCATTTTTTTCTGTTATTTCTTATTTCTCTTATACTTTATTTCTGTTTACTCCCATTACTTCATTCTTTATTTCTTTTTCTATTCTTTGCCAATATTCACCATGCTATATTGTCATACCACTCTGCAAGGGGCCCGCCCGCTGAGACTCTAGGGGCCCACATAAACCAGCCATGCCTGTGCCTAGGGCAGCCATCTGCAGGGGACGCTGGTATTACTGCTGTAGAAAAAAAAAAAAAATTTCCCCTAATGCATTTCCCCTTCCGGCCACTAGGGACACAGACAGTTTGTGTATAGGGAATGGGAAGAGGGTTAAACACAGTCTGCAGACAGAGCGTCTCCACTTCTCTCCACTGCTGTGGTCATGTGACTCCTGCACGTGAGAAGCTGGTATGCTGTAATATGCTGCTGTGCTCACCTGCTGCTCTGTCTTATTCATGAAGGGATATCGTCAGGTAGCGCCTTGTAAATGACAGGTAGCGACAGGTGAACGCAGGACACGGCAGCAATTACACATTTATCAAGCAGAATCTGTTGAGCGACTGAGATAGCGCCATGTAGCGTCTGATTCATCAATATCCCAGCCTCAGCGAACAGCACCGGCGTTCAGCCTTGCAGAGCGCCACGTATTACCTCTCGCTACCTGGTGCTCTCCCATACATTTCAATGGACGTTTTTATCTCTCTTTAAAGTGGACCAACACCCGGGGGGGATCAGAATCTATAAGATTCCCGGGCAGATCAGATCCCTCCCCGCGGGGCATCCGAAATCGGGAAGCCCCCCAGGAAGCCCAGAAACCTTACCTTAACCCCATTCCAACGGCTCATGCGTGGGCCGCGGCCACGTCTCGCGCTTCCCTCTAGCAGGGCGCGCACCCGCACCAGCCGTTTGGGAATGGCGGGCGCGCTCCCTGTTAGAGGGACGCGCAAGACGCGGCCTCCAGCGCTCAGAGCCGCTGTGGTTGGACGCCGCTTGTCCGTGCATACCACAGCGGCTCTGAGCGCTCTGATTGGATGAGTGCTCGCGTAGGAGCGTGGTGAGTGTTTCCGGGCGTTCTGAGGGGTTTCACACACCGATCGGGGTGCCCCACCGAAGTGGACCAAAACCCAGGATAGTCAAAATCCTGGGTGTTGGTCCACTTTAAACAGGGTTTTTTTTTTTTTTTAAATCTCAAATAATGTTTTGACCTCTTCTGGCCTAGAAAAAGCCATTTTTTAAAATATTTTTCATGTTTAATATATTTATGCAGAAATGACATTACAGGTCTGCCATTAAAGTGTTCGTGTTACAATGTTATTACAATGTAATTCCATATGTTTTTGCTTTGTTACTGGTGGATACATGTTCAAAAACAGCTTTTAATCACACAGCCTCTGGGCTACAGTGAAGCATTTTTCAGAGCTGGAGTTGTGTGAGGCTGTTTTTCTGATGAATATGTTGTAAGTCAGTCGCACTGACCAGTCGCTAACATTCGCTCCCATACTGGTCAAATAGCGACTCCTCACAATGTATTCATCATTGCTGCACAGCAACGGAGTCGCTATGACCTATCGACCCACGGCCGAGCACAGCGACTACTAGCGGGCGCTCTGAAAATGCCTGCTACAGATGCTCATCTGTCGCTACCTGGCGTTAGTGATGAATCAGCCTGCATGTGTATTTCCCATTAGGGCCACCCTAGGCCTGTGTCTGGGTCCGCACTCTTTCAGCATTACTATGTATTATATGTTTTTGATTAGTTTTAACCTGTATTTAATTATAATTGGGGCAGCGCAGCTGGGCAGCCAATCACGGTGCTGGATTCCTGGCGGGGGAGCGAGGATAAGGTAAAGATCACAGGCCTTATGCGCGGGGGTAGGCTCCAGCATTATGGATCCCCCCCAGTCATTAAGTGGCGGTGCAGCTTTAATAATCCAGAGAGAGGCGAGCGCCGTAACTCACCATCAGGTCTATCCGGTCTCTCGCCGCCATCGCCTGACTTTTTTTTTCTCCTCGTGGCTCCCTCCGCAGACATCCGTCCTAACATGAACCCCGTTCCCAGCGCGCGCCCTGATCCCAGCCGCGGGAACGCAAAGGACACTCGTTACTCATAGACCAATGAATGAATAATGAGTGATGGTGGGGGAAAAGAAACAGCTGCACACAGGAGCGCCTTAGGGTACGTGCCGCCCTGTGCAGGATTTCAGGATGGCACCCCCTGCCCCAAGTACACAAAATGGAAAGCAGGGAAAAGTGGGAGACAAGAAAGGGAATGCTGAAAAAGAAAGACGGAGGGTAGACAAGAGAGAAATAAGCGTAAATGTGGAAAAGAGCTTGAGAAAAGGAGAAAGCAAGAGAAGGAATGAGACTGAGAAAAGAAAAAAACAAGAGAGCGGAGGAGAGAGAGAGAAAGTGAGAGTTGAACAGGGCTGGAAAAGGAGCAGGAAACAATTAAGAATGCAGGGAAATAAGAGAGAGAAGGAAGCAAAGATAGAAAGACGGAATGAAAGAAACAGAGAGAAAGGGGAAAAAAGAAGAGAGAGAAAGAAATAAACAAGTAACACAAGAAGGAAAGGGAGAAGGAAAAAAAGAAAAATAAAGAGAGAAACAAAGAGAGAGTAAAAAGAGAAAGGAAGAAGAATAAAGAAACAAAGAGAGAAAGCAAAAGAGAGAGAGAGAGAGAGAAAGAAACATACTAAAAAAAGAGGAGGAGGAAGGAAAGTAAAAAAGGAGGAAGCTGAAAATAGAGGGAGAATGGATGGAGGTGAGAAGAGAAAAATGAAGGGAATGTGGAAATGACATGAAAAAGAGGGAGAGAAGGAAAATGGTTAAAAAAAATATTAGGAAATGTGGAAAAAGAAAGAAGAGAGATGGGGGGTATTTATTTTTGTTGTTCCAGTTGAGAGCTCCTGACACCCCCTTACAGGGAGGTTGGGATGTCCCCTGGCGCCCTGTGTGGGGGAAGTGCCACACTTCATTTTTTCCCCCTTGTTCGCTTTATCTCTTTTTCTCTATTTCCCATTGTTTCCTTGATTTTCTCAGTCTTGAAAGCTTTTGTCTGTGAAAAATCTCACTAAACCGGGGAATGTAGTTACTTTTAAAGATGGCAGCTGCATCATTTCAAAGAGGGACATGCTCTAGCAAAAGGGACAATTAAAAGTGACCTTTATTAGATTAACTGCATAGAAGTTTACAGTGTACAGTGCTAGACAAGATTTGCATAAAAACTGTATCCATGTATGGCACAGACGTCTTGGGCATAGACACCCAGAAGCAGTAAGGAAGCTAGCTCAATAACAGCTTACAGATGGAATTGCAATTGGCCAATTGCAGTAAATTCATGAAGTGCACCAGTTGTCTTAAAGGGAAAATGTCCAGAAAATCCTTAGCAGCACTAGATATGCACAGCTACTGGGTTTGATACACACAAATGTATGTGGTCCAATGAGTGTTCGAACCTCCTGCAGGAAGAGATATTTTCTCACAATCATTGATGATTTTTCCAGATACACAATTGTTTACCTGCTGCACAGCAAAAATGAAGTGTCGAAAAATACCTTGCTGTAGTGCAGGGGTGCACAATCTTTTTTAGTCTAGGGACGACATTGTCATATTGTTTCACTTCGAGGGACCACAAAAAAATGTAAGCTGCGAATGCCTTTATGTATATGCAAAGGCGAGCAGAGGTAGCAGAAAGAGGTGGGGTGAAATAAAGTGGAAGAGGTAAGGTTACCAGAGGTGGGTAGAGGTGAGAAGGAGTGGGCAAATGTAAGGCAGGGAAAGGTCATTTCAGCAGAGATTAAGTGGAAAGAGGTGAGGTGGGCAGAGGTGAGTCAAGGTGAGGTGGGCAGAAGTGAGATGGTAAGAGAAGCAATGGACCGATGTGAGGTAGGTAGAGGGGAGATAGGAAGAGTTGGGTGTGAAGGAGTGAGGCAGGGACAGGAATTGAGCAGAGGTGAGGCAAGAAGAGGTGAGGTGGGCAGAGCTGAGTCAAGAAGAGTTGAGCAGAGGTGAGATAGTAAGAGAAGTGGTGAGGTGGTAAGAGGTGAATAGAGATAGGCAGAGGTGAGGGGAGCGGAGGTAAGATGGGACAAGGGAGAAAGAGGTAAGTAGAGGTAGGCACACATGAACACAGGTAAGGAAGAAAGAGGTGGGAAAAGGTGAGCTGGGATGAGTCTACTTGGGCATCTCCAGACACAGCCAGCACAAACAACATTCCAGTAGCACATGTGTGTCACCCACCACTACAGAGAAGTTTATTGGTGACCCACTTTACGCTTTGGAAATTGGAGGCACACTGCTCTCTAGTGGTCAGCCACTTGCACTGCAAGGAAAGCTCTGCTGGCTAACTCCTTAGGGTTGCTGGGGGCCGCAAGTGAGGGCAGTGCAGGCCACATGCAGCCTTCGGCCGCAGGTTGTGTATTCACTCTGTAGTGTTTAACAAATTCTGAAAAAAAACACTGCATGCAGATAATGGAACTGAATATACAAGTGGTAAGGAGCAAGCTATTTTGAAAAAGAAAGGAATCGTGTTCCAGACTACCATTCCATTCAAACCCAGAGCAAAACGGTGTTGCAGAAAGAAAGAACTGCTCGCTCTGTGAAAGTGCAAGAACTAGGCTACCTACAACATTATTGGGGAAGCCACCATGGCAGCATGCTATCTTCAAAACAGACAGTCAGGCTACAACCAAAACTCCATAAGAGCTATGGAACTGCAAGAAGCCTAAACTGAAGCACCGCATGTTTCCAAAGAAAAATTTTATTAGTGGAAATCTCATGCAAAAGAAGGGGTCCTCGTTGGCTATAGTGAAACTCAAAGGGGATACAGAATCCTGCACCCTGAGACCAACACAGTAACAACCAGCAAAGATGTAGTGATTGATGAGAACTTTGTATCACTCAAATTTCATGATGTTTTGCCAGTAATTCAACCAAAGCAAAAAGAACAAGAATCTCAGTCACAAGCTCCAGATGCTGAAAAGGAAAGCACTGAAGTCTGGATATATCCTCAAACCACCAAGGAAGGTACAGGAGATCAGACAGGCCAAACAAAGGAATCCCAGCTAAGTGCCTTTCTTGCATGGTCAGAACACTTCCTGAGCGAGAGCCAAAGTTTTGGCAGCAGATGCAACAACTGCCTGTCTATGAGAAGATCAGTGCAAGGACTAAGCACATTGATGTGAAACATCAACACCCAGGGGCGTAGCTAGGAGGGAGCAAGGGGGCACTTGCCCCCAGTGCAGCAGGTTAGAGGGGCACCAAAGGGGGGCCTGAGAAAAGGTGGAGGACACCATTTTTAATCTTTTACCTGGGTGCCAAAATACCCAGCTACTCCTCTGTCACCACCTGCATGATTTAGTGGCACGTGGGATACTTCAGTTTGTTTATTGTGAGACTGACATTCAAGAGCCAAGTTTGAGGAGTTCAGAACTGCAATGGGACTAACAGGATAAGTAGTTGCTCAGTGGGGGTGTTGAAATAGCTTTAATGTAACAACTGCATCCTGTATGTTACTGTCTGCTGGTTATGCTATTGATAAAGTTAGTTTTAAGAAAAAAAAACAGGAAGTCTTAGGTCTTAGGCAGAGCATGTGACTGTATGCATAGTGTGTTTAACCTGCAGAAAGGGGCTGTTTCCTTTGCTCCATAGTAAGATATCTTGCTGGTATTGTTCCTGCACACAGGAAGAGTGTTGTGTACAATCCGCTGCCAACAATAGTGTCTCATTAGGCCACACAGAACCCTGACATGAGGTGGAGAGCTTGTCTCATTAGGCCACACAGGCTCCTGGCATGAGGTGGAGAGCTTATCTCATTAGGCCACACAGGCCCCTGACATGAGGTGGAGAGCTTGTCTCACTAGGCCACACTGGCCCATGACATGAGGCTAGGAGCTTGTCTCATTAGGCCACACGGGCCCCTGGCATGAGGTGGAGAGCTTGTCTCATTAGGCCACACAGGCCCCTGACATGAGGTGGAGAGCTTGTCTCATTAGGCCACACGGGACCCTGACATGAGGTGGAGAGCTTGTCTCATTAGGCCACACAGGCCTCTGAAATGAGGTGGAGAGCTTGTCTCATTAGACCACACAGGCCCCTGACATGAGGTGGAGGGCTTGTCTCATTAGGCCACATGGGCCCCTGACATGAGGTGGAGAGCTTGTCTCATTAGGCCACACAGGCCTCTGACATGAGGTGGAGAGCTTGTCTCATTAGGCCACACGGGCCCCTGGCATGAGGTGCAGAGCTTGTCTCATTAGGCCACACAGGCCCCTGACATGAGGTGGAGAGCTTGTCTCATTAGGCCACACAGGCCCCTGACATGAGGTGGAGAGCTTGTCTCAGGCCACACAGGCCCCTGACATGAGGTGGAGAGCTTGTCTCATTAGGCCACACAGGCCCCTGGCATGAGGTGGAGAGCTTGTCTCATTAGGCCACACAGGCCTCTGACATGAGGTGGGGAGCTGGTCTCATTAGGCCACACAGGCCCCTGACATGAGGTGGAGAGCTTGTCTCATTAGGCCACACAGGCCTCTGACATGAGGTGGGGAGCTTGTCTCAGGCCACACATGCCCCTGACATGAGGTGGAGAGCTTGTCTCAGGCCACACAGGCCCCTGACATGAGGTGGAGAGCTTGTCTCATTAGGCCACACAGGCCCCTGACATGAGGTGGAGAGCTTGTCTCATTAGGCCACACAGGCCCCTGACATGAGGTGGAGAGCTTGTCTCATTAGGCCACACAGGCCCCTGACATGAGGTGGAGAGCTTGTCTCAGGCCACACAGACCCCTGACATGAGGTGGAGAGCTTGTCTCATTAGGCCACACAGGCCCCTGACATGAGGTGGAGAGCTTGTCTCATTAGGCCACACAGGCCCCTGACATGAGGTGGAGAGCTTGTCTCAGGCCACACAGGCCCCTGACATGAGGGGGAGAGCTTCTCTCAGGTCACACAGGCCCCTGACATGAGGGGGAGAGCTTCTCTCAGGTCACACAGGCCCCTGACATGAAGTGGAGAGCTCACCATTAGTAAATTAAGTGGGTCCAGAAAGAGAAAAAGGAAGAGAGAGAGAGAGAGAAGCCGCCAGGGTGGGGGATGGGGAACGGCCTGCAGGGTGTGTGTGTGTTCAATGAGCCAACGTTTGCATCAGCCTCCGGCAGGCTGCGGCCATGTTGCTGCTGGGCCTCGGCAGGACTTGTATCTGCAATCTCTGCGCAACCCCCCTGAGAATAAGCCCTCCGGGGCCTGGGCGTGATGAAACGCCAGGAACGTGTCAGGCGGCTTCGGGTTAACCCTTCACCTGCCAGGAGAGAACAACCGCTACTGACACAAGGCTATGTTCACTTCCTGTCTGGATATGTCTGCGGCAGAAATTCAATTGTGCATTTAAACCGGACCTTTACCATGATTTATTGAAAAGCCCAAACCCTTAAAAAACGATTCCCCAGCATCTAAAATTAATATATAAGTTTTTAGTCACTTACTTATTATTTTTTCCCCCACTGGGCTGCAACTCTGTTCAGGACTCTAGGATATGGGCGCCGCCATCTTGACTCAGAAGCATCACACATTTACTGAGAAGAGGAAAGCGGGATAAAGTACAGGAGGGTGGGTTATAGCAGAGCTGGGTTCAGGGAAAGGACAGCAATCCCAGAATGCAGAGCAGCACAGTCAGAAGACACTTGCTATTTGCAGGCTGCCTGATACTCCATGAGCCGCCATCTTGGATGTTTAAAGGCTCATAACATGCAGTAGATGCAGGTTGGATGATTTTTAATGTGGGCAATCTGTATGTGCAGGGTGTGGGAAACATATAAGATAGGCTCTTATTCAGGGTGAGGGTCCGGATTAATGTGGGCAATCTGTATGTACAGTGTGTGGGAAACATATAAGATAGGCTCTTATTCGGGTGAGGGTCCGGATTAATGTGCGCAATCTGTATGTACAGGGTGTGGGAAACATATAGGATAGGCTCTTATTCTGGGTGAGGGTCCGATTAATGTGAGCAATCTGTATGTACTGGGTGTGGGAAACATATAAGATAGGCTCTTATTCAGGGTGAAAGTTCAGATTAATGTGGGCAATCTGTATGTACAGGGTGGGGGAAACATAAAAGATAGGCTCTTATTCAGGGTGAAGGTCCGGATTAATGTGAGCAATCTGTATGTACAGGGTGTGGGAAACATATAAGATAGACTCTTATTCAGGGTGAAGGTCCGGATTAATGTGGGCAATCTGTATGTACAGGGTGTGGGAAACATATAAGATAGGCTCTTATTCAGGGTGAAGGTTCGGATTATCGTGAGCAATCTGTATGTACAGGGTGTGGGAAACATATAAGATAGGCTCTTATTCAGGGTGAGGGTCCGGGTTAATGTGGGCAATCTGTATGTACAGTGTGTGGGAAACATATAAGATAGGCTCTTATTCAGGGTGAAGGTTCGGATTAATGTGAGCAATCTGTATGTACAGGGTGTGGGAAACATATAAGATAGGCTCTTATTCAGGGTGAGGGTCCAGATTAATGTGGGCAATCTGTATGTACAGGGTGGGGGAAACATATAAGATAGACTCTTATTCAGGGTGATGGTCTGGATTAATGTGAGCAATCTGTATGTACAGGGGGGGAAACATATAAGATAGGCTCTTATTCAGGGTGAAGGTCCGAATTAATGTGAGCAATCTGTATGTACAGGGGGGAAACATATAAGATAGGCTCTTATTCAGGGTGAAGGTCCGAATTAATGTGAGCAATCCGTATGTACAGGGTGTGGGAAACATATAAGATAGGCTCTTATTCAGGGTGAGGGTCCAGATTAATGTGGGCAATCTGTATGTACAGGGTGTGGGAAACATATAAGATAGGCTCTTATTCTGGGTGAGGGTCTGGATTAATGTGGGCAATCTGTATGTACAGGGTGTGGGAAACATATAAAATAGGCTCTTATTCAGGGTGAGGGTCCGGGTTAATGTGGGCAATCTGTATGTACAGTGTGTGGGAAACATATAAGATAGGCTCTTATTCAGGGTGAAGGTCCGGATTAATGTGAGCAATCCGTATGTACAGGGTGTGGGAAACATATAAGATAGGCTCTTATTCAGGGTGAGGGTCCAGATTAATGTGAGCAATCTGTATGTACAGGGTGTGGGAAACATATAAGATAGATTCTTATTCAGGGTGATGGTCTGGATTAATGTGGGCAATCTGTATGTACAGGGTGTGGGAAACATATAAGATAGACTCTTATTCAGGGTGAAGGTCTGGATTAATGTGAGCAATCTGTATGTACAGGGGGGGAAACATATAAGATAGGCTTTTATTCAGGGTGAAGGCCCACGAATGCACCGTTGGACCGGGAGTAAGGTAAGTGTAGCAGGGGATCTGGGGGGCCTCACACAGTGGGGCATCCTGATTTTGGATGCCCCGCGGGGAGGGAATGATTTGGCCCGGGGAGTGTTATAGATTCCCGGGCCGATACAGCTGGGTTTTGGTCCACTTTAAAAAAAAAAAAACTCAGGTGGTCCTGCCCTGACTTCCTGTCTATTAAATCCCATTAAATTCTATGAGGCCACAAAGGCAAAACGCGCGCGTTACCGCATGGAAGAACTCACTTGTGTTGACTTTTGTGTTCGCGGAAGACTTTAAAGCGGAACAAAACCCACCAGCAGGCCTGGAATCTTTTACATGGCCCATGTCATCCCGATTCGGTAGTTGGCTGTGTGCTGTGGGGCCATCAGGACCTGCGGCGGAAGGGGGATAAGTCCTCTGGGCTTTTGGTCCGCTTTAGGTGATGGGGCAGATTTTTTTATGAGGGGGTTTGGTGGTATTTGTCCCTCTTTCCTCTGTTATTGGAGGAGGTGCAGTCGCTGTGTGTGTGAAGCATTTTCCTATCTAATCTCTCTAATGCAGGGCTCACGGATGGTGTGAGGAGGTGGGTTAGGCCAGTTTAGTGTCCCTGTGGATTGCAAAGGGGGGGTTTAGGTCCGCTTTAAAGCGAGATAAAACCAAGGAATTTTTACTATCCTTGGTTTTGTTCCTGACCCTATCGGGCATCCTGAATTTAGGATTCCCCACTGCATACCTTCCAACTTTTCAGGGTGGGAAAGAGGGACAATTGGTAAATGAAGCCACGCCCCCTCATTGATTGATGGATAGGAGAAGCCACGCCCCCTCATTGATTGATGGATAGGAGATAGGATGTAAGAGTTACAACAATAGAAACACTTTGAATAGGCAAATGAATCATTTATTGCTGCAGATCTACATGTTACACCTCAAAGAGGGACAATATGTAAATGAAGCCACGCCTCCTCGTTGGGGGATGTATGAAGCCACGCCCCCTCACTGAGGGATGTATGAAGCCACGCCTCCTCGTTGAGGGATTATGAAGCCACGCCCCTCATTGAGGGATGGATAGGAGA